>CM061747.1:41831455-42253823 GCA_030979885.1 Lolium multiflorum
TACATAGAAAGAGATGAACCACATAGCTACAGCGGAGCCTTCAGCCCCCGGGGGTGAATTGCTCCCTCCTCATCATGGAGGCAGGCGATGGCGGTGAAGATGGCGGTGGAAGCAGCGGTGGAGATGACTCGGGGCAATTCCCGATCCGGCGGGGGTGCGGAGCAGAGACTGATTTGTCCCCGAATTGGAGTTTCGCGATGTGGCGGCGCCCCTGGATGTTTTATGGAGTTTCGTGAAGAGGTCTCGAAGTTTTAGGTCCGACGGCTTAAATAGGCGAAGAGTCGGGTCGGAAGAGTCCAGGGAGCCCACACCACGGGGTGAGTGACCACCCTCCCGGGGCCGCGCCGGCCCTTGGGAGGAGCCCTGGGCTCCCCACAGCTTGCCACTCGGCTAAGTGAGTCTTGGAGTAGAAATAGAATTTCTGTAATTTTTCTGGATTTGTTATTTTTTGGTTTTGGGCCTTTTACGCAATAAACGGACATAATAAACAGAAACGCACTCTGGCATCTTGTTAATAGGTTAGTCCAATAAATGCCATAATATATGATATAAAGTATGCATACAAAACATGTAGATATCAATAAAGTAGACTGGAACATAAGAAATTATAGATACGTTTGAGACGTATCACACTCATATCACGAAATTTATCAGTATCCATAAAAGTTTCAGTGCATTCATAATCATAATTTATACCTGACACTCTAACTTTGCCATTATCCCATCCTTCAGTATTTTCTTGGATTTGATCAAGAAGGTCCCATTTAAACTCTTCTTTATTGCGTGTGAATGATCCAGAACAAGCAGTATCCAGCAGTTTTATCTTGAAAAGAAAGTCCTGCATAGAAATTATCAATGATAATATTACCAGGGAAGCTCATGAATGGGGCATTTGAGCATTAAAGACTTCAATCTCCCCACGCTTAGGCAGTACTCTCTCCATCACTTGAGGCAGAGAAATTATATACGGTTCGGTCTACCTGACCAGATTTCACTTGGAGGATAGAATTTAGAATAAAATAGAGGCTGATATCCTTCGATCAAGAACGCCCATCCTTCGGCGGTTTATACCAATGCGCGCTTTACCGAACAGGCGACATACCAAATGTTCTTCCTAACTTCATCCATTGAAATACGTGCACTTGAATAACCGCATAATTCATGTAAAAACGGTAAATGATCTCCAAGGATGAACGGTTCCATCCCCTTCCATAGCGGTTATCCACAACACGTTCAATAATTTTCATAGGTATTTTATATGGTATTACTTCCTCTCCTGGCGCCTCATCCACTACCGTTGCAGTGGTAGTAGATTTCCCAAATAGAAATTCAAGGGAAGATCTCTCCATAATGACTTATAGCAGCAAGCAGAAACAAAATCAGCACGTACAGTAAAAGTTTCCTTAGCAATTCCACTTACCAATAGCGCTTCGAGTACTGACAACGGCGCCGGAAAATAGACTTGATGACCCACAAGTATAGGGGGTGTATCGTAGTACTTTCGATAAATAAAAGTGTCGAACCCAACGAGGAGCAGAAGGTGTTGACAAGCGATTTCGATGAAGGATTCTTGTAAATGCTCACGGACAAGTTTTCAGGAGGTTTTGATATAGCAGATAAATAAGTACAAGTAAATAAAATGCGAGTAATAATTGCAGCGAGTAGCCAATCCTTTTTAGCACAAAAGGACAAGCGGTTTGTTTACTTATAATGGCCAAACGTTCTTGAGGACACACGGGGATTTAGTCTAGTGCTTTCACTTCATATAGTTGATTAATCTTCATTGTTTTGATAAGTGTTGTGTGGGTGAACCTATGCTAATGCACCGCCCTTCCTAGGACTAATACATACTTGTGATTATACCCTTGCAAGCATAAATACAAGAAGTAATTAAGATAAATCTAACCACGGCCTTAAACTCTAAGATCCTGCGATCCCTTTTGCATCGATATACTAACGGGGTTTAGGTTGCTCTGTCACTCCGGCAACCCACAATTAGCAAACGAATACAAAGATGCACTCCCCTAGGCCCATAAAGGTGAAATATCATGTAATCGACGTTCACATGACACCACCAGAAGAATAACACCACAACAAATATCAAACCATTAAATATTACTCAACATAGTTCCTACTAACATTTAGACTTCACCCATGTCCTCAAGAACTAAACGAACTACTCGAGACATCATATGGAACATAATCATAGGTGATATGATGATGAATAACAATATGAACATAAAACCTTGTTCCAATGGTTTCACTCAATAGCATCAATAACAAGTATTAATCGACAGGGAAAGTTTCCCCTATCAAACAATCAAGATTCAACCCTAGATGTTCGGTGACGAGATGCAGCGGTGGAGATGGCGGTGTAGATGGTGGAGATGATGATGATGATGATCCCAATGATATCCAGCTCGATGACGGTGGCGATGGCGGCGATTTCCCCCTCCCGGGCGATTCTGCCGTGGTGGCTCTTTCTCTCTGGTGTCTCTCCACCCCGCAGAGGCGGCTATGTCTATTCTCAGTATCTCTGTGCCTTAGATTTTCGGGACGAAGAAGTGCGCGAAGGAGAGGCGTAGAAGGGGCTGTGGGCTCCCCCTCCCCACAAGGAGGCGCGGCCAGGCCTGGGCCGCGGCGGCCTATGGGGGGGCCCATGGCGGCCCTCCTCGGTCCTCCTTTTGGCTGGCTTCGTCTTTTGGAAAAATAGGATGTTCTGTATAATTTTCGTCAATTGTTGATCTTCAGAAATATGGTGTCCTGACGGTGCTTTTCCAGCAGAATCCTGACTCCGTTGAATAATTCTCCAATAATCATGAAACATGCAAAATAGATGAAATAACATAAGTATCATCTCTAAATATGAAATATATCAATGAATAACAGCAAATTATGATATAAAATAGTGATGCAAAATGGACGTATCACGGGTCTTCGTGGATGGTGAGGGTGCCGTGCTGGTAGGGCGTGGCGGCGAGGTTGCTCTGCAACAGCGTGTCGACTACGCGGTCCCGGCGAGCCCGCGGCGGAGACGGTTCACCAGAGCGGCCTGCAGCGGGCGGCGCGAGCTCGGCCCGATGCGGTCTGATGGAGGCGGGCGGCGCGGCGCGAGGGTGGGCGTCCACGACGCCTGGCGGTCGGGCGGCGGCGCTACGACCTGTGAGTGGAGCCGGACGGGCAGCGCGGCCAGGGCGGCCGCCTCGCGCGCGGGCCGGGGCAGGGGCCCCGGGCACCTCTCGAGCCCATCCTCGCCCCAGATCTGCGGGCGCCAGGGCCTTGGGGGCTGCTGGTTGCCGATCTGGCTGGTGGTGCTCTCCCGGTGTGGCGGCGGTGCGGCGGCGTTCCGGCTCTGGTTTGGATGGGCTCTCTGGCCGCCGCGCTTGCGGGCCAGGGCAGGGGCCCCGGGCTTTGGCCCAATCTATCTCCAGATATGGCGTGCCCGGCAGCCACGGGGGCTGTCGGTTTGCAGCTCCTGTTCCTCGTGAGGTTGTGCTTGTCTTCTTCGGTCTCACAGCATGAAGAGTTTGGACGCCGGGGCGGTGGCCCTGGAAAGGTGGGAGCTTCTCTGGTTGGCGGGCGAGCCAGGAGCCCAGGTGCTGGTCGGTGCTACGGTCGTGAGGGCGGCGTGGTACTCGACGAGCAGTCTGCTGTGGCAGTGGCGCGGGTGCCGTTAGGGCGGTGGCCCGTTCCTTGTGCTGGAGGTGTTGAGGTTTACCGAGGGGAAACCCTCGCCCTCCCTGGGGCCAGGGTGTCGGCGTCTGCGGACGTCGTGTCCTTCTTGAAGGCGCCGTCGCGGTAACCTTGATCCTCCTCGTGCTTCGGGTGAAAGCCTAAGATCCGAGGATCGGGCGGTGGCGACGCTCTTGTGTCGTGATCTTCTTGAAGACACCGCCTTGGAGCTCACAGTACGCGGCTCTCCGTTGGTGGTGTGGCAGAGGCGCGGTATTCGACGAGCATTGTGCTTCGGGTGAAAACCTAAGATCCGCGGATCGGGCGGTGACGGCGCTCTCGTGTCGTGTTCTTCTTGAAGACGCCGCCTTGGAGCTCACTGTGTTTCTGCGGATGATGTTGGCTCTTTGCTTGGCGACCATCGGCAAGGCTTGTCCCCTCCTTCGTCGAGTTTCCGGGGTGCTGCTTGTTGGGGTTCAAACGGCGGTGGTCGATGCACAGTGGTGGTCGGTCACTGGTGGCGCTGCCCGCGGCGGGGAGTTCTGTTGACGGCATGCGTGTTCGATGGCTCTCTCTTGGGTGAGCTCTGGCCCGACACTGTTGTTGTCCGGTGTCTTCTCCGAGTCTTCGTAGGCTTCGTAAGGGTCGTGATCGTCGTTCGAGGTTCCGGTTGTAGCCATGTTGGCAACTTGTGTGGGTGTGTGGGTGTGTGTTGTAAGCTGGGTTCAGCTCCTTGTACCTTGTCGCCGTTGAGGGCGTTATTAATTTAACATTAGGCCTTTGACCTATGATCTAAAAAAAATATCCGACTAGTCACAAATTATTTCTGAATTGTTTTGCCCAAATTTCATGAAGTCTAAACAAGTTCAACTAAATTTGGATTCATTTCAATTTGATCTGAATCTAGTCCAACCAATTCGAGGAAAATATACTCCCAACCCCACCCAATTTTGACCATTTCGTTGATTTTTAATCCTGCTCTTGTTTCTATTTTGTAATAGATGATACTTTACAACATAATGGAAAAATATCGGCGAGATTACATGAGTGAACTACATATTAAGAAATATCAGAATAGAAAAAACACTTCTTCATAGAGAGGTCACAAGCGGTAACCTCTCAGCAGTGGGCGTTTTTTTTTGTAGACACACATGCTTGCTCTATTATGATCGAATGTTCATAGGGATACGAACAACATTTTTTTTCGAACATAGAGATTTATTAAAATCAACCGCACTTTACAGAAAGTAGCGTGAAAGGACTCACGCATAGATCAGAGAGGATATCTCTGCCTGGACAAAGACCTACATCCTGACATAGGCACCTGATAGCTACAAACGTAGAGTTAATCCTTTTAGCTAATCTAGCTAAATGATGAGCTTTAACATTCAGACTTCTCGAGATATGGTTGACCCTGTTTGCTTGAAAAGAAGATGATGCTTGAATGGACGCCAATTGTGGCCTGATCTCCCAATGGCTCGGAGCAGATAAGATGCATTTGGTAGAAACCGCTTGAGCCAACAACACTATCTGTGAAGAATTTGGGCTCTTGTAACTGGATAACAACAGCCAGTTTGGTAGCAAGAACAAGAGCTAGAGCCTCAGCCTGAAGAGCGGATGCAGCAGGTGGGGACATGGCTGCGATATGCAATTTTTTGAAATGCGGGTTATTATCCACCTGGATATAAATCCCTATTCCAGCTGGAGCTTCTTGAGCACTTCCATCTAGCTTCCATGCCGCGTCACAGAATATTGAGCAGCCTGCAACAAAAGAGGAGGCCTGTGTCTCCATGATTATAGGGCGAATGTGTTGCAATTGATCCTCGCATGGCTCTATGTGGTCTACGTGCTGCAACATTCCTTCTAGATTGCTTCCCTACAAAATGGCGTTAAAGGTAGCAAATACCTGGGCAGGATTTCGATTTTTTTTACCAAAAAGAGTATCATTTCTTGATTTCCAAAGACACCATAAGAAAGTATACAAATTTGTAGTATTTATATGGGGGTGGTTGGAAGAAAGCAAGGCATTGACCATGTCAGGAATAGAGTGGTGAACTGCAGCGAACGACTCTGTTTTAATAAACCAAGGATTGCAAAACCATGCAGCTTTAGAAAAAGGACAAAGAAAGAGCATGTGCATCTCATCTTCCATACCTCCACACCTAGAGCAATATTCATCAATATGTTTGGAAATTCTGCTTGCTCGCTTACCGGTGGGAAGAGCCTTACGAAGAAGTCTCCAAGCAAAGGTTTGCACGCGAGGCACCTTCTCTTTGTCCTGCTATACCTGATTGAGCAAAGAAATAACCTGTTGTGGAACAACCTTGGGCTGCTGATTTGGAGGGAGAGCGAGGTTGTTAAAGCAGTGCTTGTAAGCACTCTTGGATGGCCAAGTACCTATAGGGGTACGAACGGCATTGAGAGGCTCAAGAAGCCAAACAAGGCATGCTGAACCTAAAGACAACGAACAACGGGCTAGCATACGTGATTTTGTGTCTAGATTTCAGCTCTAATGGACAATAGCAGTTGAAGATAATTGTTGTCTGTAAATTTGAATCTCCTTGACTATGACACTACAAGCACCCAAACAGCCATTATGTATGGGATTGACAATGTCCATGCATTTCCGAGTTCATCCGATGCATCATAGCTAGACATCATTTGTCGTCACCCAGTGCCTCACGGAATGGCAAGATCCCCAAAATGTTGGGATCCACCAAACCCTAGAACATGGTGTTCACACATCTTTGTACACCCTTGCATTGTCACAGAAGAATACAGATATGGTTCCGCATACTGCTGATGTCGGCAACATACCATCTACATTCAACTTTCATGAGGTCCGGTGCCAGCGCCACCCACATCATTCTTGTGGTTTTAGCAAGTTTCTTCACCGACCGCAAATCAGATATGAAGCTTTGGATAAAACCATAAGTAGTGAGATGGCTCTTCGATTTCCCGTCATGGCCAGATGACCTTTCTTTGAGATGTCTTCTATATAGATGGTACAGATCTGAGAGCGCTCCAGCCTCCATCGGCGGCCGCCCCTAGGGCGCTGGCGCCTCTGTTCCTCCGTCACCGCGCTTCCTACACCATGACGGTGTTGGAGATATGCCCAAGAGGCAATAATAAATTGGTTATTATATATCTTTGTGTTTATGATAAATGTTTATATACCATGCTACAATTGTATTAACCGAAACATTGATACATGTGTGTTATGTAAACAACAAGAAGTCCCTAATAAGCCTCTTGTATAACTAGCTTGTTGATTAATAGATGATCATCATTTCATGATCATGAACATTGGATGTTATTAATAACAAGGTTATGTCATTATATGAATGATGTAATGGACACACCCAATTAAGCGTAGCATAAGATCACGTCATTAAGTTCATTTGCTATAAGCTTTCGATTCATAGTTACCTAGTCCTTTCGACCATGAGATCATGTAAATCACTTATCTTAGAAAGGGTACTTTGATTACATCAAACGCCTTTGCGTAAATGGGTGGTTATAAGGGTGGGATTAGGTATCGGGAAAGCATGAGTTGAGGCATATGGATCAACGGTGGGATTTATCCCATCCAGGTGGCGGATAGATATACTCTGGGCCCCCTCGGTGGAATGTCGTCTAAATGGCTTGCAAGCATATGAATGGTTCATAGGAGAACATACTACGGTACGAGTAAAGAGTACTTGTCGAGCGAGGTTGAACAAGGTATCGTGATGCCGATGATCAAACCTCGGACAAGTAACATATCGTGAGACAAATCGGTATCGTATATAAATGGTTCAATCGATCACTAAGTCATCGTTGAATATGTGGGAACCATTATGGATCTCCAGATCACGCTATTGGTTATTGCTCGGAGAGGAGTCTCGACCATGTCTGCATAGTTCGCGAACCGTAGGGTGACACACTTAAGGTTGATGTCGTTTGAGTAGATATGGAATATGGAATGGAGTTCGAAGTTTTTGTTCGGAGTCTCGGATGGGATCCAGGACATCACGAGGAGTTACGAAATGGAGAATAAGATTCTTATATAGGAAGTCATATTCCAAGTTTGGAAATGATCGGTGCATTTATGGAAGGTTCTAGAAAAGTCGGAAGAAGGCACTATGGAAGGTGGAGTCCGGAGGGACTCCACAAGCTTAGGCAGGCCAACCTAAGGGGAGGAGTCCGGGTGGACTTACCGAGAGGTGGCGAGCCACCTCACTTCAGGGAAGGTGGGAGTCCACCTTGAGTAGGACTCCCCTCTTGTAGGTTTCCCACTTTTGGGAGGTTTTGGTGTTGGGGTCTTTTCGAAGACTTGAACTACAACTCTTGGGGCTTCCACCCATATAATGAGGAGCAAGGGAAGGGCGGCCACTGAACCCACGATTAGCCGCATACTGAGGTAGCGCCCACAAACCTAGCCTCTCCCCAAGCCCTAATACCTCGCCTCACTCCCACATACAACTCTGCCGGCGCATAGTGAAAACCACATGAGAAATTCTCTCCACCACCACAGCCACTGCCTTGCGTCGTGCTGCGGGATTAGGAGGATCTACTACTTAGCTGCCCAGGAAAGGGGAGAAGGACGTCGTCTTCATCAACACGGAACGTGTGACCGAGTACGGGGGTCTTTGGATTGTGCATTAGAGATCTTCTACGCGCTTTGCAAAGCGGCAAGTGATCGACTACATCCACCCTGAGATCTAATCTCGTTAAGTTTGTGAATCTTCAAGGGTTAGTCTCTTCATCTCCTCGTTGCTCCTATCTCTTAGATTAGATCTTGGCTTGTGTTTCGTTCTTGCGGTAGGAAAATTTTTTGTTTTTTTCTATGCTACGAATCCCATCGGTGGTATCGAGCAGTGTCTATGCATAGATTGGTTGCACGAGTAGAACACAATTGCTTTGTGGCGTTGATGCTTTTGTTGTCTTTAGTTCGTGTACTTTGCATCTTGCGGCATAGTGGGATGAAGCGGCTCGGGCTAACTTTACATGGCCGCACGCGTTCATGAGATTTGCTCCATGCTCGACATGCAACTTGTATTGCATAAGTGGCTTTGCGGGTGTATGTCCTCTCCCACTATAGTGAAGATCCAATTTACTCTTTCTATTGACAACACTAGTATCCACCGTTGTAGTTCATGTTCGTAGAGTAGATTGGATCTTGCACAACCCTAAACCACGTAAAATATGCAAGCCAAATTAGAGACGTCTAACTTGTTTTGCGGGGTTTGGTGATGTGATATAGCGGTGATGTGATGATGAATATGTATGAGATGATCATTATTGTATTGTGGCGACCGTCATGTTGACTAGTATTTCAAAGTAGTTGTAATAGTTGCCCCATGGAGGACAATCATGAAGACGGCGCCATTGACATTGGTGCTACGCCGACGATGATGGAGATCATGCCCGTTGATGATGGAGGATCATGTCCGTGCTTTGGAGATGAAGAAAGGCGCAAAGACAAAAGGGCCATATCATATCACATATGAATTGCATGTGATGTTAATCCTTTTATGCATCTTATAATGCTTAGATCGCGACGGTAGCATTATAAGATGATCCCTCTCACTAAATATCAAGATAATAAAGTATTCATCCTTAGTATGTGCACAGTTGCTAAGACTTGTCGTTTCGAAGCATCTCGTGATGATCGGGTGTGATAGATTCTACATGTGCATACAACGAGTACAAGCCAGTTTTTTGTACACGCGAGTACTAAGGTTGCCTTGACGAGCCTAGCATGTCCCAGACATGGTCTTGGAACACGGGATATAGCGAAAGGTAGAGCATGAGTCATATGATTGATATGATGAACACTTTGAGTGTTAGCCATTGAAACTACATCTTGTTCGTGATGATCGGACTTGGTGTGGTGGATTTGGATCGTGTGATCATAAGACAATGCGAAGGATATTGTTTTGAGTGGGAGTTCACCTAGTTTTTATTTTTTAAAATTAAAATTTGAACTCAGTTGTCATAAACTTAGTCTAAACTATTGCAAATATATGTTGTAGATCATGTGGCGTCCCCATCAATCAATTTTAACCGGTTCCTAGAGAAGAAAAGCTTAAAAGCAATGGTAGCAACTTCACCAACGGTTCGGTCATGTGAGGATCTTCCTCGATGGCGGAAATGCACCAATATGTGCTCGAGCATCGCTAGGTCCCCCGCACCCCTGCGTTATCAGGAAGAAAAGAATGTTTTTCGAGAATCGGGCTAAGGTGTCTTCTCAAGTTAGGTGTGCCATCCCTGCAGCCCTAGAAGCGAGCTCAAAAGCGTTTTGAGCACCACGACCCTTGTGAGATGATCAGTGAGCTCAAAGTTATCTTTGAAACTCATGCGGCCGTGGAGAGCTATGAGACCTCGGCGGTTCTTTGGGTACATGTTCTGGAGAGAACTCAATTAGTGGAAGCATGTGCCGCTATCCAGGACAAGGAAGTAGTGACTTGGGGATTGTGATCCCTAACCAAGTTGGGTATTCATCGTGTTCTCCAATCACTGCCACCAAGTTACAAAACTTTGTGATGAACTACAATATGGAGAACATGAACAAGGAGTTACATGAACTCTTCTCCATGTTGAAAAATCTGCTTGAGGTTGAGATACGAAAGAGCACCAAGTGTTGATGGTCAATAAGACCACCAATTTCAAGAAGCAAAGGCAAACCTAAGAAGGGCAACCTCAAGAGGGCGGCAAGAAAGCTGCCGCACTTCTGAGAAGCCTAAGGGTGGCTCTAAACCTTGGCGCTAATACTGCAATGGGAAGGAGACGCTGAGTGGAATTGCCCCAAGTGTAGCTTTGATACGAAGAAGCGGCCTTGTGAAACGAGAAAAGTGATACACATGTTATAGAGGTTTCTCTCACTTGGTTCTCGTACTGAATGCTGGGTATTTGATCTTGGTTCGGTTGCTCATATTTGTAACTCGAAACGGGAACTACGGGATAAACGAAGCCTAGCGAGGGATGAAGTGACGATGCGCGTTGAAAATGGATCCAAAGTCGATGTGATCGCTGTTGGCACGCTCCCTCTACATCTACCATCGGGATTAGTTTTAGACCTCGATAATTGTTATTTGGTGCCTGCGTTGAGCATGAACATTATATCTGGATCGTGTTTAATGCAAGATGGTTATTCATTCAAGTCTGAGAATAATGGTTGTTCTATTTTTATGAATAATATCTTTTATGGTCATGCGCCTGAGAAGAATGGTTTATTTCTATTAAATCTCGATAGTAGTGATACACATGTTCATAACATTGATGCTAAGCGAATTAAATTGAATGATAATTCTACTTATATGTAGCACTACTGTCGGCTTGGTCATATTGGAGTGAAACGCATGAAGAAACTCCATTAGATGGACTACTTGAGTCACTTGACTTTGAGTCACTTGACAGGTGCGAAGCATGTCTAATGGGAAAATGACTAAGACTCCATTCTCTGGTATTATGGAGCGAGCTACAGAATTGGAAATCATACATACCGATGTGTGCGGACCAATGAGTGTAGCTTCGCGGTGGTTATCGTTATGTTCTAACCTTCACAGGTGATCTGAGTAGATATGGGTATATCTATTTCATGAAACATAAATCCGAGACTTTCGAAGTTTAAGGAATTCCAAAGTGAAGTAGAAAATCAACGTAACAAGAAGATCAAGTTTCTGCGTTCTGATCGCGGAGGCGAATATCTGAGTTATGAGTTTGGCATGCATTTAAAGAAATGTGGAATACTTTCACAGTTGACACCGCCGGGAACACCACAGCAATGGTGTGTCCGAATGTAATCGAACTCTCTTAGATATGGTTCGTTCTATGATGTCTCTTACTGATTGCCGTTATCATTTTAGGGTTATGCGTTAGAGACAGCGGCATTCACTTTAAATAGGGCACCATCAAAATCCGTTGCAACGACACCGTATGAATTGTGGTTTAATAAGAAACCTAAGCTGTCGTTCCTTAAAGTTTGGGGTTGCGAAGCCTATGTAAAAAAGTTACAACCGGACAAGCTAGAACCCAAAGCGGAGAAATGCGTCTTCATAGGATACCCTAAGGAAACTATAGGGTATACTTTCTATCACAAATCCGAAGGCAAAATCTTTGTTGCTAAAAACGGAACCTTTCTTGAGAAAGAGTTTCTCACTAAAGAAGTGACTGGAAGAAAAGTAGAACTCGACAAGGTTACTGAACCTTCTCTCGTCGATCAGAGTAGCGCGGTACTGATACGTCTCCAACGTATCGATAATTTCTTATGTTCCATGCTACTTTATTGATGATACCTACATGTTTTATGCACACTTTATGTCATATTTGTGCATTTTACGGAACTAACCTATTAACAAGATGCCGAAAGTGGTTCCTGTTTATGTGGTTTGATGTAAATAGCAAATATTCTGGGAATGGAGCGATAAGCCGGGTTCTATTTTGCCGGAATCATCAGAACACACGACCGAAGGGGGCACATGCCCACCAAACCACGGGCAGCATGGGGGGCCGCACCACTATGGTGTGGCACCTGGCCCTGCGCCGCCTCTTCGCCTATTTAAAGCCTCGTCGAAAACCTGATACGGAGGACGAAACCCACAGAAACCATCCGAGGCGCCATCGCGAAGCCAAGATCCAGGGAATCTGTTCGGCACCTGCCCGGACGGGGAAGTGCCCGGAAGGCTCCTCCATCGACACGCTGCCATCTCCACCGCCATCTTCATCACGCTCTGCTCCATGAGGAGGGGAGTTCTCCATCGAGGCTCGGGGCTGTACCGGTGCTATGTGGTTCATCTCTCTCTATGTACTTCAATACAATAATCTCATGAGCTGCCTTACATGATTGAGATTCATATGATGATGCTTGTAATCTAGATGTCATTATGCTAGTCAAGTGAGTTTTACTTATGTGATCTCCGGAGACTCCTTGTCCCACGTGTGTAAAGGTGACAGTGTGTGCACCGTGTGGGTCTCTTAGGCTATATTTCACAGAATACTTATTCACTGTTATGAATGGCATAGTGAAGTGCTTATTTATATCTCTTTATGATTGCAATGTGTTTTGTATCACAATTTATCTATGTGCTACTCTAGTAATGTTATTAAAGTAGTTTTATTCCTCCTACACGGTGTAATGGTGACAGTGTGTGCACTCGTGTTAGTACTTGGTTTATGCTATGATCATGATCTCTTGTAGATTGCGAAGTTAACTATTGCTATGATAGTATTGATGTGTATTATTCCTCCTACATAAGCGTGAAGGTGACAGTGTGCATGCTATGTTAGTACTTGGTTTAGTTGTTTCGATCTTTCATGCACTCTAAGGTTATTTAAATATGAACATTGAATTGTGGAGCTTGTTAACTCGGCATTGAGGGTTCGTGTAATCCTACGCAATGTGTTCATCATCCAACAAGAGAGTGTAGAGTATGCATTTATCTATTATATTATGTGATCAAAGTTGAGAGTGTCCACTAGTGAAAGTCTAATCCCTAGGCCTTGTTCCTAAATACTATCGCTGCTTGTTTCTTGTTTTTGAGTTACTCTTTGCTAGTTACTACTTGTTTACTTCCCACTTAATATTACTACCATCAGCTGCACGCCAGCGAACTATTTTCTGGCGCCATACTACGCTCATATTCATTTATACCACTTGTATTTCTATCTCTTCGCCGAACTAGTGCACCTATTAGGTGTGTTGACACAAGAGACTTCTTGCTTTGTGGTTGCGAGGGTTGCATGAGAGGGATATCTTTGACCTCTTCCTCCTGAGTTCGATAAACCTTGGGTAATCACTTAAGAAACTTCTTGTGTTCTACAAACCTCGCTCTTGGAGGCCCAACACGCTACAGAATAAAGCACCGTAGACATCAAGCACTTTTAAGGCGCCGTTCGTTGAGGAGGAAAGGTAAAGGTACTCACTCCGGATCTCGGCTACTAAGCTATTCTCGGCGCCGTTGTAAGTACTCGAAGCTATTTCCTTTAGACTCTGCAATTGCGACATTTGGTTTTCTTGTTTACACTAGTTAGGTATAATGGACAACAATGACCTTTTTATTCTATTTCCTGATTTAAGACATGGATGGTTTGATGCAAAAATTAAAAAACCCATGGAACATATTAATATGAATGCTTTGAACACTATTGTTGCTAATGATATGGAAAATTCTAAGCTTGGGGAAGCTGGCTTTGATGAGCATGATATTTTTAGTCCCCCAAGCATTGAGGAGAAAATTTACTTTGATGATACTTTGCCTCTTATATTTGATGATAAGAATAATAATGATAGCTACTTTGTTGAATTTGCTCCCACTACAACTAATAAAATTGATTATGCCTATGTGGAGAGTAATAATTTTATGCATGAGACTCATGATAAGAATGCTTTATGTGATAGTTATATTGTTGAGTTTGCTCATGTTGCTACTGAAAGTTATTATGAGAGAGGAAAATATGGTTGTAAAAATTTTCATGTTACTAAAACACCTCTCTATGTGCTGAAATTTTTGAAGCTACACTTGTTTTATCTTCCTATGCTTGTTACTTTGCTCTTCATGAACTTGTTTATTTACAAGATTCCTATGCATAGGAAGCATGTTATACTTAAATGTGTTTTGAATTTGCCTCTTGATGCTCTCTTTTGCTTCGACTTCTATTTCTTGCGAGTGCATCATTAAAACTACTGAGCCCATCTTAATGGCTATAAAGAAAGAACTTCTTGGGATAACCCATGTGTTTTTTACTACAGTACTTTGTTTTATATTTGTGTCTTGGAAGTTGTTTACTACTGTAGCAACCTCTCCTTATCATGTTTTTGTGCCAAGTAAAAGTTTCATGTTAAAGTTGATGTTATATTTGGGATCGCTGCGCAGAAACAGCATTGCTGTCTGTCACGAATTCTGGCACAAGTCTCTGTAGAAAATTCGAAAAAATCTGCCAATTTACGAGCGTGATCCTCAGATATGTACGCAGCTTTCATTAGTTTTGAGTTTTTCCATTTGAGCAAGTCTGGTGCCATTTTAAAATTCGTCTTTACGGACTGTTCTGTTTTTGACAGATTCTGCCTTTTATTTCGCATTGCCGCTTTTGTTAAGTTGAATGAGTTTCTTTGTTCCATTAACTTTCAGAAGTTTTGTGCAATGTCCAGAAGTGTTAAGAATGATTGTGTCACCTCTGAACATGTGAATTTTTGATTATGCACTAACCCTCTAATGAGTTTGCTTGAAGTTTGGTGTGAAGGAAGTTTTCAAGGGTCAATAGAAGAGGGTGATATAATGTGATCGAGAAGAGTGAAAGGTCTAAGCTTGGGGATGCCCCGGTGGTTCATCCCTGCATATTTTAAGAAGACTCAAGCATCTAAGCTTGGGATGCCCAAGGCATCCCCTTCTTCATCGACAACTTATCAGGTTTCTTCTAGTGAAACTATATTTTTATTCGGTCACATCTTATGTTCTTTACTTGGAGCGTCGGTTTGTTTTGTTTTTGTTTTGTTATCTTAGTTCTCTGAATAAGTTCATCCTTGTGTGGGAGAGAGACACGCTCCGCTGGTTCGTATGAACACATGTGTTCTTAGCTCATAATATTCATGGCGAAGTTTCCTCTTCGTTAAATTGTTATATGGTTGGAATTGAAAAATGCTACATGTAGTAATTGGTAAAATGTCTTGGATAATGTGATACTTGGCAATTGTTGTGCTCATGTTTAAGCTCTTGCATCATATACTTTGCACCTATTAGTGAAGAAATACATAGAGCTTGCTAAAATTTGGTTTGCATATTTGGTCTCTCTAAGGTCTAGATAATTTCTAGTATTGAGTTTTGAACAACAAAGGAAGACGGTGTAAAGTCTTATAATGTTTACAATATGTCTTTTATGTGAGTTTTGCACCGGTTCATCCTTGTGTTTGTTTCAAATAAACCTTGCTAGCCTAAGCCTTGTATCGAGAGGGAATACTTCTCATGCATCCAAATCCTTGAGCCAACCACTATGCCATTTGTGTCCACCATACCTACCTACTACATGGTATTTCCGCCATTCCAAAGTAAATTGCTTGAGTGCTACCTTTAAACAATTCAAAATTTATCACCTCTTATTTGTGTTAATGTTTTATAGCTCATGAGGAAGTATGTGGTGTTTTATCTTTCGATCTTGTCATTTACTTTTGACAGACTTTCACAATGGACTAGTGGCACATCCGCTTATCCAATAATTTTGCAAAAGAGCTGGCAATGAGGTTCCCAGCCCCAATTAATTAACTTTCATTAATAATTCTCTTCACATGTTTTGCTCTGATTCATCAGTAAGCAACTTAATTTTGCAAATAGACACTCCTCCATGGTATGTGAATGTTGGAAGGCACCCGAGGATTCGGTTAGCCATGGCTTGTGTAAGCAAAAGGTTGGGGGGAGTGTCATCCATAAATAAAGAAAAACTAAACTAAAGTACATGTGTAAACAAAAGAGAAGAGGGATGATCTACCTTGCTGGTAGAGATAACGTCCTTCATGGGAGCCGCTCTTGAAAGTCTGGTTGATGAGGTAGTTAGAGTACCCATTACCATTCGTTGACAACAACAAACACCTCTCAAAACTTTACTTTTATACTCTCTTGATGTTTTCAAAATAAAAGCTCTAGCACAAATATAGCAATCGATGCTTTCCTCTTTGAAGGACCATTCTTTTACTTTTATTGTTGAGTCGGTTCACCTATCTCTCTCCACCTCAAGAAGCAAACTTGTGTGAACTGTGCATTGATTCCTACATACTTGCTTATTGCATTTGTTATATTACTCTATGTTGACAATTATCCATGAGATATGCATGTTGAAAGTTGAAAGCAACCGCTGAAACTTAATCTTCTTTTGTGTTGCTTCAATACCTCTACTTTGAATTATTGCTTTATGAGTTAACTCTTATGCAAGACTTATTGATGCTTGTCTTGAAAGTACTATTCATGAAAAGTCTTTGCTTTATGATTCATTTGTTTACTCATGTCATTACCATTGTTTTGATTCGCTGCATTCATTACATATGCTTACAATAGTATGATCAAGGTTATGATGGCATGTCACTTAAGAAATTATCTTTGTTATCGTTTTACCTGCTCGGGACGAGCAGAACTAAGCTTGGGGATGCTGATACGTCTCCAACGTATCGATAATTTCTTATGTTCCATGCTACTTTATTGATGATACTGATACGTCTCCAACGTATCGATAATTTCTTATGTTCCATGCTACTTGATTGATGATACCTACATGTTTTATGCACATTATATGTCATATTTATGCATTTTTGGAACTAACCTATTAACAAGATGCCGAAGAGCCAGTTGCTGTTTTCGCTGTTTTTGGTTTCAGAAATCCTAGTAAGGAAATATTCTCGGTGGACGAAATCAACGCCAGGGTCCTATTTTTGGAGCTTCCAGAAGACCGAAGAGGGAAGGAAGTGGGGCCACGAGGCGCGTCACCATAGGGCGGCGGGCCCGGCCCTGGCCGCGCCGACCTATGGTGTGGGGCCCTCGTGTGGCCCCCCGCCTGCCCTTTCGCCTACTTAAAGCCTCCGTCGCGAAAACATGGAGAGCCACGATACGGAAAACCTTCCAGAGACGCCGCCGCCGCCGCCGCGGAATTCCATCTCGGGATTCGGAGATCGCCTCCGGCACCCTATGGGAGAGGGGATTCATCTCCCGGAGGACTCTTCATCGCCATGATCGCCTCCGGAGTGATGAGTGAGTAGTTCACCCCTGGACTATGGGTCCATAGCAGTAGCTAGATGGTCGTCTTCTCCTAATTGTGCTTCATTGTTGGATCTTGTGAGCTGCCTAACATGATCAAGATCATCTATCTGTAATACTATATGTTGTGTTTGTCGGGATCGATGGATAGAGAATACTATGTTATGGTGATTATCAATCTATTGTTTATGTGTTGTTTATGATCTTGCATGCTCTCCGTTATTAGTAGAGGCTCTGGCCAAGTTTTTGCTGTAACTCCAAGAGGGAGTATTTATGCTCGATAGTGGGTTCATGCCTTCATTGACACTGGGACAGTGAGAAAGTTCTAAGGTTGTGATGTCTTGTTGTTACTAGGGATAAAACATTGATTCTATGTCTAAGGATGTAGTTGTCGATTACATTACGCACCATACTTAATGCAATTGTATGTTGCTTAGCAACTTAATACTGAATGGGGTTCGGATGATAACCTGAAGGTGGACTTTTTAGGCATAGATGCAGTTGGATGGCGGTCTATGTACTTTGTTGTAATGCCGGATTAAATCTCACTATATTTATCATATCATGTATATGCATTGTTATGCCTTTCTCTATTTGTCAATTGCCGACTGTAATTTGTTTACCCAACATGCTTTTATCTTATGGGAGAGACACCTCTAGTGAACTGTGGACCCCGGTCCTATTCTTTACATAGCATACAATCTACTGCAATTTGTTTTACTGTTTTCTTGCAAACAATCATCTTCCACTCGATACGCTTAATTCTTTGTTACACAAGCCGGTGAGATTGACAACCTCACTGTTTCGTTGGGGCAAAGTACTTTGGTTTTGTTGTGCAGATTCCACGTTGGCGCGGAATCCCTGTTGTTGCGCCGCATCACATTTCGCCACCATCAACCTTCAACGTGCTTCTTGGCTCCTATTGGTTCGATAAACCTTGGTTTCATACTGAGGGAAACTTGCTTCTATACGCATCATACCTTCCACTTGGGGTTCCCAACGGACGTGTGCATCTACGCGTATCGGATACCTACATGTTTTATGCACACTTTATGTCATATTCGTGCATTTACGGAACTAACCTATTAACAAGATGCGAAGTGTCAGTTCCTATTTTCTGCTGTTTTTGGTTTCAGAAATCCTAGTAACGAAATATTCTCGGAATCGGACGAAATCAAAGGTTCCTATTTTGCCGGAAGCATCCGGAACACACGAGAACCGCCGAGGAGAGGGGCACAGGCCCACCAAACCAGGCCGGCGCGGCCGGGGGGCCGCGCCACTATGGTGTGGGCACCCCTTCGACCCTCTGCGCCGCCTCTTCGCCTATTTAAAGCCTCCGTCGCGAAAACCTGCGATACGGAGGACGAAACCCCACAGAAACCATCCCGAGCCGCCGCCATCGCAGAAGCCAGATGCGGGGACGGAGTCTGTTCCGGCACCTGCCGGACAGGGAAGTGCCCCGGAAGGCTCCTCCATCGACAACACGCCATCTCCACCGCCATCTTCATCAGCATGCTGCTCCCATGAGGAGGAGTAGTTCTCCATCGAGGCTCGGGGCTGTACCGGTAGCTATGTGGTTCATCTCTCTCTATGTACTTCAATACAATAATCTCATGAGCTGCCTTACATGATTGAGATTCATATGATGATGCTTGTAATCTAGATGTCATTATGCTAGTCAAGTGAGTTTTACTTATGTGATCTCCGGAGACTCCTTGTCCCACGTGTGTAAAGGTGACAGTGTGTGCACCGTGTGGGTCTCTTAGGCTATATTTCACAGAATACTTATTCACTGTTATGAATGGCATAGTGAAGTGCTTATTTATATCTCTTTATGATTGCAATGTGTTTTGTATCACAATTTATCTATGTGCTACTCTAGTAATGTTATTAAAGTAGTTTTATTCCTCCTACACGGTGTAATGGTGACAGTGTGTGCACTCGTGTTAGTACTTGGTTTATGCTATGATCATGATCTCTTGTAGATTGCGAAGTTAACTATTGCTATGATAGTATTGATGTGTATTATTCCTCCTACATAAGCGTGAAGGTGACAGTGTGCATGCTATGTTAGTACTTGGTTTAGTCGTTTCGATCTTTCATGCACTCTAAGGTTATTTAAATATGAACATTGAATTGTGGAGCTTGTTAACTCCGGCATTGAGGGTTCGTGTAATCCTACGCAATGTGTTCATCATCCAACAAGAGAGTGTAGAGTATGCATTTATCTATTCTGTTATGTGATCAAAGTTGAGAGTGTCCACTAGTGAAAGTCTAATCCCTAGGCCTTGTTCCTAAATACTGCTATCGCTGCTTGTTACTGTTTTACTGAGTTACTACTGCTGCGTTACTACTGCTTGTTTACTTCCCGCAATATTACTACCATCAACTGCACGCCAGCGAGCTATTTTCTGGCGCCGTACTACTGCTCATATTCATTTATACCACTTGTATTTCACTATCTCTTCGCCGAACTAGTGCACCTATTAGGTGTGTTGGGGACACAAGAGACTTCTTGCTTTGTGGTTGCAGGGTTGCATGAGAGGGATATCTTTGACCTCTTCCTCCCCTGAGTTCGATAAACCTTGGGTAATCCACTTAAGGGAAACTTGCTGTTCTACAAACCTCTGCTCTTGGAGGCCCAACACTGTCTACAGCACCCGTAGACATCAAGTACCGGAAGATGTTCCTGTGCCGCCTGCGCCGATAACAGAGGAAGCAAATGATAATGATCATGAAACTTCGAGCGAGGTAGCTACTGAACCTCGCAGATCGACAAGGGAACGTACCACCCCTGATTGGTATGATCCTTGTCTAAATCTCATGATTGTGGACAACAATGATGAGGACCCTGCGACGTATGAAGAAGTGATGATGAGCCCAGATTCCAACAAATGGAAAGAAGCCATGAAATCCGAAATGGGATCCATGTATGATAACAAAGTATGGACTTTGGTAGATCTACCTGATAGCCGCAAGGCTGTTGAGAATAAATGGATCTTCAAGAGAAAAACAGATGCTGATGGTAATGTTACTGTCTATAAAGCTCGACTTGTCGCAAAGGGTTTCCGACAAATTCAAGGTGTTGACTACGATGAGACTTTCTCACCTGTAGCGAAGCTAAAATCTATGAGGATTTTGTTAGCAATAGCTGCATTTTTCGATTATGAGATTTGGCAGATGGATGTCAAAACGGTGTTCCTTAATGGTGACATTGAGGAAGAGTTGTATATGGTACAACCCAAAGGTTTTGTCGATCCTAAAAATGCTGACATGGTATGCAAACTTCAGCGTTCCATTTATGGACTGAAGCAAGCATCCAGGAGTTGGAACCGACGCTTTGATAAGGTGATCAAAGACTTCGGGTTTATACAGTGCCATGGAGAGGCCTGTATTTACAAGAAAGTGAGTGGGAGCTCTGTAGCATTCCTGATATTATATGTAGATGACATATTATTGATTGGGAATGATATAGAACTATTAAGCAGTGTAAAAGGTTATTTGAATAAGTGTTTTTCAATGAAGGACCTTGGTGAAGCAGCGTACATTTTAGGCATCAAGATTTATAGAGATAGATCAAGACGCCTAATAGGGCTTTCACAGAGTACATACCTGGACAAGATTCTAAAGAAGTTTAGAATGGATGAAAGTAAGAAAGGATTCTTACGATGTTGCCAGGTAAGGTCTTGAGTAAGACTCAAGGTTCGGCTACGGCAGAAGAAAGACAGAGGATGAATCAGATCCCCTATGCCTCGGCATAGGCTCTATCATGTATGCCATGTTGTGTACTAGACCGGATATAGCACATCTTTAGTTTGACTAGCAGAGATCAAAGTGATCAGGAATGGAACAACTGGACAGCGGTCAAGAATATCCTGAAGTACTTGAAAATAACTAAGGATATGTTTCTTTGTTATGGCGGTGACCAAGAGCTCGTTGTAACCAGTTACACCGATGCAAGTTGGAACACTGATCCTGATGACTCTAAGTCTCAGTCTAGGTACGTGTTTATATTGAATGGTGCTGCAGTAAGCTGGTGCAGCTCCAAGCAGTGCACGGTGGCGAAGTCTTCAACAGAATCGGAATACATAGCGGCTTCAGAGGCTTCATCGGAAGCGGTATGGATGAAGAGGTTCATTGTTGAGCTCGGTGTGGTTCCTAGTGCATTGGACCCACTAGTCATTTATTGTGACAACATGGGTGCCATCGCCAATGCACAAGAACCAAGGTCACACAAGAAGCTAAAGCATATCAAGCTGCGTTTTCATTCGATTCGCGAGTACATCGAAGATGGAGAAGTAAAGATTTGCAAAGTACACACTGATCTGAATGTAGCAGATCCGTTGACTAAAGCTCTCCCTAGGGCAAAGCATGACCAACACCAGAATGCCATGGGTGTTAGGTACCTTACAATGTAATCTAGATTATTGACTCTAGTGCAAGTGGGAGACTGTGGGAGATATGCCCAAGAGGCAATAATAAATTGGTTATTATATATCTTTGTGTTTATGATAAATGTTTATATACCATGCTATAATTGTATTAACCGAAACATTGATACATGTGTGTTATGTAAACAACAAGAAGTCCCTAGTAAGCCTCTTGTATAACTAGCTTGTTGATTAATAGATGATCATCGTTTCATGATCATGAACATTGGATGTTATTAATAACAAGGTTATGTCATTATATGAATGATGTAATGGACACACCCAATTAAGCGTAGCATAAGATCACGTCATTAAGTTCATTTGCTATAAGCTTTCGATACATAGTTACCTAGTCCTTTCGACCATGAGATCATGTAAATCACTTATGCCGGAAGGGTACTTTGATTACATCAAACGCCATTGCATAAATGGGTGGTTATAAAGGTGGGATTAGGTATCCGGAAAGTATGAGTTGAGGCATATGGATCAACAGTGGGATTTGTCCATCCCGATGACGGATAGATATACTCTGGGCCCTCTCGGTGGAATGTCGTCTAAATGGCTTGCAAGCATATGAATGGTTCATAAGAGACCACATACCACAGTACGAGTAAAGAGTACTTGTCGGAGACGAGTTGAACAAGGTATCGTGATACCGATGATCAAACCTCGGACAAGTAATATATCGTGTGACAAAGGGAATCGGTATCGTATGTAAATGGTTCAATCGATCACTAAGTCATCGTTGAATATGTGGGAGCCATTATGGATCTCCAGATCCCGCTATTGGTTATTGGTCGGAGAGAAGTCTCAACCATGTCTGCATAGTTCGCGAACCGTAGGGTGACACACTTAAGGTTTGATGTCGTTTGAGTAGATATGGAATATGGAATGGAGTTCGAAGTTTTTTCGGAGTCGGATGGGATCCAGGACATCACGAGGAGTTCCGGAATGGTCGGAGAATAAGATTCATATATAGGAAGTCATATTCCAAGTTTGGAAATGATCCGGTGCATTTATGGAAGGTTCTAGAAAAGTCCGGAAGAAGGCACTATGGAAGGTGGAGTCCCCGAGGGACTCCACAAGCTTGGCCGGCCAACCCTAAGGGGAGGAGTCCCAGGTGGACTCCACCTGAGGTGGCCGGCCACCCCACCTCAAGGAAAGGTGGGAGTCCCACCTTGAGTAGGACTCCCCCCTTTAGTAGGTTTCCCACTTTTGGGAGGTTTTGGTGTTGGGGTCTTATTCGAAGACTTGGACTACAACTCTTGGGGCTTCCACCTATATAATGAGGAGCAAGGGGAGGGGGCCGGCCACCCCAAGACCCACAGTTGGCCGCACCCCTGAGGCCGGCGCCCCAAACCCTAGCCTCTCCCAAGCCCTAGCCACCTCCTCCTCCACATACAACTCCCGCAGCGCATAGGCGGCCTGCTGGGAGTTATCCACCACCACCGCCACCACGAGTCGTGCTGCGGGATTCGGAGGATCTACTACTTAGCTGCCAGCTGGAGCGGGAGAAGGACGTCGTCTTCATCAACACCGAACGTGTGACCGAGTGGCTGCCCGATGTGGCACCGTCAATATCTTCTACGCGCTTTTGCAAGCGGCAAGTGATCGACTACATCCACCCCGAGATCTAATCTCGTTAAGCTTTGCGAATCTTCGAGGGTTATGACAAAGGATTAACTTGTCAATGCCTACAGATTGTAGACTAGGGTTTTGCTAGAAGTAGAGGGCAAGTAGATCTCGAAGGTTTAGGCGAAAAGTACTCGACGATTACGAAAACTAGGGTTATGTTGACAGTAGATTCGATCCTTTCTTTGTCCCTCGACTCCCCCTTATATAGGAGGTGGAGCCGAGGGTTTCGTTTTGTACAAGTTACAGAGTCCGGGACGGTTTCTAACTCATCCCGCCAGATTACAAATAACACTTCCTATTACAACTCTAACTTTCCTTAATATATCTTGGGCTCCCGAATCTTCTTATTCTTCGGATAGTGGGCCTTCAGTAAACCCCGGGTACTATCTTTGGGAGGCCCATTTGGGATGCCTATGTCAGTAGCCCCCGAGATTTTGCTTGAATCGTAGAGTCAAGGGAAATCTCATCTGTATTTATTCGAGAGCTTTTATTTATACTTCTTCACATAAAATTCTATATTGTACGGGATAATGGTAGTTGGGGCTAGTTCATCTGACGGATCAGGTACTAGTTAGCTCTTAGTGGCAATCCGCAAAAACCTACTTCAAGATCACGTCCCTGGACATGATCTCGGGATCTGGTGCAAACTTCGACGGTGCAGCAGGTCTTACCAGAATATGAGTCAGTCAAATTTATGAGAACCTAACGCGTCGGGTTGAGGATTTTTGTCGTATCGTTGATACGGATAAAAATAACGACGCGGTCTTTAGCGATGCGCCGGCGAACGGATCGGGGTCTTGCAGCCGCAAATTTGCGGCATTCAGAAATTGATCGCAACTTTGGCGTTCTGAGAATATATTGTCGAGTGCTTTTCGCCTTTGGAATAGCACATTTTATCGAGTCATATTTGATGACTTATTTTGTCTTCCCGATGGGAGTATATGTAGAGTTATATGTGTAACTCGAAATATACTCACTTCTATTTTATTTCGAGACACGCGAACAGCGTTCCCGATGGGAGTAGCCCCCGAGGCTACACCAAGGACTTGTGCTTGGGTGTAGGCTCCACAGATTAGTATCCGTTGCCGCTATATTTATAATCTTTCTCGACAGTTTTATATTTATCGGGTGCGCGACCAGCGCTCCCGATGGGAGTAGCCCCCGAGGCTATGAACAAATGCTTGCATTTGGTCATAGGCTCTCGCCATTTCTATATTGTCATACTCGAAATTTTCTATTTTTCCAAAGTAGCCCCCGAGCATTTGGGCAAAAACTTGTATTTGATCAAAGGCTCCCGAAATAACCTTGTGTTGTCGATAAACTTTTGAAAACTCATAGTCGAATCTTTCTTTTATCTTGACGACGTCATTGCTGATGATAGCCACGATTTCTATTTTGGAAACTGACCATTACCACTTGTTTCGCTGCCTTGTGGGTCCCAATTCTTGATCTGACGGACACGTCGTGCAAGTGGGGGACACATGTTCTCCCTTTTTCTGGCACACGTTCTGTAACCTCGTCAATGTTAAAATACCATTGTACCCTTGTATCCACGTGGCGATCATCTGCTGCATTCTTTTTTCATCCAACGGTTCCGTCGTTTCACCGCACCTGTATATAAGGTCCTCTTCTTCTTCCTCGAACACTTCCGCTCGCGCCGTTCCCCTGCTTTCCTCTGCAAAATTTCCTCCTGCGCTCCTCATCTCCCAAAGCTCTTCTCTTCGTAGCTACACCTCTCCGCCATTGTTGATGCCACCGCGTCGATTGACCAGGCACAGCACACCTGATTCATCGATGGCGCCGCGGATCTAGGAGCCGCGGAGTGGGAGAGGTCCAAGATCACGAACCAGGACCTCAATCTCTTGAAGAAGCTGGGGATTACCAAGAAACCCAAAGCGGTTTGCTTCCCAGTGAAGAAAGCTACCCAACCCCTCCAATGGGGTATCGGGTAAGTTTTGTTGATCATCTCATCCGCGGTCTTTCCGCCCCCATTCACCCTTTTCTTCGGGTTACTTTATGTTTATGGTCTCCAACTTCACCACCTCACGCCCAACTCTATCCTTCACATTTCTATCTTTATCACCCTCTGCGAAGCCTTCCTTGGTGTCCAGCCTAACTGGGCATTATGGAAGCGCATTTTCTTTTGTCGCCGTAATGGCTCTGCCAATGTCGCCTATAATATAGGCGGCGTTGTTATTTCTGTTCGCTCCTCTGTCAACTACTTCGACGTCAAACTCCCTGACTCCGTTCAAGGGTGGCGCAAGAAGTGGTTGTACATTCGTGAAGAAAACCATGGATGCGCTGAAGACAACATTCCTCCTTTTGACGGTGCCGAGAAAATCCTTCGCCGCCGTTCTTGGGACGCAGAAGCTACCGAGGAAGAAAGGACTTCGACAGAGGCCCTGATGACTCGTATCCATGAGTTGCAAAATACTCGTGGAAAAGAATTATCAGGCATCCAAATTACGGCGTACTTCCTTAGGACTAGGGTGCAGCCTCTTCAGGCTCGCAAAAACCCTTTCTGGAATTATGCTGGCGATGAAGACGCAGATCGCTTGTCGACGAATCTGGAAGTCAAGGATTTGGATAGACTTATTCGTAGGATTTCTTCTCTCAAGAAGAAAGACTCCATCCCTTCCACTTATCGCGTAAAACCATACAGCGCCGCCCATGCGCTTCCCAAGGTAAACATTGTCGCGTAATTTGTCTATTGCCTTGCTTTTTGTGTTGTTATTCATTTCTGACATCCTTCCCTCTTTTTATACAGGACCACCCAAATCTTGTTTCACTTCCTCCTCTTCCTGAAGGTGGGGATGTCGAAGAAAGGGCCGTTATCTCCGATGATAATCCAGATGCCCCCTCGTTTGCAAATGAACCCGCAGAATCTCGAAAATCTGCGGGATCCGACGAAAAAGAGGATGTCTCTGAAGCCACTGCGTCGGCACAATCTCCTCCTCCTGCTGTTTCTCCAAGGAACAAAAGGAAAAGAGATGATGCCGAAGATTCCGGCACCTCCAAAGTCGACGAAGCTGTTCCTTCGCACCAGAAGGCAGGCTATGATCCATACCTCGAGGCTCTCATCAGTTCGTAAGTACCCTTTCTCTTGTTTACTTGTACTCGAAGATTCTTGTCTATCTTGCTTTTTATATTGTCGACGCTTGCTCGTAGTGATGATGAAGAAGAAGTACCAACTGCTGATGTGGCTGCTCGAACGAGCACGTCACATACATTAGTCGCCTCGGAGACGCCAGTCGAAGGAGAAGAAACGTCGCCTCCTCGACAAAATGTCGGCGCTGCTACTCCTCCGGCAAGCCCCCTTGTCCCTTCACCAAAAAGGGCAAGGGTTGAAATAAATCCAGAGCTTACTCTTCAATCGAGTAGCTCTTCTAACCCTCTCTTGGATGATGTAAGTTACTAACACTCTTGTCGCTGTTTATATTTTCTCTGTTTGCTCCTATGTGTCTTTATTTTTCTCATGCCAACATTTTCTTTCTTTGTCTCTCCTTGACAGCCTATGATCAAAGAGCTTCTTCGCATCGGTGCCCAATTCGTTGGGTACCGTGATTACGCAACAAGACTGAAGGTAATGCGACTATTTTTTGCTTCCTTTCTGCATGACTTGTCGACGTTTATAGCTAATCTTGTCTTCCTTTTTCAGAGAAACTGGCAGAAGCCAACGAACGTGCTGACACGCTTGCTCAAAAGTTAGAGCAATGTGAAGAGGCTCGTAAGAAGGCCGAGTCGGATGCTGTTGAAGCTAGGCAAGAAGCTGACAAGGCTAAGGCTGATGCTGCTGGTGTCGAAGATCTTCGGAAACGTCTGCATGACGCCGAGACTTCGCTAAGCGATCACATAACTGCGCAATCTGCTCGCGAAGCGGCGATCACCAAACGCATAAAGACACAAAGTCGTCGCTTTGTCGGTAAGCATTTGCACCATTGCATACCCTTTGGATTTTCCTTTTTTGCACTTGTTTGTTGACAAAAATTTCTATTTTTATTTTGTCAGATAGGACCTCTCAAGAATTTGAACTTGAGGATCCCGACAACGATGTTCTTCTTGACGCCGTTTCATTCCTCGAGTTTCATGGGACGGAAGCGCGTGAAGGCATGGATGAAGCCAGGGCGGGGTTGTCGAAGCTTTTCCCCTACTTCTTCCCGAAGAAAGAGGAGCCCGCGACTTTCCTTGGTCTTGCCAAGTGCTTTAATCCTCCCGAAGATCTTGGGCTGAAGATGCGCCATGAGAACATGAAGGTTGCCGTGGAAAGCACTGTTGCCCTAGTTGCTGACAGTCAACAAACTATTGACTGGGCCAAAGTTGGCGACACGGAGCAAATAGAGCAAGCAAAGTGGCGATCCTTGATCAAGGCGGCAAAGCTTAACACGAAGAAGATCCTGGCCTATCTCGGGATCAAGCCATCTTCGACTCCTAGCTCTTCAAGGCCGGAGGTCTAGTTTTTGCTTTCTTTATTTCCTTTGCTATTGTCGCCATTCTAGTCTTGGCGACAATTTCCCTGCCAGTCCCTTAGGAGAACTTCTTTTGTAATGGCCATGTAAATTTTCTAGAATCAATGAAATTCCTCTTGGTGCTATCATTGATCCGGGGATTTTCTTTTCCAGTTGATATTTGATAATTATTCAACAAATCCTTCCTCTCCCGATGCTGCTCCCGCGTCTTCCTTGTCGAAGAAAGTAAGAACCGATGACAATTGCCTTGAAGGTTCTTCCAGCACACCTTTGTCGGAAGATTTACAGGAACTTCGACAACAACTTCAGTCCACGAAGAAACAAACTCTGGCAATGATGGAACAGTCTCGGAGAGCATCTGAACAAGAACAACTTGCTCGTCGACAAGCCGAAGAAGCTATGGCTGCTAAGGATGCTGCTATATTGGAAGCAAAAGGAGCTAGTGCCCGAGAAAATAGCATGCTCGAGCTGATGTTGGAAGCTAGCACGGATATGTTAGGTATGTATCTCAAACTTTCTGATGCCTTCTCTTTATTTTGCTGTGCCTTCTTCCAAGTTTCTTCCCTTGTTGTCCAATAGGCTCAGTTCTTGATGCTGCTGCCGAAGATCTAAGAGTAAATGAGAGAACGAATCTTCTTGTCAACCTTTCTCTGAACCATGGCTCTTTATTTTGGGCCACTCCTGAACGAACCCAGCAGATTGTCAGGTTCCAAGATCGTGCTTGCCAAGTACGCGAATTTCTAAATTTTTGCACGACAACGTTGACCCTTGTTTTCAAGACTTTGTTCCCTCGGAATGAGGTTCCTGCAACTCTTCCTGAATTGCTAGAGACCTTCAGAGATGCTCCTCGTATTCATAATTTCGTACGAGCCCAACTGACTGCTGGAGCAAGATTTGCCATGATTATGATAAATATTTGCCATCCAAAGTTGGACCTGTCGACGATTGTCGTTGATTGCATGGCGAAGAAGACGCGTCGCAAGAATAATATTGATGCAATCAACGAGATGGTGACTCCTGTGGCCGAGTCGATGATAGACGAGCTTCTTCGGATAGATGCAGAATTCTTCGTCAAAGGATCTTATGCCGAGCATAAAACGACCAGAGGCTTGTCAATAGATACTATTTTGGGTTCTGATTGATTTGTAAAACTTTGTCGAAAACATTTGTTGTATACCGCAGAATGCTCTATATTGTCGGAGCCCCCGAGCCTTTTTGTCTGGAGTTTGTACTATTTTTCTCTTCCCAAGGTTCCTTCTGAGCCGTAATAAAACACCTTGATAGGCTGCATGATCTTGGCGTCGAAGTTCTATATTTTGTTTGTCGGGTTTTTGGACCAAAGTGATGAGATTTTCTGACGTGTGCACTATATTTAATCATGACCAACTTCCAATTTATGTATTTGGCGAGGTATTATTGTACCAAGGCGAAATAAATCGAGTTTGTCTGTTTTGATATTTGAGGGTGCAGAGCCCCCGAGTATGTCGACGAATAAGAAGTATATCTTTACTATTTTTATTATATTGCAGCACCGCGAGCCCGCCTCATTAAAAACCTTCTCCGGCCCCACTCGGTGCCCCGAAAAAGGAAAAGAGTGCGTCTGAAAACTCGCGGGCGTTTCAGTACATTGTATGTTTACAAAGTAGACTATATTTCGGCTAAGCGTAAAAACGCCGAGCTGTGCCACGTTCCGGGGATTTGGCTCGGCAATCCGTCTTCTTGTCTTTGATTCTGTATGCTCCTCCTTCGATTACCTCTGTGACGATGTAGGGTCCAAGCCATGGTGACTCGAGTTTTTCGTGACTTTTTTGGTTGAGTCGCAGAACTAAGTCACCAACTTGAAAAGACCTTGGGCGCAATCGTCGACTGTGGTAATTCTTCAGGTCCTGTTGATATTTGGCGACTCGTGACAGGACTTCATCTCGAGCTTCGTCAAGTGCATCGACATCGTCCTCCAAGGCTTCTCTCGAGGTTTCTTCATCATATTCTGTGACTCTTGGAGAATCGTGCTCTATTTCTATCGGCAGGACTGCTTCGGCGCCATGGACCAGAAAAACGGCGTTTCCTGTGTCGCCGTATTTGGTGTTGTTCGGATACTCCACAATACACTTGGCAGCTCCTCCGGCCAAGTATGCCGTGCTTTTTCCAGTGGTCCTAGCAGGCGTTTCTTGATGCCATTGCAGATAATGCCATTGGCTTTCTCGACTTGTCCATTGGTCTGTGGATGTGCGACAGACGCAAAACTCAACTTAATGCCCACTTCTGCGCAGTATGCTTTGAACTCTTTGGACGTGAAGTTACCTGCCGTTGTCGTGACAATGCTATGAGGAACTCCATATCTGAAGACGATGCTTTTTACGAACTTAATCGCCGATGCGCCGTCCGGTGAATTTATCGGCTTTGCTTCTATCCACTTTGTAAATTTGTCGACAGCGACCAGCATATACTCATAACCTCCTGGCGAAGCTTTGTGTAGTTTTCCCACCATGTCGAGTCCCCATTGAGCAAAGGGCCAAGACAATGGGATTGGCATAAGTTCTGCTGCAGGAGAGTGAGGTCTAGCGGCGAATCTTTGACACGCGTCGCAAGTTCTCACTATCTCCTTTGCGTCCTCGATTGCTGTTAGCCAATAGAATCCTGCTCTGAAAACCTTAGCCGCGATAGCCCGGCTGCTCGCGTGGTGCCCGCATATCCCTTCGTGCACATCCTTCAGGATAATTCGTCCTTCTTCGGGTGTAACGCATCTTTGTAGCACGCCCGAAATACGTTTGTACAACTCCCCTTTTACCACAGTGAAAGCTTTTGATCTCTAATTATTCGCTCCTTCCAGCTGGATCGTCGGGTATTGTTTTCCTTAGGATATATGATATGTAAGCCTGCATCCATGGAATTTGCACCATCATGACTAGCTCTTGCTCTTCTTCTTCTTCTTCTGTGTCTTTGGTGATACTCGAGGTTTTCTCTTTCTTCTCCTTCTTTGTTTTTGCTGGCTTTGTTGACCTCTCGCTTATCTCTTCCCAAAACACGCCTGGAGGTATCGCGAGACATTGTGACCCGATGTTTGCAAGAACGTCGGCTTCATCGTTGCTCATCCTGCTAATGTGGTTTACCTCACAACCATCGAATAACTTCTCCAGCTCATTGTACACCTCTTTGTATGCTATCATACTTTCGTTGACTGCATCGCATTGGTTCATGACTTGCTGTGCCACCAATTGTGAGTCGCCGAAAATTTTCAGTCTGGTTGCACCGCAAGCTTTCGCCATCTTCATCCCGTGTATGAGAGCTTCATATTCTGCTTCGTTATTAGATGCGTTTGGGAACGTCATCAAAGCGTACTTCAGCTTGTCGCCTTCGGTGATACCAATATCACGCCTGCTCCAGCACCTTTCTTTTGGACCCGTCGAAGTTCATGGTCCAAGTTCTCCATAAATACGGGGTCCCGTGGTTTGTAGCTCCATCCACTCTGCAATGAAATCTGGTAAGACCTGCGATTTTATTGCTTTTCTTTTTTCGTGATGTCCCGAGGGGAAAGTTCTATTCCCCAAAGGGAGACACGACCCGTAGCTTCCGGGTTGTTCAATATATTTGATAGAGGAGCCTCGTTGACCACTATTATCGGGTGCGCCAAAAATAGTGTCGCAATTTTCTTGCTGTCGTGAATACTCCATATGCCAGTTTCGATATTGCGGGTACCGCTGTTTTGAGGGCGACAGTACTTCGCTAATGAAATATCCGGCCTCTGAACTCCATGAAGCTTGCCTTCTTCTTCTCTCTCGACTACTAGGGCCGTGCTGACCACCTGAGGTGTGGCTGCAATGTACAAGAGGAGAGGTTCTTTCTTTCGGTGCCACCAATATCGGTGGTGTCGAAATTGCTCGCTTGAGGTTCTCGAAGGCCCTATCTGCTTCCTCGTTCCATTGAAATTTTTCCCCTTGTTTGATCAATGCATAGAACGGCAACGCCTTTTCTCCTAGCCTGGCGACGAATCTGCAAAGCTGCGACTCGCCCGTTAGCTGTTGTATTTCTTTCAACTTTGTTGGCTTTCTCATAGTAACGATGGCCTGTATTTTTTCGGGATTAGCTTCCCCCTTGCTGATACTAAGAACCCGAGAAGTTCTCCTGCGGGAACTCCAAAAGAGCACTTTGTCGGGTTCAGCTTGAGGCAGAACTTGTCGAGGTTGTCGAAGGTTTCCTTCAAATCTTCGATCAAAGTCGACCCTTTCTTTGATGTTATTACGACATCGTCGATGTAGACTTGTACATTTTTCCAATCTGTGTTGCTAAGCACTTCTGCATCATTGGTATGTTGCTCCCGCGTTTTTCACCAAAGGGCATTGTTTTGTAGCAAAACACGCCATAAGGTGTAATGAACGCTGTCTTGGCTTCATCTTCTTCTTTTAATCTGATCTGGTTATAACCAGAGTATGCGTCCAAAAAGGAAAGACGTTCGCATCCTGCCGTGGAGTCGATGATTTGATCGATCCTTGGGAGGGGGAAAGTGATCCTTAGGACAATGTTTATTGAGACACGTAAAGTCGACGCACATGCGAAGGACTATTGTGTGTTTTTTCGGCACCATCACGGGTTAGCTACCCTTCTGTAGATATTTCTCTGATGAAACCAGCATCTTTGAGTCGATCTATTTCGATAACATGGCTTTGCGGCTAGGTTCCGAAAAACGCCGCAAAGGCTGCTTGACTGGTCGTGCGAGAGGATCCAAATTGAGGTGGTGCTCGGCGAGTTCCCTGGGTACTCCTGGCATGTCAGCTGGACACCATGCGAAGATTTTCCAGTGCTCACGGAGGAACTCGACGAGCGCGCTTTCTATGCGACATCCATGTTTGCGGCAATGGACGTCGTTTTCTTTGGATCTGTCGGTGGATCTGTGCCTCTTTTGAATCCTTGGTTGTATTGAAAGTTGGCTCCTTAGAAGATCTCCCTACCTCTGGCAGCACGTCATAATCGGTGAACCTTGGCGCCGCATACTTTGCTTGTCCCGAAAGTTTCTGACGGTCGATGAAAATCTTTGTCGCATTTTATCGGATAACGAAACTTCCTTTGATTGTGATGAGTCCCTTGGGCCGGGGCAACCTCCACAACGGATATGTGTCACGACACTTTGCCATAGACCTAGCATACGGTCGTCCCAACAAGCGTGATATTGCGACGGGAAATCGACAACTTCGAACTCAATCTCTATTCTGTAGTTTTCTCGGGTTCCAAAGTGAACGTCGAGGTTGATCTTGTGATGGGTAACTTGGCTTCTCTGGGGTGATCCCATGGAAACGTGTATCGGTTGTTTCAGATTTGCTAGGGATATGTTCATCTTCCTCAATGTGTCTGCATACATGAGGTTTAAGGTGCTGCCGCCATCTATGAAAACTCTCGACACGTCGAAACCCGACGTACTGCGGGTAAGATGAGTGCGGATTGTCCTGGTCGAGTTGTTGCGGATGGTCTGCGATTGTGAAGCCGATGTCTTGCCCCGGCCAATTAGGTACTCAATTGTTGGTGGGGGCATCTTCTGCACCATGAACACTTGTCGGCAGTTACCTTTGCGCCCTGTTGGATGGCCTAGCTTTCCGAATCATCGAGACCGCACCGTTAGAGGTTGGGGTCGACATATGAGAGTGTGGATATTGGTCTTTGCCGCAATTCTAAGGCGGTGTCGATTTTATTCGGTAATTGCGGGAGGGAGGTGGGAGGTGGATTTCACTCCTTGGCCCTTGCACATACCCCATGTTTTCTGCTTCCGTGTTTGTGCTCGCGGCATTGCCTGAAAGTTTGGCCGGTCTTTACGGAGATGTCTGTTGCCTCTTTCCATTGTTGTCGAGGTAAGTGCATTTGACACGGACCGTTCATCATCTCCTCGGGAGACACGTAAGGTCTTTGAGTCCTTGGTCCACTATTTTGCTGTTGCCACGAAAATCACCTCTATTGTCGCCTTGTTGCTCATTACTCCTTTGATAATCATCTCGACTATTTCCTCCGAGTTTCCTCGAAAACCAGCCGATATATGGCCGGGAGCCTCGTTGTTGTAGAACTGGCAAGAAAATCGCCTTCTATTTTGATAATTTCGACACGATCCTCTTCACGGCGACTGTGTCGCTTGTTGTATGTACGTCTTCTCCATACGCCCATTTATTGGCTATCTCCATGAGTGCGCTGATATGGTCTTAGGGTTGGTTCTCTAAGTCCTCGACGAAATCTCCTCTTCTTCACGATTCACGCACGAACGCATCTATTGCCCTCTCGTCGGATATATCTTCTGAGTTCTTTATGATGTTCCACCGCCGTATGTATTTCCTCATCGACTCGTCGTGTTTATGTCGACACGCTCTCAACTCTTCCAATGACGCAGGTTTTTTGCAGGTGGATCGGAAGTTTTTCACGAAGATGTCCTCGAAGTTATCCCAGCTGTCGATGGAACTTGGGGGGAGTTTTTTTATCCAAGATCTCGGCACCGCTCAAGTGAACTTGGATACTTTGCATAGTTGTTGCTCTACTGGTTCCTCCTACCAGCTTTACCATCTCGAGATAATCCACGAGCCAATCCTCGGGATCTTGCGACCATCGAATTTCTTGAAATTTTCGGGTAACTGGACCCTTTTGGGACTCGAGTTTTCGAACTCTTCTCGTAAAACACGGGCCACACATCTTCGTCGGCGACTTCTGGTGAATGCCGACGTTTCCTTCTTTCTTGTCGCGCTCTGTCAACCCTTGCTTGTGTCTCTTGCTCCACTTGTTCTTGGGGGGTCTTGAGCTGCTTGTGTTGGGTCGTGGACTATTTCGCCTAGGATTTTCTTCGGGAGCGTTGTTGCAAACGCTGTTCCCATTACTCCTACTCCAGCCATCGCCATATTGAACAATGGTTCTCTCGGGTCCCAGGAGGTGGTCTGGACGCCAGGATGTAAGCTTGTGTTGCCATGTAACCTGCCTCTGGCGGTTTTGGGATGATATTTCCTCTTTCATCAATCGACATAAAGGACATGTCGAGATTTTGGATGATCTTCCTCTTTCGGCTTCGGGTATGTTTTGGAGCCGAGACATCGCTCTCCTCCGGGCTTCTCTGTGACTATCTCCAGAAGTTCTGAAGGCGACTTAACTCGCTCGCGTACGCAGTCACGAAGCTCTTTCCTCCTATTGGGATCTTTGTCTGTTTTTCAACTCTCTGTGCAAGGCAAGTCTATATTGATATGCATGTAACTCTTGTACGGTAGCAGTGAAGTATTCATTGGTTACGATCCATCCATGGCTCTCACAGCCCTATCCCACACGCAGCTTGCGGGAGTTGGACTTTTTGCGCGGTTGGAGTGGTCCAGACATATTTAGTGCCTAGACACAGTCACAAGTCGGCGGGATCGACGTGTGGACTGAGTCGTCGAAAGCCTGCGACGTTTGTGGTTCGATGTTCCCCTTCTTCTATACGCACGAGATCTGGTGGTATTTTGTGTATTGATTTTTCTCAAGGTTAGTGACACCATCATATAGAGTGGTGAAGACCTTTAGATGGCGACAGATTTGTCGATGAAGTTGAAGCTATCGACGCTTTCGGAGTCGTTGCTTATAAAGGAGTCCGCAGACGACTCGAAGGATGTGTTGCTGAAGATCTTGGCGAGCTTTCCGCTTGCCCTGCTGTCGACGAAGCGTGGCGACGAAAACTCCTCGTCACTCGACGAAAAGTTAGAATCGACCGTTGAAAATTCCGAGAGATCGGAACTCCGAGACGGTAGGATCCTTCCTTGTTGGCGCCAAATCGGAATTCTCAGAACGTCATGATGATGGGCTCCTCCGGATAGGCACATGCATCATACGGGAGGCGGGTGAGGAATAAAATTGAATAGATCAGTTTTTCCCTTGTTACCTCGATCCATCGCATTGCTTGCCACCGACGAAGTCGACGATCTTGAACGTGCCATCGAGATCAGCTCCTTGCAACCTCAAATTCCCAGAGACGGCGCCAATTGACAAAGGATTAACTTGTCAATGCCTACGGATTGTAGACTAGGGTTTTGCTAGAAGTAGAGGGGCAAGTAGATCTCGAAAGGTTTAGGCGAAAGTACTCGACGGTTACGAAAACTAGGGTTATGTTAATGAGTAGATTCGACCTTTCTTTCTCCCTCAGCTCCCCCTTATATAGGAGGTGGGGCCGAGGGTTTCGTATTACAAGTTACAGAGTCCGGGGTGGTTTCTAACTCATCCCGCCGAGATTACAAATAACACTTCCCAGTACAACTCTAACTTTCCTTAATATATCTTGGGCTCCGCGAATCTTCTTATTCTTCGGATAGTGGGCCTTCAGTAAACCCCGGGTACTATCTTTGGCAGGCCCATTTGGGATGCCTATGTCAGTTAGTCTCTTCATCTCCTCGTTGCTACCGTCTACTAGATTAGATCTTGGCTTGTGTTTCGTTCTTGCGGTAGGAAATTTTTTGTTTTCTATGCTACGAATCCCATCAGACGGATCCCGACTCTCCGATCCGTTGGCAGGTACAGTACCATTCGGTGGCCTCGCCTCCCATCCTTCCACCAGCATGGCTTCCTATACCTTCGGCGCCAGGCTTTACGTCCGGTCCTTCATGACTCGGATGGGATCACGGTGGACGCACATTTCCTCCTGTCGGGGGAAAGGGTCTCCAGTGGCCAGGCGATTGATCTCCCATGTCACAAGGTCAAGGTGGGCAATCAAGATCGTCCCTCGGTTCAGGCACCCTAGGTACCACCTTCGTCTTCGCTTGATCTACGATCGGGTCTCTCTCTGCAACGGAAGATTTGGTCTCTCTTCCACTGTGATGTGGCCTCCTCACCCTCCCATCAAGAGTTTTTCATGGTGGCCTCTTTTGGTCGATCGAAGCTTCGGCTTGAACCCTCTTCGGTTGCTCACATGCTCCAGGCCTGTCTGGGAGGAATTGCTAATGATTTTCATGTCAGCTTTCTGCGGGACAGATCCTTTCGGTTTTCAGTTTGCAATCAACATGTTGGTTTTTTGTTAACAATCTTAGATCCTTCAAGTGTGATGACTATGTGGTTCATTTTTTTCTTTGGGGCAATGGAGGGCCAAATTTTATTCGTGAATTTCGTCTCTGGGAGATTGAAGAAGAGAAGACTTGGCAAACTGTTGGCCGCAGATCTTATGCACAGGTTGTTCGACAGCCACTTTCTGGTGCTAATAGGGTTCCTCTTGGGCATCGGCCTACACAGCAACAAGTTTCACGGCTCTCTTTTCTCCATCGTCTCTCCGCTACAGAAGCTGGTTTTCTTGAGTCTGCTAGCTCTGCTGGTCATGGCCTTGAATGAATTCTACAGGCTTTTCGTTTTGGTGATGATGACAGTCCTGTTGATTCCTTCCTGGATTCTTTGACTATCGAACAGATCTAGGAATTGCGCTCTTTCATTCCCAGTAAACCATCATAGGAAATTTTGGCACGGACATTCTATGGCCAGCAATCTACTCCTAATTTTACACCAATGCCACCTATGCCTGCTCCCCATACTGCTCCTGGTCATCAGGGTTTTTCAGCGATAGTTTCTCCGACAGTTACGGGATTGGCGGTGGGCGCGGAGACTCCTTTTCAAATAATTCAGCCACGGACCTCCGTGTTTCAACGGCTAGAACCAGCCCAAGCCCAGCAGCGAGTCTCTGCTTTTGACCGCCTAGTGTTCCCTCCGCCTTCAGACTCACGCCAACAGCCTGCTCACTTGGGCTAGCGTCAGCCCATCACAAGACCAAGCCCACCTTGCCCTCGATGCCTCAGATTCGGACACTCAAGGCATAATTGCTGGAATAAAATCCGCTATCACGGCTGTGATAAACCAGGGCATATTAAGCGTGATTGTCGGGTTTTAAATGAAACTTGGGTTCGAAAGGAAGTTAATTTTTCCGCGATAGATGCTCTGGGTGCAGTAAATCAAGATATTAATGCTAATCCTCCTTCCGTTAATCTTAACGACCCTGGACCGTCCGATGTTGACACGGCCTTGCGTCTGATGGTGGAGCACCACCCACCCTCACCTACCCGTACATTTACTGTTGTAAATCAGGAGAATCTCTCTCCCTGCCCCTGCTTAGCTTACACGTTGCCGCTTCGCTTCCCAGCTCCCCTGCTGCACGACACTGTTCATCGTCGCCGTCGTCTCCGCCGATGGTGCCTGCGACATTGCTCCCATCGGCGATGGAAAACTTCCCGGTGGACCCTGCTCCCTTCGTCCCTGGATAGTATGAGGTCGTTGAGGTCGTTGAGGTCGCCAATCGACCGCAACAGTGCCGCTACCACGTCAGTCGACATGTCTCCGCCAAGAATGAGGACGTCGCCATCGCCACCATTAACCCTCCCTTCCAAGGTGATCAACCGTTTGCCCTTACTAGGATGTTCCTTCAATCGTTCATTGAGGAAGAACTAGGGTTTTCTCTTGCAATGTCCCAGCGCTGCCCTATTGGCTCGGCATACCTCAGGGTCACCTCACCTTCTGACAGAGATTGGTTAGTCAGCAATAGTCCTCATGCTTTCCTGGGTAGAAGTATTTCGTTTGTGGAGCATAATAAACGATTAATCACAGAGATTTTACCTATAACCGTGAATGTTGGTTGATGCTGCTAGCCTTTCCTTCTGATTATTGGGATGATGAGCACAATAGAGGGGCAGTTAAGGATTTTGGGGCTCTCATTTCTTGGGACAAGGAACTCAGTAACTATGGGGCTCTAATTGTTAAGGTCAGAGTTGTGGATCTTCATCATATACCACATTCTTGTGTTCTTTCTTCTGGCAATGAGTGGTCTGCTGAGTCCTGGTCAGTGCCCATTTTTCTACTTAGTCAGAGGCTTTTGGGTGCTCTTCCAGCTGATGAGGAACTGCCACCTGCAGATGGCTCTACTCCACATCCTTTGCCCAATGTTGCTGCTGCTATTAACAACCTACCCCCTCCTAATGAAGCACAAGCTCCTGAGGAGGCTCCTGTCCAGAATAATGCTGCATGCATGGCCCCTTTGGCAGGATGTGCAGCACGTGCAACAGGTGCAACATGGACCCCATGCACCCTTGGTTGACCACTTTGGCTTTCCACCATTTAATCTTGCAGGTCAGAATCTACAGGTTATTTTTGGTAACCATGGCATTCAGAATATGGATTTAAACTTGCCCCCTCAGCAGCTTCCATTTGTTCTCAATGGCCCACATCAGCTTGAAGAAGATGACTTCATGGAGCTAAATGATCTTATCAACCATGTAATTCAGAATCATGAGCCTCCTCAAGTTATTATGGCTTTGGTTGCACCTTTGGCTGCACCTGTACCACCTATAGATGTTGACATGCTCCTCATTGCTGATGATCAGAGTGATATGACAGTTACAATCAGCTCAGCTCATACTTCTTCTGATGAATCTGGTGGTTCAGTGAATGGGCACAATCAGAACATTCAGGTTGGCATGATACTTATACCTAAAATTCTTGTGGACCCTGTTGCGTCTCTCTCAGCAGCTTATACTCCTGATGTTAATCTAGTGAGCCCTCTCCATGCTGCTCACAAGGAAATCTTCCTCTCCAAAGAAGGTACAGCTGCTTGGTCCACACATTTTAAACCTGATGGCTCTATTATCAGCACTGTCAATATCCCTGCTAAATGGGCTGATTTTTTTACTGCAAAATTGCTGACTCCTGAAGATTTTGAATGGACTAAAGGCTTGCTTCAATCCAAGATTTGGCAGCTTCTTACAGAGTGTGAGATTACAGAGGAAGGGACTGCAAGAGCTTTTGTTCTTCCAAGAGTATGTCCTGCTGCAACACCACCTGTGTGCACCCTCTCTACTGCATGTGAAAAGCTTACCCAGGGATTTATGACTCCTCAAGATACAAGGCTTACTTGTTCCTCTGCAGCTGCTTTATCCACCTCTGCTCTCCATGTCAAGAAAAGGGGCAAGAAGACACCTCTGGTATGCTCTGAAGTTAGAAGGAGTACCAAGATTAAAGCTCTGAATAAAGGCTATAAGGCAAAAACTTGTTTTGACAAGAACTGTCTAGCATGTGCTGCTGCTGGACCCACAATTAAAAAGTCTATTGTCACTAATCTTTGCTCAAGATTTCAGATTCCTGATGAAGATTTAGCAGATAAGGAAGCAAAAGAGTCATCTGATGGAGAGAAGGAGGGCTCAGGCTTGTACGATTTGGATGCGAGACGGGTCAACCAAGAAAGGGTCCAATGCATCTGCAAAAAAACCTCTAGGAAGAAGTGAGAAGGATAGGAGGATCCTTCTCTCTTCTCTTTAGCCACCCTAAGATATTTTGAACAGCTGTGTTTCTTTATCAAAGTTATACTGTAATATGAATCTTCAGTTTCCTTTGTGGACCTGGCTCATGTGCCTTGTTTATTCAAGTAATGCTTTATTACAACTTACCAGTATGTGTGTTTGCCCTGCACTTAGCTATCTTGACGTCTTATGGTTTAATAAAGTCCATTCTACCCACAACTTTGTTTTCCAATGCATAAAATATTTTGGAAAGTATTGAATTGGAATATTAGAGGTACTAATGACCCTGAGAAAATTAGAGAGTGTTTGCAGGTTATTTGTTTCCAAGAATCCAAGACAGAGGCTATGGATCTTCAGTTCCTTAGACAATTCTGCCCAAGAAATTTTGACTCTTTTGCTTTTGTTCCATCTGTGGAAAGATCTGGTGGTATAATAATAGTTTGGGACAGCTACGCCATTCATTGGTCATGAAGTCTTTCACGGTCAATTTGCTTTATCGGTTGAGTACAAGCTACTAAATCGATGCTTTGGACATTGACCAACATGTATGCACCTTGTCAAGATGATGAGCAACTTATCTTCTTGGATTGGCTACACAATGTTGACATCCCATCTGAGGAAAATTGTTTGCTTGTAGGGGACTTTAATCTCCTCAGATCTCCACAAGACAGAAACAAGCCTGGAGGAAATATAAATGAGATGTTGCTCTTTAATGAGGCCATTAGCAATGCTGGATTGGTTGAAATTCCTCTCAAGGGCAGAAGATTCATTTGGAGCAATATGCAAGATAGTCCCTACTCGAACAAATTGATTGGTTTTTCACGTCCCCGGCATGGACTCTCAAATACCCCAATACCATGGTAAATCCATTGGCCCGCCCTACGTCGGACCATGTTCCATGTGTTATCTCAATTGGAACATCAATCCCCAAGAGATTTTCAGAGTGGAAAATAGTTGGATGGATATGGAAGGCTTCCTGCCCTTGGTGGAATTGAATTGGACTCATTCCATTCACTACTCTGATGCTGCTACAAGGATATCTGCAAAATTCAAAGTCCTTAGAAAGAGTCTCAAAACATGGTCTAAAATTTTATCCGCTTTGAAAGAAACAATTGCAGATCTTAATGCCCTCATTTCTCTCCTAGATGCTTTGGTGTCCTAGAGAGTAATTTCAGAAATTCAATGAAAAAACACTTGTAAAACTAGCTCAACGATTTAGCTTGGAAGCAGAGGCAGGAAAATCAAATGGGTTACTCTTGGAGATGAGAATTCAAGGTTTTCATTCCATGGCATCCTCTCTCGAGAAAGAAGGAATCTGTATTTGCCTCCTTGGTTAATCTGGGGACCTTGTTAGTGAGCATACGACAAAGGCCTCTACGTTTTACAAGCTTTTAGGAAACTCTTCTGTTCCTCTACACAATATGCCACAACTTCTCAGCACTGATGTAGATTTATCATTTCTGGAAGCCCCTTTCACCCATGAAGAGATTGATGCAGTGGTTAAGGATTTTCCCAATAACAAATCCCCAGGGCTAGATGGGTTCAATGCAAAATTCCTCAAGAAATGCTGGCACATTATTAAGCAAGATTTCTATGACCTTTGTGAGCAATTTCATTCTGGATCTTTGTGCCTAGAAAGTATTAATAGCTGCTTCATTACCTTAGTACCAAAGAAAGATGATGCTTCCACTGTCAATGATTACAGACCCATCTCTCTGTTAAATTGTGCTTTGAAATTGCTCACTAAGTTACTAGCCAAATGTTTGCAAACTGTAATTCAGAGTTTGATTCATGAGAACCAATATAGTTTTATCAAGTCCAGAACAATACAAGATTGTCTAGCATGGGCCTATGAGTATTTACATCATTGTCACAGATCAAGGAAGGAAGTAATTGCACTCAAACTGGATTTTGAGAAGGCCTTTGACAAAGTAGATCACTCCTTCATTCTCAATGTCCTTCAAGCAAGGGCTTTGACGGTTTATGGTGTCTATGGATCAAACGACTTTTTAGATTCACACTTCTTCTGAGTACTCCTCAATGGAATCTAGTAGTACTAGGATGCCGCAAGGAGTTAGGCAGGGTGACCCTCTGTCACCTTTGCTTTTTGTTCTTGCTGCTGATGTTAGCAGTCATTGATCAATCACTCTTTAAATGAAGAGTTGCTTAAAAGGCCCCTGAACTTGCAGTGCTCACACTCCTTTCCCATCCTTCAATATGTAGATGACACCCTTGTTATCATGGAAGCAGATGTTACACAGGTACAACACCTCACAGAGATTTTGCAGACTTTTTGAAATGCAACTGGTTTAAGAGTGAACTATGCAAAATACGTCGGAAGACCACGGGTATTAGGGAGCGATGGGCCAGCGGACGGCAAGCCAAATCGGCCGACTCGCAGCGAAAGCCCGGCGGGCGGCCGGTGGGCCATCAGCCAGGCCTCGAAGGCCGACTGCCTCTAAGTCCTAGTCGGCTTTGGGCTATGACACCAAACCAGCTGTCGTTGAAGTAGCTTCTACAAACCATATCCGCCCCAGGGGTTTATACCTCGGGCATTCAAAGTGGCGAGCACGGGCGGGTAGGTGGCCCAGGGTTCAAAGGTCCACGTGACTCATCTCCGTAAAAGTACGGAGACGCTGTGGCGACGGTGCACGCGCGAACGGACCATCATGGCGTGCGGTCGAGCGTGCGCGCTCACGAGGCATGATGACGACAACGTGACACCTCCACGCCGGCCGGCGGAGGCGGGCGGTGGGACGATGCCACTCGCTCCAACGACTCCCTGGCGTGACACCTCGGGAAGGACGGGGCCAGAAGCCAGGCCCATGCGGCCACTGAACTCTAGGGACTTATATGTAAAGTGCCGGTGCCTATAAGCAGGGCTACCCCCTCGTGCGAGGGGACGATCGATCATCTCATTCACTAGTCTTAGAGCTGCCCACGAGAGATAGAGACCTTCGTCCACCTCGAGCAGCCCCGGGATACGGCTCAAGGAGCACCATTGTATTGTGTTACACATCATATACACTCATAGCGGAGTGAAGGTGTTACACCTCCATCGGGCTGGAACCTGGGTGTACGTTCTTGGTGTCGCTTCCGTGCCCATGCCCAGCCGAGATACGCTAGTGAGACCATTGGGAACCACCTCGATTAATACCCTATGGCATATGTCATGACGATACCCCGACATTTGGCGCCCACCGTGGGGCCTTCAGCGTCCGCGGCCGGTGTCTTCATCGGACGGGCCTCACCACCACCACGCGGCGGTCGCTTTCAGGCAGTGGAATTCGGCTCCCTCGAGGCGCGTCGTGACAACGCTGGTGCAGCCGGCCAGAGCCGGCCATTCTTGGCGGCACTTAACATCCTTCGGCGGCTTCGACGATCTCGTGTGCCAGAGTCGCACCACGCGCTCCGCGCCGAGATCGTGCGCTGTGACCCTGCCTGGAGCCGCGCGCCGACCTCACCACCAGAGCCCCGCATCATGCGAGGAGGTCATGGCCACGGCGAGAACGCGGAGAGCAAGTCCACGCATCATTGGTCACAGTACAGGCGCAACAAAGGCAAGCGCAGCTCACGCCTCGGGCGCAAAGCGCCGCCACCACCATCACGGTTGGCAATGGGTTCAAAACACCGTTTTGGTTTGCTCCGCCTGGTGCTGACCCCACCACCATCGAGAAGGACCCGGAGGAGCACCGCCAGCTCCTTCTCAAGCAACGAAAGAGCTGAGCTGGCTGGCGCGGTGGGAGATCTCGGCGCGAGTTCCAGCCGCCGCCCGGCCTCACGCCTGCGGCGCTGTGGCCAGGGCGGCCAGATCCGGCAGCGAGAGGAGGCGGCACAGGCGAGATCGCCGGGACCGGCGCAGCATCGCCGGCTGGATCTACGGACTACCCATCTACAACACCCACCGGCAAAGAACATGCTCGTTTGGCTTTGCCGCGGAAGAGCTACACCGCCTCGAGGGCGAAGAGTTACGCCGCCAGCGGGTGACCGAGCTGCTGAAGGCGGCCAACCACATGACCAAGGACCCCAGGTACGCCCATGCCCCTAGAGCTTCTCACGCTCATGGCGGCTGAGGCAGGGCCAGGGCAGTCAGGGACCTGTCAGAGTCCACCTCACTTTCAGCCGCGGCGAGCAAGCCGGGCACCACGCGAGTTCAGCGCACAAACCGGCGCGCGCGGCAACGGCGGCCGCAGCCGGCCATCTTCAGCGGCACGTCGCGAAGTGCAGTGCGGCCATCCACCATCGACATGCGCGCGACTCGACCCCCGACGACCGGCCTTGACCGGCTCGCTCCGGGGCGGGCCGCGCGTCGGCCCGGCCGAACGCCCGAGAGATCGCCTCGGCCAGGTGGTCGAATCACTTATCGCGGAAGAAAGACCGACCAGCCCAAATGCTCCAGGCGCGGATCATCAACGAGCCCATGATTGACGGCTTCCAGCTCCCCCGCGGCCACGCCCAAGTACGACGGCACGGCCCAGCGGGAGGGCGGGCTGTGGTTCTCCTTTGCGGTTCGCCGGCAAGGCGACAAGCGGCGAGCCGTCTTCTCACTCATGCTGCTCGCTCAGCACTTTGTTGAACAACACGCAGTGGCGGCATCAACGGCTGGCTCGACTTCGAGGACGCCTTCATCAGCAACTTCACACCTACCGCGGCCGGGTCGTCCCCAACGGCTTGAGATGTGCAAGCGGCGCGAGCGAGGCAGACGCGCATACCTAGCAGCTGGTGCGAAGATGCGCAACTCTGCGAGGAGTGCAGATCCCGAGCGGTCGGTTTCTTCATGGCGGCCTGCGACCAAACACCATCTTTGTGGCACAGGCGGCGCGGTGACCCCAAGGCGATGGCTGCCTTGATGGCCATCGCGATTAAGTATCTCTTGTTGTTGGAGAGGAACCCGGCCCATGCAGCCGTGGTTTGCGACTCCATCCGGGAGAGGGACAACGACAAGCGGCCGGCGGCTGCCACTTCGCTGACGAGCGGGACAGTTACGCGGCAAGAGGCACGACGACCAAGCCGGACCGGCCGGTGCAGCTCCGCCACGATAAACGCGATGTCAGGACCACGCGGGCGCGCAGCGGCGCGAAAGCGAATGGACGGCCACAGGCGAAGTACATGAGCGAGATGCTCGACTCGCCGTGCAAGTACCACGGCGGCAAGAACCCCTCAACCATTCCCACCATGTTGCCACTTCATGGAAGCGGTGGCGAGTGGCGAGCCCCTTACGCCTCCACCCCCACCTCCACCGGCCGGCGGGCCGGGTGGCAGCCGGCGCAGAAGCCAACAGCCTCGAGCACCACGAGGCGCCAACCAAGTGCACCATGGCGGCCGGTACCCGGGCGGGGGATGCCACCTACATCATCTTCACCACCGAGCCGGAGGACAGGAGACGAGCCAGCGGCGCCGTTCCCTCGAAGTCAACGCGGTCATGCCGCGTCCCCCGGTACCTACCTTTGGTCGAGCCATCACTTTGACCGCCGCGACACACCGGCTGTCCTGCCGAAGCCGAGCAGCTACGCCATGGTCCTCGACACCACCATCGGCACAACGCAGCGTGCGCTTCTCGCGCGTCCTCATGGATGGGGGCAGCGGCATCAGCATCCTCTGCAGCGACCTGCTTCGCAAGTTGGGCATCCGGAGAGGCAGGGATTACGCCCCACCGTCTTCCATGGCATTGTGCCAGGCCACTGCTGCCACGATTGGCCGGATCACACTGGAGGTCATGTTCGGCAAGCTGGACAACTTCCGCACGGAGAACATCGAGTTCGAGGTGGTGGATCTCGTGAGTCCCTACCACGCGCTCCTGGGCGGCCTGCCACGACCAAGTTCATGGCGGTGCCCCACTATGGACCCGAAGATGAAGATGCCTGGCCCTAAGGGGTCATCATAGTGGCCGTGACTATACAGCAACTCCATGGTTGCATGTGAGCTCCAAGATAGCCTGACGCTGGTCATATTGCAAGCAGCTCATACAACGCCGTTGCCTTAGCAAAGAGCTGCGCGACGGACATGCGGCTGTGGGCAACCGGCCGAGACGACTGCATTTCCAGTAATGTAAGAACAACACCAAGAAGATCTGCTCGGCCGGCCCGGCGGACAAGTGCGTCACCATCGGTGCCGGCTTGAGCAACAAAAGCGAGCTCACCGGCTTCCTCCGTGAGAATCGGGACATCCATGGTCTCAAGGGACATGCGGGTGTCTGGGGAGTTAACTGACACCACCTCCACGATAGGGCCAGCCAGCGGGGTGACGACCTCTCGGGCGCTTCGGCAGAAGAGCGAAAGGAAGGCCATCGGTGAAGAAATTGCCGACTCCTAGCTGCCGGCTTCATCATGGAAGTACTGCACCCGGACTGGGCGAACCCGGTCCTGGTTTTGAAGAAGAACGACTCCCCGGCGCATGTGTATCGACTACACCGGCCTCAACAAGGGCGTGCCCAAAGGACCCCTTCCCCTGCCGCGCATAGATCAAGTTATAGACTCATTGGTGTGGCGTATCTTTCTAGATGCCTACTCGGGCTACCACCAGATTCCTTTGAATCCGGCTGGTCAAATAAAGACTTCGTTCATTACCAAGTATGGGGACTTATTGCTACACGACTATGCCATTCGGCTTGAAAAATACGGCGCCACCTACACCAAAGGTGCATCTGAGGTGTTTGCAGGATCAAATCGGCAGAAATGTCCACGCATACGTGGATGATGTCGTTGTAAAAACCAAGGAGATGCCTACCACTCCTTGATGACTTGAGAGAAACCTTCACCAATCTGCAAGCTCAACAGGCCAAATGCCGTTCGGCGTGCCAGTCGGCTCCCAACTCTGGGGCTACCTCGTCTCTCGGCCGATCGAAGCCAACCCGAGAGAAGATCGGTGCCATTGAGAAGATGGAGGTGGCAGCGATTACTTCCCAAGGACGTCAGTTCCTGGGATGCCTGGCCTCCTTGGCGCTTCGTCGGCCGGTGGGAGAAAACCGCTTGCCCTGTCTCGGTTAGTAGGGAAGTCGGACAAATTTGTGCGGGTCACCGCAGGCGGATGAAGCCTTCGCGACTTAAAGCGCGTGCTCTCCATCGCCAATCCCAGCACAACGCCGGGCCAGTGGGCCGTCTTTGTTGTACATGCCTTCTGCTTAGAAGTGGTTCGCGTTGTCTGGTGGTGGAGCGCAAAGAAGCGCGACGAGGGGAAGCGGCTAGTTCGCGCGATCTACTATCTCGGTGAGGTGCTGTCCCCGATGAAGCAAAACTACCCCCACTACCAGAAGGTCACCTACGGCGTGTACATGGCGGCCAAGAAGCTCAAGCACTACTTCCAAAGAGCACCCCACATCGAGTGGTGGCCACGGCGCCCCGCAGCGGAAATCATCGAGCTGACAAGGATGCCAACGAGCGGGTTGCCAAGTGGGCCTGGAGGCAGCAGCCCACACCATCCTCTCTGGCCCGCGCACGACCATCAAGTCGCGAGATCCTCGCGGACTTGTAGTCGGCTTGGGCGAGATGCGGTACTGCTTGCTTTGTGCCTGACTCCACGCCTTGGGCTGCATGACGGCTCGAGTGCAGAAGCGGCTTGGGGCCGGCATCGTCGTCCACTTCCCCAAGGGAGATCGGTGGACTATGTCTGCGGATCCACTTCGCCGCATCCAACAATGTGGCGAGTACGAGCGCTGTCACGGGCTGAAGCTGGCGAGGAGATTGGTGTGCGCGCATCCTCGCCGGCGACTCCAGGCTTAGTTATACGACGAGCATCGGCCCAGGACGAGGCGCCAACATGGCCTCATGTCCCAGCTTCCACGTCCGGCTGCTCCAGAGGCTTCTTCGATGGGCTGTGAATTCCACCACATGTCACTTGAGCAAACAATAGGGCGGCGGATACCCTATCCAAGGTCAGCTCGACAGGCAGAAACCATTCGTAGGGCGTTGCCCTGGCGGTTCTTAAGAAACCGTCCATCATACCGTCACCGGCCTCGGATTCCATATTCGTGCCGGCTGACCCGGCGAACCCGGGGGCTTCATTGCCCAAGTCGGGGGCTTATCAGCCAAACCCGCCGGCTTCTCAGCCGAACCCGGGGGCTTATCGGTCCAACGCGGGGGCTTCTCGGCCAAACTCGGGGGCTTATCAGCCAAACCCGCCGGCTTCACAGCCGAACCCGGCGACCACGCAGTCGAAACCGGAAGCTCCGACGCAAGCTTCGGGAGCTTCGCCTCGGCCAAGCCCGCCGGCTTCACGGCGAACCGCGACCACGCAGTCGAAACAGGAAGCTCAGAAGATGGAGGCCTTGGTGGTTAGCGTGTTTGAAATAAAATGCGTACCATCATGGGCACAAGAATTCCTCTCTTACCTCACCGATGGTGTGCTGCCCAACGACGGGGTTCAAGCCGAGCAGATTGAGAGAAAGGGCCAAGGCCTACACAATCATCAACCACGAGCGTACAAACGCGGCGTAAGTGGGGTGTTCCAGCGATGCGTCGAGCCGGTTGAAGGGATTGAACTCCTACGGGAGACCACACAGGGAGAATGCGGCCATCACGCCTCCTCCCGAGCCATAGTGGCCAAAGCCTTCCGGCATGGTTTTTACTGGCCGACTGCGCTCAGAGACGCAGAAGACTTGGTGAAGAAGTGCAACGGCTGCAGTCGCAAACAAAGACAACGCCGGCTTCCGCCTAAAAACCATCCCCATTACTTGGCCGTTTGCCGTATGGGGCTTGGATATGGTGGGCCCGTTCAAAACAGCCCGAGGCGGCATGACACATCTCTTGGTGATGATTGACAAATTCACTAAGTGGATCGAAGCCAAGCCAATCAAGAAGCTGGATGGCTCCACAGCCGTCACATTCCTCAAGGAGATAATCGCGAGATACGGCTACCCGCATAGCATCATCACCGACAATGGCAGCAACTTCGCCGAGGGCATTTTCAAGCGCTACTGCGGGGAGATGGGGATCCGAATGGACCTATCGTCCGTGGCACACCCGGAGTCCAACGGCCAAGTGGAGAAAGCAAATGGCTTGATCCTAGCCGGTATCCGGCCCCGGCTGGTGGCCGCTTAGCGCTCATTGCTGGATTGAAGAGCTGCCCGGCGTACTGTGGAGCCTACGCACAACGCCAAACCGCTCAGTCGGCTTTACACCCTTCTTCCTCGTATACGGGGCCGAAGCCGTCCTGCCGACTGATATCGAGCACGACGCGCCAGGATCAAGCTATACACAGAAGGCCAAAGAAGCTCGCGAGATGGAGTCGACCTGGTTGAAGAGGTCCGGCTGATGGCCGAATCCAGGTCCACCGTATACCAGGAGCCTCCGTCGCTATCACAGCCGGAAGGTTAAGTCCTTAGCATTCCGAGAAGGAGACCTAGTGCTCCGGCTGATCCAACGGACAGCCGGACCGACATAAACTAGCATCCCAGGGGAGGGTCCCTTCATCGTGAGCAAGGCGGTAGGCAATGATTCCTACTATCTCATAGATGCCCAAGAGGCCAAAAAGAACAAGGCGAGCAAAACTGACGAGGAGACAAAACGTCCCTGGAATGTCAGGTTGCTTCGACCATTTTACACTTGAGAGGAGGAATGTATGTATCCCTTGTATCCCTTTTTGTAAGCTATGAAAAAGCATGCGCCAAGAGCGCCGTTTCCGACAAGTTTTTCGCGCACTCATTTCGTTTCGCCATTGGCTTGAACCCTTTCACGCGACGGCTTAGTAACGTGATCTGATTTCCGACAGCCGGCTTCCGACCAGCTACAGACCGCAGCCGGCTGTCCGGCTGGCGGGAGTAAGGCCTAGGAGGCGGCACGCAACAGCTAAGGAAAGAGTAAAAGCGAGTTGACTTGCAACCTTTCATAAAAGTGTCGGACTGCTGAAATCGACTCGTTCGACTGAAATACTATCGGCCTCACCCAGCGGCACGCTCTTGATCCGGCGACGGACCGCAAGTCGGACGTACGACCGGCAAGGGCACAACAAAGAGTGGGGCGGATGGGAAAAGCGAACAAGTCGGAAGAAAGCAAGCCGGCACACAAATGATTAACAAACACATTAAAGTGCGTCATAATAAAAAGGAAGATAATATTGTCTTTACATAAGCACCCGGCATTCCGGGGATTTAATAAATTGTCTTGGCAAAAGCAAAGCTATATAAGCAGGAAAGCTCAAGCATCGGCTGGAGGAGGAACAGCCGGATCAACAGCAGGCGGCGGAGAGTCCATCTCGACCCCTTCGTCTTCAAGCTCCTCCTCCTCATCAGAGTGAGGGTTCGGATCCGCGATGAAAAGGCGCTTGTCGACGAAGTCGGCGATGGCGCTGGCTCGGGCAAGACGGGCGGCCTTCTGATCGGCTGAGAGCTCCTCTTCCACGCCGGCTCGCCGATACTCGAGCTGCCCCAAGTCCACCTCGTTGTACCAGGAGAGGACGAAGACAGCGCCATGTCGGCGCCGGCACGCGTGGCAGACCCCTTCCAGTCGATGAAGCGGTCCGGCGCCTGCTCGATCAGGGAAGTGAGGCTGGAAAGCCTCCTTGTCGGGCCACAGCATCGGGACCAGCTCCTCAGCCGCCTTTCGGAGCTCCCAGCCAAATTTGGTGATGGGCTCGACGCGGGCAGCCAGGGACGACAGATGGTCCTCCATGGTGAAGGTCGCCGAGCTGCCCTCGCCAGTCGCCCGCCCCTGGCCTCGCGCGCAGCGCCAACGGCATCCAAGGCCATGTCCTGCGTTTCCGGGAAGGCCGCTGCAAGAAGGAAGCATGTCAGAAGTCATAAAAGCCGAAATAAGCTGGAAAATGCAAAATTTCGAAGTCCTAAAGTAAGATGGCGACGGCACGAGCCGACTGCCCCCAGCCCGAAGATGGAGATTTCGAAGGACAAAGAAAAAGGGGCGGCAGCCGGCACGAGCCGACTGCCAGCCCGAAGATGGAGATAGCGAAAAGAAAAGAAAGTTTCGCCGGTACTAGCGGAAGCTGGCAGCCAAGAAGCCGGCAAAGGGGAAGAAAACACACTCACCCGAAAAACCGGTATCGATGGCGCCGATAAGATCCGTCCAATGCTTGGCAGTAGCCGTCAGCTCCGTGGACTTGTCGGCGACCTCCTGCTGAAGCGCAAGCCGCTGTTTCTCCACCTCGTCCAGCCGCCGGCTCAGATCATCCACCTTCTCCTTCTCTGCCGTCCTAAGGGAGGTGAGCTCGGCGAATGGTTCTTCTCCAGCGCGCGCAGCCGCCTCAACTCCCCATCAGCCACCCAGAGCTTGGCGGCGGCAGCACGGCCCGCCTCCTCGCTCTCGGCGCACTGAGCGCGAGCAACCCGGAGGTCCTCCTCCAGCTGCGGGACCCTGGCGGCCGCAACTGTGAGGCAGCCGGAAAGAAGTGTCAGCCAATATAGACAGAAGAGAGAAAACTTTGAGCCAAAAGAAACAGGAGCTTACCCTTGGCGGCTTCCAGCTCACGAGCCAAGGTGGCCCGCTCAAGCTTGGCCTTATGGTAGCTGGTCACCACCTTGTTGTACAAGGCGGTGCGTCGCTCGTCGACCGCCTGAAAAAGAGTTAATCGTTTAGGCGAAACCTGGGCCGGCTTCGAGCAGCCGGCCCATGCCTCGGAGGGCTACCAGGATAACAATAAAATCGCGAAAACAAGATGAGACGCCACCTACCTTGTCAGCCTCCTCCAAAGTCGACAGCTGGGCCACGGCCTCGGCGGCTTTGGTCTTCAAGCTGGCTCGGTAGCCAGAGAAGAGCATCTTCAGGGGCGCCGTGCCAGGCTGCCCCTCCCGGCTGAAAATCTCGCAGGAGTCCGCCTGGTTCCAGGCCCGCTCCATGGTGCCAGCCGAGCCGAAGCTGGAGTCCGAGGCGGATGGCACGTCCACCAGCTTGGCACCCTTGGCCACGTGGAGGCCAGTGGGCGACACCGCCGGGCCCTTCGCCTTCACCAACGCCTGGGAGTCGGCGTCCCTGGCGCGCGCTGGCTCCTCCTGCTGAGGCTCCACCCTCGGCGGCTCCGAAGCCGGAGGCGGCGCGGCCGGCCCGGTGGGAGCCACCTCCGGCCCTTCAGGTGGCGCAGCTCCGCCGGCTCCCTCCGCGCGGTGGCACACCTCGGCCGGCTCCAGCGGCCGCCCCAGCAGCGGCGTGCGGTGCGGAAACAGGTCGCCGAGAGTAGGCCTCGGGCCGACCGCCTGGCGCCCTGGCCCGGCGGCGGTGGAGCGCGAAGAAGACGCCCGCGGGAGGCGGCGAGGGCGGCGGCATGACCACAGGCGGCACAACGACTACGGGCGGCGTGCGCGCACGTGTCGTAGGCGGCGGCGTCGGCTCCCCCTGGGCGAACTTGATGGCGGCCCTAGTCAAGCAAACAAAAGAAGATAAATGCAAAGTAAGGAAAGAAAAGGAATCAAACAACGAAGAAAACAGAAAAGGACTTACCCGGCCATCTCCGGGACCCTTGCTGGCGCTGCCTCTTGGCCTTGCCCTCCGCCTGGCCGTGCTCCCGCCGGCGACCCGCTTCTTCTTCGGCGCGGAAGTCGCCGAGGCGGCAGGCGGCCTCGTGCGCAAAGGCACCGCCCGGATCGGTCCCGGCCCCGTGGTGGACGTGGCCGGCTCCGCCTCCTCCTCCTCCAACTGCTCCGGCGAAGGCGGCGGGTTGTGCTCCCCTTGGCCGCCCTGGTCGGGCACCGCCAGCAAGTCGTCATCGCCGGCTTGGTCGCCGGCCTGGTCGCCGGCTTGCTCAGCCGGATCCACCAGATCCGCCGTCCAGACCTTGCGCGCCAAGTCGCCGTCCTCGATCTCTTGGCGGGGGAAGATCTAGAAAACAAGAACAGATGAGTAACAAGCGAGCCACGCAGCCGCAAGTGAAAGGCACAAGCCAAAAATACAACTTACCCGCTCAGGCGGCGCGGCCGGTCGGGCAGCCCCCACGCCCAGTCTTCCGGCATGTTGGCCTTGGTGATGTTGTTCACCCGGTGAGCGACTTGGGCCTTGGTGAGCGCTATCCTCGACGTCCGGGTCGGATCCAGCCGGCCGGACATAAGCCCGATCTTGTGGACACGGCGCTGGAGCGGGATCACCCGGCGCTCTATGTAGGTGCAGAGCAGGTCCTCGGCGCTCAGCCGGCCCGCAGAGACGCACTCCCCCAAGAAATCCCAGAGGAGATTGACTTCCGCGTCTGGATCCGCCGACTTGGGGTTGTGGCCCCAGTTGAGCCGGGTGGTCGGAGGAGCCGGATTATACTCCGGCAGGTTGATCCGGTCGAAGGCTGGGTTGGCGTTCTTCACGTAGAAAAACGTCATCTGCCAGTTCTTCACCGAGTCGACAGTCGGTATCTTCGGGAAGAGCGAGCCGGCGCGGGGATAGATGGAGGCGCAGCCGCAGGTCCTCAGGCGGCCCTCGGTCATTGCGACTTGAGGTAGAAGAGCCGGCCCAGAAGTCGACGTCGGGCCACAAGCCGGCGTAGCCCTCCAGCCACATAGCAGCTAAGGAGGACGCACGCGTTGGCCGGCAAGTGGTGCGGCTGGAGGCCGAAGAAATCCAAAAACCGGCGAAAAGGCCGAAGCCGGCAGACCTAACCCGCGCGGTCGAGGTGCGCGCCGAAGACGACGCGCTCTCCGGGACTCCTTGGGCTCACCTCCTCGCCGGGCGCTCGCGTGACAACCTCCCGAGGAATCCGGCGGAGGCGCACCAGGCGCTCGATGTCGTCGTCGTTCATAAGCGAGCCCCTCCGGACCCGCTGGCGGAGGCCATGGACGAAGAGGAGGAGGAGGAAGACCACTCTAAATCAAAGGGAGAAGAGGAACCGCTCCTCACCGGAGGAAGGCGCGGCGGCGATGAACGCAGCGTCGAGCCGCGGGGCCCCGTGGCGCCGGCTGGCGTGCGGACGGCTGCCCGAACGGCGGAGGTCTCCCGGCCGCGAAAGGTCACCGAGGTTCGCCAGGTGGTCACCGGAGAAAGATCGACGGCGTGCGAAGTGCGCTCGGACGAAGAAAGTGAGAGAGAGAAGGGGCAGCGGCGAAAGGAAGAAGAAGGGTACCTCGGTACCGCGCGGGGGCATTTATAGCCGCCCGGCGCGCCCGTTACGCCGCCACGTGGCGATCGTGGGCCACGATGGGATCAACTGCGCCGAAACCGCCCCACACGACGCGGCAGTTACCAGAAACGGCCGCACCACTCCGCCCACGACCGCAAAAAATCCGGAGGAGACAGCGATGTGACAGACAACGACCGCGCTGACGCGAAGCCGTCGAACGTCAAGTCGGGCGCAGGACTCGAGGCGGAGTTCAGATACCCGAGCGGAGCCGGACGATAAAATCGACCCGACCCGGTCTTTGGCAACAAGCCGGAAACGTCTTCAACACTTAAGAAAAAGTGAAAATGACAGAAGCAAAAAGCGTCCGGCTGGAGGAAGCCGGATGGGAGGCGCCGGATGAGGGCGCAGCCGGGTGAATGAAAATTCTCCAGTTGGCCTCCGGGAGCCGTCAGGAACAAGCGAGGGATGTATAAAAGCCAGGGAAACCTGCCTAGGTCCTCCAACGGGGACCTTGCCAGCTTCGGGGGCTAATGTCGGAAGACCCGGGTAGGGCAATGGACGCGGAGCGGCCAGAGGTCGGCCGGCTCGCGGCAAAGGCCGGCTGAGGAGCAGCCGGCTGGAGCCGTGGCCGGCTGCCTCGGGAGCCGGCTGCCTCTAAGTCCTAGTCGGCCTGGCTGCGGCCTTCGACGCGTAGGTGGGCCGGCTTCTACAAGCCATATCCGACGGGGTTTATACCTCGGACCGACCGAGGCGCGAGCCTTGCAGGAAGAACCGGGTGGTGAGCCGGGTTCAAAGGTCCACGCCGACCTCATCTCCCGTAAAGTACGGGGCACTGGAGCAGCAGTGCCGCGCCGGACAGGCCATCATGGCGTACGTCGAGCCGTACGCGCTACAGAGCATGATGACGACAACGACACCACCTCGCCGCTGACCTGAGCAGGCGGATGGGACGTGCCACTACGCTCAACGGCTCCCTGGCGTCAGGCCGGACGGGGACGGGAGCCGAAGCCGGCCCATGCTGGCCACTAGACTCTAGGGACTTATATGTAAAGTGCCGGTGCCTATATAAGCCGGGCTACCCCCTCGTGCGGGGGACGATCGATCAGTTACCATTCACTAGTCTTAGAGCTGCCCTGAGAGAGAGACCTTCGCCACCTCAGGAGCAGCCGGATACAGCTCAAGGAGCACCATTGTATTGTGTTACACATCATATACACTCATAGCAGGAGTAGAGGTGTTACCTCCATCGGAGGGCCTCGAACCTGGGTACGTCGCCGTGTCGCTCGTGCCCATACCCGCTTCCGGATACCGCCGTGAGACCATTAGGAACCACCTCGATTAGCCACCCTATGGCATATGTCATGACGATACCACGACAAAATCCAACCTTATTCCTATTAATATACCAGAGACTAGGGTGCATCTCTTTACCTCTACCCTCAACTGTCAGTTGGGAGCTATGCCTTTCACTTATTTGGGGCTACCTTGGAGTACTACCAAGCCAAAGAAGGAGTTTTTCATGCCTCTGATCCAATGCATTCAAAGAAGGCTAACTGCTTGCACTATGTATCTTAATTATGGCAGTAAACTGAGGATGCTTAATTCAGTGCTCTCCTCCTTTCCCATGTTCTACCTTTGCTCCCTCAAACTTTACCAGTGGGTGTTAGCTGAGGTGGACAAATACATGAGACATTGTTTATGGAGAGATAATGATCTACAAAAGAAAAACCCTCCTCTGGCAGCCTGGGACCTTGTCTGTAAGCCCAAAAAACAGGAGGGCCTTGGGGTCCTCAATTTGACAGTCCAAAATGAGTGTTTACTTATGAAGCACGTCCACAAATTCTACAATCATGCTGATCTGCCTTGGGTTAATCTTGCTTGGGATCTTCGCTACACCACTCAAGGATGTCTCTTTCTGGTGGAGTGGTGGAGAGATTGTCTGAAGACATTGCCCACATATAAAAACCTGGCTATCTGTTCCTTTGTGCAGGGGAACTCAATTCTCCTATGGCAGGATTCTTGGTCAGATATCCCATTGAAACTTAAGTGGCCTCATTTATTCTCCTTTTGCTAAGAATGAGTCTATCTCCATCAACGAAGCACTTGCTTCTCCACAGATTCCAGATTTATTTCATCTGCCTATCTCTGAGGAAGCATTGGTACAATTGAACCTGTTCCAAGCACTACTGCAAGATTTAGTGCCAAGTGCAGAGAATGACTCATGGTCTGTGTTGGGCAATTCCTCATTGCAAGTTTCAAAAGTATATAAGAGACTCATGGGAGATGTGAGAGCAATGCCTGCCCTAGATTTGATGTGGAAAGGATGTTGTCAGCAGAGACATAAGGTCTTCTTCTGGCTTCTTACACACAACAGACTGAACACCAGAGCACTGCTGCAGCGCAAGAATTTCCTGATGGCTGACTATTCTTGTATAATGTGCAATCAGCAACATCTGGAGACAAGGGATCATCTGTTCTTTCAGTGCCCTTTTGCAGTTTTATGTTGGCAATATATCTGTCCTCTCTGGACCCCCCCTCCTCCTGGTCAGATTGATCTCCAGGAAGTGTTGTCTACTTTGAAAGTGGCCATATCCAAACCATTCTTCATGGAAATTATCATGCTTGTTGCATGGTCTATTTGGATCACACGCAATGGATTTATATTCAAGGCTGCTCCTCCGAGTGTTTACAGATGTCGGGAGATCTTCAAGGATGAGCTTGCCCTTCTAGTACACAAGGCCAAAAGGAAATCTTATCATGGCATAGTTTCTTGGGTGGAGAACTTTAGATAGTTTTTTCTTTTCGGCCTGGTGCCTCCTTGTTTTTTAGTTGCTCCTCTCAAGCAACTGTTTATTTGTACTCTTTTTTCTTATCTTTAATAAAATAAAATAAAAATACAGTGGGGAAACCCACTGTTCACCCTCAAAAAAAGAGTTGCATGAAATCATCTTGAGATAATCAACTCCATCATCGATAAAACCTAGTGCTTCCCCAATGATTTCGAAGTGGAACACATACACATATGCTCGGTGATTTACTCGTTGAGTAGTGCCCACACGAAATGTCACATGAACAAGTTGAGAAGTGACTAACACAACTACACAAGTATTCCTTGGTTCCACGAAGTGCTCATGTGTGTTGCTTCCATGTTGCGGTGCATATGGTTCATGTTAGGCAATAGTTGATGCGATAGTCTCCACACAAAGATATTTCATCTTGGACGACACCTAAATTAGCCACGTGTGGTTGCTGATAGATTCTTCTTTGGCTTTTGATCCTGATGGTTGACCCTTGAGTTTGTCCTCTCAGAAGTTCTTCTTTGAAACCAATATGTGGCAACGAAACAGACAAGTCATCGAGCGATGAAAATACAACACCCATTGGTCGACAACTCTTCCCGTACTTATGGGGGTTGTTTGTATCACCTTAGCATCTGTGGGAAGAAATTTTCAATCACAACAAGTGAATCGAACAAGTACCCTTTTTTTTCAAGGCCTATCTGATTCATAGGATTTTGAAAACACTGGAATACTAAATGCGTAAGATTGAGTGACATGTCTTATTGATTCCAACATGGATTACAAACACATTGTATAACAGAAGTTCATCGGTTACTTAACATGAAAAAGGGTGGTAATTTATTAGAAGTAATAGATGCATCGTATAGATGTTAGTTAAACAACAATATTTTTCGGAGGGCCCAAGAATTTTCCTAAATCACCTACAAAATAGCCCATGGAAATATTTTCTATAGTTACTATCATACAAACAAAACAAACTATGTAAAACAATGCTTAGAAATATAATTATCCCAAAGTCATATTAATTTTCTTCAAAGTAAATAATAGGCCATTGACTATAGTGTTCAACTAGAAAGAAAAAGGGCGTTGATATACACCGAACATTCTATAACCAGCCACCTCCCACACACCCTACAACGCAATGAATTTGGCCCATTTAGCGACTGTGGACGAGCTGCTTCGAGTAGACACCGTTATGTTTGCTTTTCGAATGAACTTTTCTCAAAAGTTGAACAATTTTGAAATCTGCATAATTTTTAAATTTCAACAAAATTTTGAATCTGAATGTTTTGAATAATTTTCGAATCTTAACAAATTTTGAAATCTAACTTTTTCAAAATTTGAACAATTTTCAAATCTAAACATTTTCGATTTTTGAATTTTTTTAATCTGAATTTTTTCAGAAGTGAACATTTTTAATGTAATTTTTTTTTGAATTTTTACAATTTGGTATTTGAACAACATTTAGATTCATATATTTTTTAAATTTGAACAATTTTCAAATATAAACATTTTTTGAACATTTTTCTAATTTTAATGTTTTCAAAAATAATCAAATTCAAACATTTTCGAAATAAAATTTAAAACAGGAAAAATAAAACAAGAAAATAGAAAAACGCACAAAAAAGGAAAACAAAAAAGAAAAAAGAAAAAAGAAAAGAAATAGGAAAAAATCGCCTAACCGGGCGGCCCAATACCGCGAGTGCAGTGTGCAGTAGGTGCCGACTTGGAGGCTGGACAAGCATCCACCGAACAGAAAATATGCGGGAACAATTCAGTTATTTGGCCCACAAAAACGGAATTGATTTTAAACCGCATGGATATCACGGGGCCAACTATTTAACGAAAAGCCTACAAGCCTGCATTGTCATTGAGGGTGTCAAAGTGGGATCCTACTTTTGTTCCACTTGTAGTATAATTTAAATTTTTTAGTATAAATTTTGATAAAATTTGAACTACATAGTAGAAAATGACATCTCACCGGAATCCCACCTTGACACCCTAATTGTCATCTATCCATACCGTAAATTTTTGTTCCTTGCTAGAGACCCACTTTTGCGAAGGAAAACTTTACCCCGCAGAATCTACATGTGTCAGCCGAGCGGACAGTCTGAGTAGAACAAACCCCATATGCAGCGTACAACTCTTGCCGTTAGGAGGGCATCTCCAGCGGGCGCGGCCCAAACGGACGCAGAGCGACTGTTTTCATCTGCCGTGACCGGAAATGCGTCTGGACCCTGCTCCAGCGGGGCGACGCAAAGTGACCGGGCTATCCGCGGAGACGCAAACCTGGTCCAAATATGCGCCATGTTTGTGTCTCCACGGACGCTCTGCGGTCGCGGAAAGTGTCCGCGTTGGGTGCATCCGGGCCCGGTCGGCAGTGACTAGGTAAGCAAAAGTTTTTTCATTACTATTGATTGGCCAAAAGAATCATCTTTACAGAGATGGTTAGTCGAGTTAACCTAAAACTACAACGGCCATACCTACTCGCCGTCGCGCCGGCTACACCTCGGTTACTCGCAATCGCGCGGCTACTACGCCGCCGGAGGGGCCGGCGCCGTCGTCGAGCGCGAGCACCGCGCACTCCGCACGTCGCTGGCGCCGCTCATTGGACACCTCGTCTGCCGCTTGCGGTTCGAGGGCCTCGGCCGGAGGTCCACAGGTGTCCTGGCCATGGTTGGCCTCCTCGCCGTCGCCGGGCCGCCGCCTCCTCCTGCCGGCCGCCGCCCGCTCTCCTTCACCTGGGCGACGCGCACCCCCGCCGGCCGGCGACGAAGCGGGCTGTCCCTGGCCGCCTCGCCACCGCTTCGTCCCTGGCGGCGATGGCGGCGCCGCTCCGGTTCTCCTGCTCGACCCGCGCGGGAGAAGGGCCTCCGTGAGCGGTCCGGTCGGAGCACAGGAACCCCTGCCATGGCGATCGCATAGTGTTGGCTTGCTCCTTCGCCAACCGCGCTGGCGGCGGCTGAGGCCCCCAACGAGGGTCTCAAGGAGGCGACAGAACGAGCTGGTCGCCAGCCCAAGCGGCCAGGGACGGGGCGTCGTTGTCCGCGATGTCGGATGACGGCGTCCGCTGGTGGGGCCGCCATCGCCGCCCGCGCCTCCGTGAGCTCCGCCTGGCGTCGGCGAGCTCGGCCATGGCGTTGGCGATCTCCGCCCTGGTCGCCGCGAGGCGCCCTTCGGCGCGCTCTGCCGCCTCCGCCACCGCCTCCGCAACCTCCGCCTCCGCCGCCTCCAGGTCCAGCTGCTAGGCCTCAACGCTGGCGGCGACTACCTCCTCCTCCTCCTCCGGGTGGAGTTGGCGGCACATGTGAACAACGTGCTCCCAACTAAGGTTGTGGCCGGCCATGGATGAATGGTAGGGTTTAGGAGGTGTGCCTGTCGCCCCGTCGGTGTCCACCATATATAGCCACGGCGGGGCGGGAAACGGCGTTGGCGCGCAGGTCGTTTCCCCGCGGCAACACCCGTAGCCTGCTAATGTGGCACGCGCGGGAACCGTCGTCGCGGAACTGATAATCGTCGCGCGTCCTCGACGGACGTAAAACACCATTAGCGAGCTTAATGTTGTCGCTAAAATGCGTTCGCCCACTGGGGTACCCCGATGCAAACGGTCGCCCTGGGCCACATGGCCCACGGGCCGACGCAAATGCGGACGTTCAAAATGCATCGCCCGCTGGAGATACCCTTAGCGAGGAAGTCTCGTTTCCTGGCTAGTTTCAACACGTCACGCGCACGATATGTTTCTTGGCTGAGTGAGAATAGCTTCATTTGGCTAACTTTTGAGGCTAGCTAAATTCACTCGGTTCAAACTCGCCTATCGTAGAACATCCGCACATGAGCAAGTATTGGTATAGAAATAAAATCGCATACACACTAGTGGAAGCAGGCCTTTGGGAATTATGGCCATATGCCAGGATGGCCAAAGGTGCAAACCATCCGGTGCAAAGGCCCCCCTTTTGCACCGGTTCGATTTGAACCGGTGCAAAGGGGTCACAAATATTCATTGTGGGCGCTGACGGGAGCAGCAGGCTCACTGAACCGGTGCAAGGGTTAATCCGCGGCAGCATTTAGTGCCCTTGCGCGGCGACTCTGCCATGGGAGGGAATTGCACTAAAACGATGTCGCGGCAGACTGCCCCATTCGAAACACGGTATAATATTAATGCAGACAATTCAAATATATATATATATAGGAAACCATTATATTACATATATCGATCAAAGTGACACACGTTCATGCATATATATATATGTCTACATCAACTTTGATATTGGATGTCGGCCAATACATTGCTCAAGTAAGAATCCCGCAAGTTCTTCTTGAATTGCTCGTACACGCTCGGTTGCTAAAAGACCGTCCCGCAACCGTGTGATCTAATAATTTGAAGAAGGTACGGTGGTCAATATATATATGTGTGTGTATGTGAATGAAACACAAGGTGATAAAATAAAGCCATGAATGTTGTTTACTTACATCAAGTTGTTCCAAAATGTCCCTCATATGGTGGGTATTCTGGCGGATGAACTCGCAAACGTAGAACCCGCATAAATTATTCCCGTCCTCTTGCCTCAAGCACTTTACGAGAACAAAGTTCAATCAAAATATATATATAATCAAGGATGATAATAATGGTATTGAAACTAGAATCAAAGAGATGCGCGGCCTAGCCAGTAGTACTTACCGGTACATGTTTTATTCGAAGTTCTTTATTCTTTAAACCCGGAGACTTGTTGGTGAACCGTTTCCAAGCCTTGTGGAGGATATCAGCCATGTCCCCCCACGCCTCAAGGGGTTTACTCTTCGAGTCCATGACTTCTACTATCCCGGTGTCGGGTTCAATGACTAGCAGGATATAGTGAAACCTGCGGACACACACACATATATATATATATATATATATGCATAACTCATCAATTACACTTAACACATGGAGTAAGCGAAAAAGATTTAATGTGTGAAGACAGTAACACTCACGCGAAGTTGTAAGGAAATAGTATTGCCCTTTTGTATGAGTTTTCCTTAAGACATATACCAAGTTATTCTCCGTGTCCTTGGGAGAGTTGTCGACAGTATACCCATTCACGGTATATGGGTCAACGAACCCAAGATCATAGATTTTCCCCTTGCGGCATTCGCGGATCTTCATTCTGCATAATACAGTGAGAGTATGGTTATATGCATGCAATGGACGAGCCGCGGTAGAGACTTAATTACATAAATAATACTTACAGACAGTAGGCACTCAGCAGAGATTTGTCGAGGGCGTCTTGGTTGAATAACTGAAATAATTCACAAAATTCGATGTTCATCACGTCATTTCGCCCGTAGTGCTCATCTGTGATTGCCACCATGATCCAGTTCTTACCATCCTTACATGCATACCAATTATGCAGTCTTCGCAGTTGTGTTGATAGATTAGGCAACTCCTCAGCTCTGACAAGAGGTTGCCCGTACTTGTACTGGTATGCTATTTGGACATCATCACCCTTGAACAAGAATTCTGCATCGATGCGGCTTAAGTACTCAGGAATACTCATACCGGCCGCATCTGCCTCATCTTTGTATAGTTTTACCATCTCCGGATCAAGGCACGCTAGGACATCGGGATACACTTGGAGCGGGGGGCACGAGTTTTTCTGGTTTCTGGTTTCCAAGCTGGGGAACTGGTTTCCCTTCTACCTTACTTTTTTCCCACCGATCTCTTGCTAACACATTTGACTTGCGAATAGACCGGTCATAGTTTGATGAAAGACTTGGTTCAGGTTGATGAAGGTTCTTCAGCAGTTTCAACTTCTTTTCCAGAGATATAGCTGGCTCCGGCTCAAGCTGGGGCTTTTTCAGTTTCAACATTTGTTGCTTGTGCTGTTCAGCTACGATCTTGGCATTTTCCTCAATTGTATAGTCATAAGGTCTCTTGGGAGGAACCTTAGGCACTCTTGGGAGGGGCTCTTGTTTGTCTCGGTGATTTGTTACGACTCAGTGTCGTAGCGGTCCGCCTTTTGCTCTTAGACTTGGGCTGCGGCGGCGGAGAAGGCTCACGCGGCGGCGGAGAAGGCTCACGCGCCGGCGGAGAAGGCTCACGCGCCGGCGGGGAAGGCTCACGCACTGGAGACGGCTGCATCGGTGGAGAATGCTGCCTCGGTGGAGACCTTGTTGGCGCCTTCCAACCCGGAATCACAATGAATTCCTTTCGCCATAGAACTGTAGTGTTCTTGGCTTCTCCCAGCTCTAGCAAATCCCCTTCACCGGCTGGGTGGTCAAGCCTCAGCGGCCCATACCCATCCATAACTTGATCCACCCCGGCAACAGCATAGCCAGGTGGAACCGGATTGAAGTGGTATCTTTGATCAGGTACTGGCGGTAAGACATAGCCGACCGCCGCCTTGAGCGTTAAGTAGCCCATCGTTTGGAAATGTAGCTCACAAGGTGTAGACTCTGTGATAAAGTCCACAGGGTAGAGATCAAGATCCATCTGCGGATCCACAGGGGAGGGAGGAGCCATCTGCGGATCCACATGTGCATCATCACCAGGCAGCTCCGTGGAAGCCACGCTGCTTTTCCGCTGAGATCCCTGGCCGGTAGCATCGAATGCAACTTCTTCTATCCGCGGATTAGGTTGAGGTTGGGTGACTGTGACTGAGCCTGACATTATCATCCTCACTTGCTCCTCTAGCTTAGCAACGCGTTCGTGAACCACATCCTTTTGCCTCTGACGGCTTCTATCGGGATATTTCTTCGTTTCTGCAGGAAACCCAATACACCACGGCTTGCCACCTGGTATGGTTCGTGTTCGTCCTGGGTGTTCAGGATTCCCAAGGGCGCGTGTGAGCTGGTCCTTCTCTCTTTCGGGACGGAACTTCCCCTCTTCAACTTCCTTTGCAACATTTCTAAAGGCTTCGATGGGAAGTGGGTTTTCCCGATGTCTTTGTGTATATATGCATAACCCTTGTGCGTCCAACGTGCCCCCATGCGCGTAAAACCAATCCCTTGACCGCTGGTTCCATTTCAGTACCTCTGGCTGGATCCCCTTTTTAATTAGCTCGTTCTCCCATTTCTCCCACTTAGGCCTGCCAGCCTTGTAGCCTCCTCGCCCCATGGTATGGAAGTACATCTTATTAGAAGCATTTTTTGTATTGGTGGCTGACCTTTTCTTTGCCCTGTCCGATTTCTTGTACTTCACAAATTCCTCCCAGTGGTCTTTTATCTTCTCATATGGGCCGTTGAAATCAGGAGTCTTCCCTTTCTTGACAAAGAAGTTGTCCAATTTCTTCTTGTAGTCGTTGAACTGTAGTGCCATCTTCTTAAGAGCCCACTTCTTAACTCTTCGCTGTACGCTATTCAGCTCGGGATCCTCAGGGTCTGGCCTGTCATTCTCACTATCAGAGTCAGTTGGCTCCGGAAAGGTGAAATTTACCAGCAGCTTCCTAAACATCAGACTTTTTAATCTCGTGTCGACATAAGTAACTCCTTCGCCCCCCTTTCCAGGTTTCTTCCATTCTTGAGTGGTGATCGGGACGGTGTCCCTAACAATAACTCCGCATTGACTTAAAACTTTGCGTGAGCCTTGGGAGAAATCGTTCGCCATCTATCGCGATTTGTGATGGTGCACCTTTCATGGTCTTCCATCTTTCTGGCCGCGCCTCGTTTAGTTCTGCCAGTAGAGTTTGTTGATCGGGAGGTCTAAAAGAAGAAACAACGTTACATACATGTATATCTGGAATCTGGAGGCTTGGTTAATTAATATATATCTGTGGCAGCTTCCAATAGATCTTCCTCTCACAGATGCCTCTGGGTCTCACTCTCTTGCTCAGCTCTTCACGGGAGGCGTCCCTCGCCGGTTGGTTTGGTAAAGAGAGGTGATATCCTCATCATCACGGATAATCTCCTCGACGAGGGTTTTTTAGGGTCTCGTTCCATAGTTTCTGCAAAGACTTACAAGTTATTCTAATGCTATAAAAAAGGATTAACCAGATAATGATATAAATAAATGATCAAATATTAGAGTTACACATATATAAGTGCAAATTAAGGATAATGCTGAATACATAATCAAAGATCTGAGTTACACATATAGCTCGATCGGTCCCTAATACATCACACTACAAGCTCTCAACGGCGCCGACCGGGTCCTGAGCCGCGCCGGGTGAACACCCAAAGCCACGGAACAATAACGGGAGCATAGCTAACATGAGATCCCTGCATAACCGACCATCCGGTCCTATACATGGTGTCTAACGATACATGTAACGGTGAACGTGCTCATCCTCCGCTGCAATGCGCTGAGCTACCACTCCGGCGGGCCGGCTCCCTCTGAAACGAACGTGGCCCATAAGACCTCCACCAGAGAATATCCGGGTCAACGACGGGACCTGGATTCCAGTCCCGAACTTCCCCCAACTGCCGCCCCGACGGATAACACCTCCCAGTGCCACCCCGACGGAGCCCAGATCCTTAACTTCCCCAACTGCCGACTCTAAAATTGTCCTAGCTCTAGGACGCGGAGGGCGCGGCATCGTATGCAAACTAATATTGAATTTGAATAAAGTACTTATGAATATATATATTAGTAACAAATATTACTACTTTTGTCTAACAAATACTAATAAAGTACTTATGAATATGAATCAAAGTAACTAAATTTTTTCTAACACATACATATTCAAATTGTCTAACACAACTAAATTTTCTAACACAAATTTCCTAACTAAATTGTCTAACACAAATTTACTAACTAAATTGTCTAACACAAATCTAATTAAAATCTAACTAATTTTCTAACTAAATTTTCCATCTAAATAAACCTAACTACATATTCAAATTTTCTAACACAAATTTCCTAACTAAATTATCTAACACAAATTTTCTAACACAAATTTCCTAACTAAATTATCTAACACAAATTTGCTAACACAAATTTACTAACTAAATTGTCTAACACAAATCTAATTAAACCTAACTAATTTTCTAACAAAACCTAACAAATTTAAACCTAAATATGAACTAATAAAAAAACAGAAAAGAGGCAGGGGATGGCGGCGCCTCACCTCGAGCGGCCGGGCGGGCGGGGCAGGCGGGCGGGCGGCGCAGGCGGGCGGGCCGGGTGGCGCAGGAGGGTAGCCGCGGCGCGGGAGGAGGCGAGGGGGCCGGGCGGCACGGGCGGAGGGGCGGGGTCGGCGCGGCGCGCGAGGGAGGAGCGAGAGGAGAAGAAGGGAGGCGGGCGGCGCGCGCGGGCGAAGAGGGCGCGGGAGGAGGCGGCGCGGACGGCGGCGGCGAACGGCGGAGCGGCGCAAAAAAAGGGCAGCCTGACGGCGTCCTAAACGATTGGGGAAGAAGGGCGCCCGTGGGAAGATTTATGTGCAGACCCTTTTGCACCGGTTCCAGCCACGAACCGGTGCAAAAGGTCCAAATTTGGGCTGAAATTTTTTGCCTTCTTCCCGCCACGACGCCGTGCGGGACATTTTCCCGCCACGACGCCACGCGGGATATTTCTCGCCACGACGCCGCGCGGGATATTTTCCCGACATGACGCGCAGCGCGGAGATTTCCCGCCTACACGCCCTCTATAAATAGTACGCCCCCGTCTCTCCCATTTCACTCATCACCGAACCCTAGCCCATTGCACAATGCCCCCAAAGCCGCACCCGCCGCCGGTGGAGGTGGACCCGCAGCTCGCGGAGATAGAGGAGTGGGACGAGCTGCAGCAGCAGCTGCGGCAGGAGGCGGCAGCCAGGAGGGCAGCAGCGGATGAGGTGGACCCGCAGCTCGCAGAGATAGATGGAGTGGGAGGAGGCGGCGCTAGCGGCTACCATAGAAGCATTTGAGAGGCAGAGTCTCCAGGGCTGCATAAGCGGCCGCGTGTGGCGGATCTGGATAGTGAGGAGATGCATAAGCGTCGTCGTGAGGAGGAGCTGCGGCAGGAGGCGGCAGCCAGGAGGGCAACAGCGGATGCGCGGAAGAACTAGTAGAAGTTGTTATTTTAGGTTAAATTTAGTTAATGTTAAATTTCAATAAAGTCATTGTCGTTGTTTTAGTTTAAGTTTAGTTAAAACGTATCTTGTTAAATTTCAATAAAGTCGTTGTCTTTAGTTTATATACCCTTTATCCCGGTTCCTGGCTTGAACCGGTGCTAAAGATGGTGGATTAGATTATATACCCCTTTTATCCCGGTTCCTGGCTTGAACCGGTGCTAAAGATGGTGGATTAGTTTATATACCCCTTTTATCGGTTCCTGCCTTAAATGGGGGGCTAAATCTGGGGAGGCTTATCTGGTGTTTGCCTTATCTGGGGTGGCCTCATCTAGGGGGAGGGATTATCTGGAGGCACATTGCTATATATAGCCCCCTCCGGGGAGAGTAGAGAGAGCAGAGAGGCAACGACCAAGAGGAAAGAGCCTCTCGGCGGAAGCTTCTCGAAGATGTCTTAGATGGCTGGCCGTCTTAGACATCTTCGGAAGCTTTGCCCGAGTAACTCTTCCCGCAAGTCCCGCTCGGAAGCTGCTAGTATACACCCAACAACCAGTAGCTCAGGGTAAGGAGGGCTTCCAGAGCTTCTCGAAGGAAAGAGCCTCTCCTGAAGCTTCTCGAAGATGTCTTAGATGGCTGGCCGTCTTAAACATCTTCGGGAGCTTTGCCCGAGTAACTCTTCCCGCAAGTCCCGCTCGGAAGCTGCTAGTATATATACACCCAACAACTAGTACCTCAGGGTAATTAAAGAGGGCTTCCGGGAGCTTCTCGAAGGAAAGAGCCTCTCCGGTGAAGCTTCTCGAAGATGTCTTAGATGGCTGGCCGTCTTAGACATCTTCGGAAGCTTTGCCCGAGTAACTCTTCCCGCAAGTCCCGCTCGGAAGCTGCTAGTATATATACACCCAACAACCAGTACCTCAGGGTAATTAAAGAGGGCTTCCGGGAGCTTCTCGAAGGAAAGAGCATTTAGTTCAAACGACCAATGTTACTGATACATATCACAACAAACGCTTCACAATATGAGCTCATCAAGGTACAGGATAATAATTAATACATTATGATCGCTTCGACCGTAACCATGGAGTATCTTCAGCATTTAACGCGATGGTTGGATCAATGTTCACTCTGAAGGGCGGAATTTCAGCAAACTTATTATAATCTTCTGACATGTCTGTCTTGTCCTCGACTCCCACGATGGTTCTTTTCCCTGAAAGAACTATGTGACGCTTTGGCTCATCGGATGAGCTCGTTTCCTTATGTTTTCTTTTCTTCGGTCTGGAGGACATGTCCTTCACATAGAAAACCTGAGCCACATCATTGGCTAGGACGAATGGTTCGTCTCTGTAACCAAGATTGTTGAGATCCACTGTTGTTATTCCGTACAGCTGGTCTACCTTTACCCCTTTTCCATCAAGCTTGAACCATTTGCACCGAAACAAAGGGATCTTAAAAGAAGGTCCATAGTCAAGTTCCCATATCTCCTCTATGTAACCATAATATGTGTCTTTTTCCCCACTGTTAGTGTTTGTTGCATCAATGCGGACACCACTGTTTTGGTTGGTGCTCTTTTTATCTTGGGCGAACGTGTAGAAGGTATTTCCATTTATCTCGTACCCCTGGAAAGTCAGTATAGTCGAAGATGGTGACCCGGCCAACAAGTACAACTGATCTCCAATAGCGTTGTTATTAATGAGATGTGTTCGGAGCCAACCGCCGAATGTCTGCATATGTTTATGTGTAATCCAGTCTTCAGACTGCCCCGGATATTCGGAGCGTACAATATTCTTGTGATCAGTGATATACGGGGCCACCAAGGTGGAACTTTGTAGAACTGTGTAGTGTGCTTGAGTGAAAGAAATGCCGTCCCTACATATCATTGATTTCCTTCCTAGCGTGCCTTTTCCACTTAGTCGCCCCTCATGTCGCGATCAGGAACACCAATCGACTTAAGGTCAGGAATAAAGTCAACACAAAACTCGATGACCTCCTCTGTTCCATAGCCCTTGGAGATGCTTCCTTCTGGCCTAGCACGGTTATGAACATATTTCTTTAAGACCCCCATGAACCTCTCGAAGGGGAACATATTGTGTAGAAAGACAGGACCGAGGATGGCAATCTCTTCGACAAGGTGAACCAGGAGATGTGTCATAATATTGAAGAAAGATGGTGGAAACACCAACTCAAAGCTAACAAGACATTGCACCACATCCTTCTGTAACCTTGGAAGACTAGCTGGATCGATTACCTTCGAGATATTGCATTAAGGAATGCACATAGCTTCACAATGGGTATTCGAACATTTTCCGGCAGAAGCCCCTCAGAACCGGAAGCAGCTGCGTCATAATAATGTGGCAGTCATGCGACTTCAGGTTTTGGAATTTTTTCTCCGCCATATTTATAATTCCCTTTATATTTGATGAGAATCCAGACGGCACCTTGATACTGTAAAGGACTTCAAAAAAGATTTCATCTCTGCTTTGGTAAGAGCGTAGCTGCCAGGACTTAAGCGACTCCCTGTATCCGTCTTGTAATCCTGTTCTTGCTTGTTCTTTGGGACTTTCATACGATACTGGTCCTCCCTTGCTTCTGGTGTATCTTTTGTCTGCCCATACACGCCTAAGAAGCCTAGCAGGTTCACGCAAAGATTCTTCGTCACATGCATCACGTCGATTGAAGAGCGGACCTCTAGGACTTTCCAATAGGGTAGATCCCAAAATATAGATTTTTTCTTCCACATGGGTGCGTGTCCGGTAACGACGTCTTTGGGAACAGATTTTTTCTTCGAATCAGTTTTATTGGGAACAGATTGGCCGCCAGGACCCTTTCCAAATATTACTTTTATGTCCTTGACCATATCAAGTAAAGCATCACCGGTACGGAGTTCGGGCTTCTCCCGGTGATCTGCCTCACCTCCGAAATGATTGCCTTTCTTTCTGACGGGGTGCCTCTTTGGAAGAAATCGACGATGCCCCAGGTACACAACCTTCTTACATTTCTTCAAATAAGCACCTTCGGTCTCATCTAAGTAGTGCGCGCATGCATTGTATCCCTTGTTTGTCTGTCCTGAAAGGTTACTAAGAGCAGGCCAATCATTGATGGTCACGAAAAGCAACGCTCGTAGGTTGAATGACTCCTGTTTGTACTCATCCCATGCATGTACACCTGGTTTGCTCCACAACTGTAAGAGTTCTTCAAATAATGGACGTAGGTAAACATCAATGTCGTTGCCGGGTTGCTTTGGGCCTTGGATGAGCACTGGCATCATAATGAACTTCCGCTTCATGCACAACTAAGGCGGAAGGTTATAGATACATAGAGTTACAGGCCAGGTGCTATGACTGCAGCTCTGCTCCCCAAAAGGATTCATTCCATCTGTACTTAGACCAAACCTTAAGTTCCTCGCGTCATCTGCAAAGTCCGGGAACTCTCTATCGATTTTCCTCCACTGCGACCCATCAGCGGGGTGTCTCAACATCTCGTCTTTCTTACGGTCTTCTTTGTGCCATCGCAACAACCTGGCATGCTCTTTATTTCTGAACAGACGTTTCAACCGTGGTATTATAGGAGCATACCACATAACCTTGGCAGGAACCCTCTTCCTAGGGGGCTCGCCCTCAACATCACCAGGGTCATCTCGCCTGATCTTATACCGTAGTGCAGTGCATACCGGGCATTTTTCCAAATTTTCGTACTCAGCGCGGTAGAGGATGAAGTCATTAATGCATGCATGTATCTTCAGCACCTCTAATCCTAGAGGGCAGAGAACCTTCTTTGCTTCGTACGTACTGTCAGGCAATTCGTTATCCTTTGGAAACCTCCTCTTCATTATTTTCAGTAACTTCTCAAATGGCTTGTCACATATACCAGCCTCTGCCTTCCATTGCAGCAACTCCAGTGTGGCACCGAGCTTTGTGTTGCCATCTTCGCAATTTGGGTATAACTTCTTTTTGTGATCATCTAACATGCCCTTTAACTTTCGCTTCTCATTTTCAGTTTCTGCATCTCTGTGTGCATCAGCGATGGCCCGACGAAGATCATCAACGGGCTCATCTGATGCCTCTTCATCTTGATCACCTCCACCTGCCTCCTCATCTTCATCATGCCCTATTGCAGTATCACCGTAGTTAGGGTACATATCATCATCCTCTTCTTCTTCGTCGTCGTCTTCCATCATAACCCCTCTTTCTCCATCGTTGGTCCAACAATTATAGCTGGGCATGAAACCTTTCCAAAGCAGGTGCGAGTGAATTTCTTGCCATTCAGGGTATTGCTTTAAGTTCCGGCAATCAACACATGGACAACATATATAACCATCCTTCTGTGGGTTTTCCTCAGCCACACGGATAAATTCTTTCAGGCCCGAAGTGAACTCGGGTAGGCGTCGGTCAACGTACATCCATTGCCGCCGGTTCATCTACATCAAATAATTAAGTTTATCAAAAAACAATTACAAAACATCATATAGTGGATATTAGCACCGTACAAATGAAAGGGTAAAGTTGTTTAACCTTGATTGAGGAGGGAAAGAAAGAGGAGAAAGCTTAAGTGTCGCTCCGGCACCTCATCTCATTTTTGTTTTGTGTAAAATCAAGCGGCATCATTCTCTCAGACATTTCATCGAGCACCTTGTGTGCATGCCAAAGAAATGCAAGGTAGCACTCAACACACACACCTTTCTCCTAGAAAAAATGAAGTGTGAGTTGGCTGGTTGGAGGTGGCATGAGCTGATATAGGGCTGGGGACCTTTTGCACCGGTTCGTGTTACGAACCGGTGCAAATGAGCTATTTGCACCGGTTCGTAACACGAACCGGTGCAAAGTTCCTCGGCTGACACGTGCCTGGCGACGAACCTTTGCACCGGTTTGTGTTACGAACCGGTGCAAAAGATAGCTCATTTGCACCGGTTCGTAACACGAACCGGTGCAAAAGGTCCTTTTGAGGCTGCTAAATTCACCGGTGCTAATGACTCGCCTATCGTAGAAATCCGTGCAAAAGCCATCTTGGTAAACGAAATAATGTCGCTAGTGACATGATCAAGTAGGTACAGAAGTATAGTCACGCACATGAGCAAACACAGAAGTACAGTCACACACGAGCAAGTACTGGTATAGAAGTGGTATAGAAGTAGAATCACGCACACGAGTAAGTACTGGTACATAGCGCACACGAGCAAATACATGAGCAAAGGGGAAAACTGCATCAAATATACTAAAAACAGAAATACTTATCAGCTAAACACACAAGTACAACCATAATCTCTACTACTTAAAAAGACTAAACATAATCCTTATTCTGCCCACCCTTAATACGTCAAGCGCTTCCGTCGTACGTGGTGCTCCTTCGTCGCGCATAGCTCGCACCAAATGGGCCAAGCCCAACAAACCAGTCTCCGCTACACCGTCCTTCTTCCGGGCCTCTTTGCCCTCCCTCCCTATGCCCAGGTATAATTCCCCGCCGCCATCGCAGGAATCCCAGACACAGGCTGTGCGCCCTCACGATGGAGGTGGAAAAATGGGCGAGGGGATGTCTCATCCTCGGAAAGACCGGGCTGGAGTTCTTGAATGGAGTCGGCAAGGGTGTGGAGACGCACATCGCGGAGCTGGAGGAGGCCGGCCGTGGGCGGCGATGTACATAGGCTAGAGAGTCGAGACCCTCACCTGGCCGTGCCATCTTCAACGGTATCCGTGGACGCCGCAAAGTCTACTCCCGCCTATTCCTCCTCCGTTCCATGGCCGCCGCCTCCATGCGCCTCAAGCTCTATGATGGGACTGGAGCCAGGGTCGTGGGCGACAACGATGCTGCGTCCGTCGCCGCTACTCCTCCTATGAGTTATGATGGGTTCGTTCCTTACTTGCCTCTCTTTTTGTTGTATCCTTGTATGGTATCTGTCCTCTAAAGGTACCGGATACATATCATTGATGTTGATCATTCGTTGGTGACCTCCAGTGGCTGGTTGGAAGGGAGTTCCTCCTTGAAAAACGTACCAAACCATAGGTCGGCACATGATTCTTGGCATGTCCTCTTGTTCCTCATATTCTTAGTGCTTGATTTCCTGAATTGCAGAACTGAAATTACTCTTCTCTGGTCAGGCATAAAGTCCAGTCCAAACACGCAAATGCGGAAGCCTGATTATTAATATGCTAATATTTCTGCCCCACATATGATTTTAGTTGTGCCTGCACGTGTGAAGGGAGATTATAGTTGCAAGATCTGAAAGCTATCCATGCTTCTTGGTAATGGACTCTTCAGTTGGTACTTGATGATCTTTCAATATATATTGATTGTGTTGGATCGTATATATTTTTTAGATGGATAGCGAGTTGTATGTAGTAAGGGTTATTGGGAGGGGAGACTGAAACTAAGATCTATCCGGTGAGTTGAGGTAAAAGGTGGGGTGCCAGAAATATTCAATGTGATGTATGTACAAAATCACTTTTGATGCTAAAACTTTTGTACATGTATTTCATGGTATTTTTCCACATAAACTTGTACCTATATTTCATCATACTTGCCACATTATATGGTGTCAGTTGGTACACTGCAATGGAGTCAACAAAAGAGTACTATAAGGAGAAGCATGCAGCAACTTTCTGTACGTGCAGAAACACACTACTTTTTTATTTATTTTGGGTTCAAAACAAACTTAGCTTAAGTACCATATATATGTTGTTGACCCAGGCTATTGTATAATACAGTGTACAACATGTATTCTGAACTCAAGATGGGTAAAATCATCATATGGTTAGTATCTAACAGTTGTTTTAAAAACAAATCACATACTGTTGATTTCATTTTATTTCCAATAAAAGCACTGCATTTTTTCATTTCCCTTTTTTCAACCATCATGCAAAAATAATAAGTGCCCTCATGTTTCTATTTCTGTTGAGATTTCCTTTCTTCTTGCAGGGGATTATCAGAGAAGTGTCTGCAAGAGTTGTCTGCCACCAGAGCAGATTCCAGATAAAAGGTAGTTATTCTACTACCATTTTCCTTTGTGTTGCAGCGTTTCTATTTGATTGATCGTTTTCTTTTCTTGCAAGAGTCAAATATCAGTTACTAAGGACAAATCTGATAAACCAGTTCAGATGCATGTGTTAACTTTTTGCCTTCATGATCTCTGTGTCTTCAAATGGTTTGAGCCTAGCCTTTTCTCTCAAAATGAATATTGCAAATAGTTGCAGAAGGTCTGATCTAGAATGCACTTGTAAAGATATATGTTTCTAGCTTCCTGCTTTATTTATATTTCTATATCAGCTTCTATAATATTAATGATTTGTTTCTCGTGTATAATTAACAGCTTTACAAGTAGTCCGTGGTCACAAACTTTATCCAAGATCATCTTCTTGTGCCTGTTTGGCGGTTTCATGTACTTGAAACCACTAGAATTATGGAATCCAGAGAAGCGAATATTCTTTGAACTTAACATTTGAAATTTCTATGATTGTTTTAGTTTGCTGAAATCGACCTCCATAGAGAATTTGAAATTTGTATGACTGTGCTTCTGTACGTAACTTAGGATAGTTCCCCCTGTGGATACATAAAGGATGCCACCAGCCCGCAAGCAAGTACAAGAATACACAAGTTTCATTGGAATGGGTTCTTTTGTGGATATGATAAGGTTGTACTCGAGATAATTTGAGAAGTAGACGCGGAATAACCTGTGTAAACTGTTTATGTTATTCTGATCACTATTTCTTAGAACTGACATTATTTATTTCTAAATGCAGCTTTTTGTTAGATCCGATATCCGGTGAGCTACACCGGTGATCCTTATTTTGCAGTTTTCTTTCAGTTTTTTTCATCCTCGTAAGTATTTTTCATTACTTTCTCTTTTACCAAATTTTATCCAATGTAATATGTACTATTGTTTCATGCAAAACGATTAAGGTCTCCTGGCCACTTAGCAAATAGTAATCATAACTTCGAAACTAAAATACCCTTCTAAGTAAGAAGAGAAAAATACAAATCATGGAGAGCTAGAAATTTCAGAGATGGGGCTCATACAAAATTCCTCTGTAGGTTAAGCTTTAATAATATCTCTTGCTTATTTTCGCATACATCAGGATTTCTTTCAGTCAAATGGTACTACTAGGCAAGCTTAGCTGTAAGGCCCATGTGTTTTTGTATGAGGCAAGCTTAGCTGTAAGGCCCATGTGTTTTTGTACTGATATCCTTGAGGAGGTTCCATTAAGAGCTCTATGTTTCAAGATCATGATGTTTTATCTTCGTTATTTCATGGAGAGCTCGAAGTTTCAGAGATGGGGCTCATACAAAATGCCTCTATAGGTTAGGCTTTAATAATATCTTTTGCTTATTTTCACATACATTAGAGCATCTCCAGTCCCATCCACAAACCGTCCCCCAAAGCACGCCGGATCGAGCGTGGGGGACGTGTTTTGTTCGTGCCGCGTTTAGTGGACGTCGCTCCAAGTCGCGTCCCCCAAACGCCCTGCCCAAATAAATATTGGTGCACGAAAATAAAGGTTTACATTCAAATTTGATTATATATTACAAAGTTGAATGAAAACGGCTAGATTTCATCTAAACCTAGCCTACTGACCGCCCAGCGGTGCGTTCGACGGCCCCGCCCCGTCGTCGCCTCCCCTCCGCCGCAGCTCTTGCTGCGCGCGCCGCCTCTCCGTGCATAGGGCGGTGGCCAGACGCCGCTGCTCCAGCAGCGCGTCCACGTCAGCCCTCCCCTGCTGCACCGCCTGGAGGGAGAGCTCGTTGAATCTGCGCCTCTTCGTGGGCACGGCCATCGTCCTGGAGCTTCTTCTCCGACTCTAAGGACTCGACAAGCGCGCGTTGCTGATCGGCCGTCTCGTCCGGGTGCGTCCCGTCGTCGTCGGACCACTCGAACTCGTCGTCGTCGTCCTCCACCTCGGTCTCCTCCTCCTTCGCCTCGGCCTCCTCCTCCTCCATTGGCGCCTCCTCCTCATCCGTTGGCGCCTCCATCATCGCCGCCGCCAACGCGTCGGCCTTCGCCGCCAACTCCTCCGCCCGCCTCCCCCAGGCCGCCTCCGTTGCCACCAGCGCCGCCTCCCGCTGCTGACGCTCCTCTGCTGCCAGCTGCTGCTGGCGCTCGATCGTCTCCCGCCGCCGGCGCTCGACCGCCTTCCACCGTTCACGGTACTGCGCCTCCCGCTCCTCGCGCTGGCACCAGCGCTCATCAGCCCTGCTGGCCCATCTCCTCCATTCGGCGCCGCTGCGCCTCTTCTGCCGTGGAGGTGTCGAACGCCGCAATGGTGTCCGCCAGCGCCTCCTCCTGCCAAGCTGTTGCTGTCGCGCGCTCGTTAGCTGCGGGGTCAGGGGCGTAGAACACCGCTACATCCGCCGCGTGCGCCGCCTAACGCTGCTGGCGGGCCTGCTCGAGTGCCTCGCGCCGCTACTGACGAGAGCCACACCAAAGCAGCGCCCCTTGCCGCCGCCGCTCTTCCCGGCCGGCGGCATTGATGTCTGATGACCCACAAGTATAGGGGATCTCAACAGTCTTCGAGGGAAGTAAAACCCAAATTTATTGATTCGACACAAGGGAAGGTAAAGAATACTTATAAGCCTTAACAACTGAGTTGTCAATTCAGCTGCACCTGAAAAGCACTAGCAACAGGGGTGATGTGAAAGTAGCAGTGATATGAGAGCAATAACAGTAACACAGCAGCAGTAGTAGTAATATGAGAGCAATGGTACCAGAAAATAGTTGACATGTAGAACGAGTATATGATGATGAAAGATGGACCGGGGTTCCCAGCTATCTACACTAGTGGCAACTCTCCAATAACAAGTGTCGGGTGAACAAATTACAGTTGGGCAATTGATAGGATTGATAAGGCATTAAGAAAGAACATCAATTCATTAATCATGTAGGCATGTTTTCCATATTTAGTCGTACGTGCTCGCAATGAGAAACTTGCACAACATCTATTGTCCTACCAGCCGGTGGCAGCCGGGCCTCAAGGGAAACTACTGGATATTAAGGTACTCCTTTTAATAGAGCACCGGAGCAAAGCATTAACACTCCGTGAAAACATGTGTCCCTCACATCACCGCCATCCCCTCCGGTTGTCCCGATTTCTGTCACTTCGGGGCCTTTGGTTCCGGACAGTGACATGTGCATACAACTTGTAGATACAATCTAAGCAATAATTATAGAGCTCAAATCTAAGATCATGCCACTCGGGCCCTAGTGACAAGCATTAAACACAACAAGATTGCAGCAACAATAACTTCATAAACTTTGTAGATAGACTAATCATAATGTATCATCCATCGGATCCCAACAAACACAACACCGATTACATCAGATGGATCTCAATCATGTAAGGCAGCTCATGAGATCATTGTATTGAAGTACATGGGGGAGAGAATACCAACTAGCTACAGCTAGAACCCGTAGTCCATGGGGGAACTACTCACGGAGCATGATGGAGGCGATGGCGTTGATGGAGATGGCTTGGGGCACTTCCCGTCCGGAGTGCCGGGACAGAGACTTGTCCCCGAATTGGAGTTTCGCGATGGTGGCGGCGCCCTGGAGTCTTTCTGGAGTTTCGTCAAGTGGTACGGTGTTTTTAGGTCGAAAGGGATTTTATAGGCGAAGAGGCGGCGCGGGGGGCACCTGGGGCTCCACACCACAGGCCGGCGCGGGCCCGGGCCAGGCCGCGCCGCCCTATGGTGTGGTGGCCCTCTGGCCCCTCTCCGACTCTTCTTCGGTGTTCTGGAGCCTTCCGGGAAAAATAGGAGGTTTGGTCTTCGTTTCGTCAAATTCCGAGAATATTGCCCGAACAGCCTTTCTGGAACCAAAAACAGCAGAAAACAGGAACTGGCACTGTGGCATCTTGTTAATAGGTTAGTTCCGGAAAACGCATAAAAACATCATAAAGTGCAAGCAAAACATGTAAGTATTGTCATAAAACAAGCATGGAACGACAGAAATTATGGATACGTCGGGGACGTATCAGCATCCCCAAGCTTAGTTCCTGCTCGTCCCGAGCAGGTAAACGATAAAAAGAATAATTTCTGTAGTGACATGCTACTTACATAACCTTGATCATACTATTACAAAGCATATGAAATGAATGAAGTGACTCAAGGCAATGATCTATAGTTGCTAACAAATAGATAACATATAGCAAAACTTTTCATGAAGAGTACTTTCAAGACAAGCATCAAAAGTTTTGCACAAGAGTTAACTCATAAAGCAATAAATTCAAAGTAAAGGCATCGAAGCAACACAAGGGAAGATATAAGTTTCAGCGGTTGCTTTCAACTTGTAACATGCATATCTCATGGATAATTGTCAACACAAAGTAATATGATGAATGCAAATAAGCAAGTATGTAAGAATCAATGCACAGTTGACACAAGTGTTTGCTTCTAAGATGGAAGGAAGTAGGTAAACTGACTCAACATAAAGTAAAAGAATGGCCCTTCAAAGAGGAAAGCATCGATTGCTATATTTGTGCTAGAGCTTTGGTTTTGAAAACAAGAAGCATAAAAGTAAAGTTTTGAGAGGTGTTTGTTGTTGTCAACGAATGGTAGTTGGCACTCTAACCCCCTTGCTAAACAAACCTTCAAGAGCGGCTCCCATGAATTATTTTTATTTTTGGGTGGCACTCCTTCCTTTCTTTCACAAACCATGGCTAACCGAATCCTCGGGTGCCTCGCCAACAATCTCATACCATGAAGGAGTGCCTTTTATTTTAGTTTTATTATGATGACACTCCTCCCACCTTTGCTTTCTCAAGCCATGGCTAACCGAATCCTCGGGTGCCGTCCAACAATCACATACCATGGAGGAGTGTCTATTTTTGTTAATTAATTTGGACTGGGAATCCCATTGCCAGCTCTTTTTGCAAAATTATTGGATAAGCGGATGAAGCCACTAGTCCATTGGTGAAAGTTGCCCAACAAGATTGAAAGATAAACACCACATACTTCCTCATGAGCTATAAAACATTGACACAAATCAGAGGTAATAAATTTTGAATTGTTTAAAGGTAGCACTCAAGCAATTTACTTTGGAATGGCAGGAAATACCACATAGTAGGTAGGTATGGTGGACACACATGGCATAGGTTTTGGCTCAAGGTTTTGGATGCACGAGAAGTATTCCCTCTCGATACAAGGCTTAGGCTAGCAAGGTTGTTTGAAGCAAACACAAGTATGAACCGGTACAGCAAAACTTACATAAGAACATATCGCAAGCATTATAATACTCTACACTGTCTTCCTTGTTGCTCAAACACTTTTACCAGAAAATATCTAGACCTTAAGAGAGATCAATTATGCAAACCAATTTCAGCAAGCTCTACAGTAGTTCTTCACTAATAGGCTTAGACTACATGAAAAAAAACTTAATCATGATCTACTTGAGAGCTCAAAACAATTGTCAAGTGTCAGATTATCCAAGACATGATGAGGCATTTTCTGTTTTCAACCAAATATAAATAAGTGTAATAGCTTCCAACTTTTATCATTGAACATTAAAAGTAAAACGAAGAACACGAGTGTTCATATGAAAAAGCGGAGCGTGTATCTCTCCCACACAAGGATTGCTAGGATCCGAATTTATTCAAACAAAACAAATAAAAACACACGACGCTCCAAGTAAAGCACATATGATGTGACCGAATAAAAATATAGTTTCAATAGAAGAAACTGATAAGTTGATGAAGAAGGGGATGCCTTGGGCATCCCAAGCTAGACGCTTGAGTCTCCTTGAAATATGCAGGGATGAACCACGGGGGCATCCCCAAGCTTAGACTTTTCACTCTTCTTGATCATATATCATCCTCCTCTCTTGACCCTTGAAAACTTCCTTCACACCAAACTTCTCATAAACTTCATTAGAGGGGTTAGTACTCAAAAAACTTTAATCCACCTTGGTCCTGTAGTGACACATTGCAAGAACTCAATAAAACATTAGCTACAGCTCTCCACGTCTAGAAAACCTCGCTTAAAGTCCACAAGAGACAAGGCAAAAAACAGAGACAGAATCTGCCAAAACAGAACAGCCAGTAAACACGAATTTTAAAATGGTACTTCCGTTGCTCAAATCAGAAAACTCATAACTAATGAAAGTTGCGTACATATCTGAGGATCACGCACGTAAATTGGCAGATTTTTCTGAGTTTCCTACAGAGAAATAAGCCCAGATTCGTGACAGATAGAAATCTGTTTCTGCGCAGAAATCCAAATCTAGTATCAACCTTCGATTAGAGGCTTCACTTGGCACAACAAAACACAAAACTAAGATAAGGAGAGGTTGCTACTGTAGTAAACAACTTCCAAGACATAAATATAAAACAAATTACTGTAGCAAAATAACACATGGGTTATCTCCAAGAAGTTCTTTCTTTATAGCCATCAAGATGGGCTCAGCAGTTTTAAATGATGCACTCGCAAGAAATAGTATTTGAAGCAAAAGAGAGCATCAAAAAGCAAATTCAAAACACATTTAAGTCTCACATGCTTCCTATGGAAAGGAATCTTGTACACGAATAAGTTCATGAAGAACAAAGTGACAAGCATAAGTAGATAGAACAAGTGTAACTTCAGCAATTTCAGCACATAGAGAGGTGTATTAGTACCATGAAAATTTCTACTACCATATTTTCCTCTCTCATAATAATTTTCAGTAGCTTCATGAACAAACTCAACAATATAACTATCACATGCAGCATACTCTTCATGATTTCCAAACACATAATTTTTATCAATCTCAAGAATAGTGGAATTAAAACTTTCAAACTTACTTTTATTAATAATATAACAAGGTAGTTGATCAATCTCAAGAGATATGGGGCTCCTAAATAAAGTCAATACTTCTCCAATCCCATTTTCATTAGTAGCACAATTAATATTGTCAAGTAACATAGGACCACCATCTAGGGCTTTATCATAAACATTTGCCAAGCAAAATTCTTTAGTACCATGCATTTCGACATCAGGCACAAACAAAGCATTATCATAAGATTTATCAAAGTAGCATGGATTATCATAAATGACAGTAGCATAATCATTCTCACAAGTATTACTCATAGGTACTATTTCAAGAGAATCCACAGGAACATAACATTCAACCTTTTCCGTAAGCATGGAGGACAATCAAATAGTGTAAGAGATAAAGAGTTACTCTCATTAGAAGGTTGACATGGGTAGCTAATCCATTCTTCCTCCTTTTGTTCGTCGCTCTCTTCTTCTTTTTCATCCAATGAGCTTTCAAGTTCATCAATTTCCTCCTCTTTTCATCCAATGAGCTTTCAGGTTCATCAATTTCTTCTTCCACCGGTTCCTGCAAATTGTGAGTGCATTCTTGTGCATTAATGTGTCTCTCTTTATAATCAAGGATATAAGGATTCCTACTGTAGCATTCTATGCAAGAATTAAGGATAGTAGAGACATAATCTTTAAGGCCCTTACAAACAACACAAGTTTCATAATTCTCAACCATGAAGGATTCTATCTCGGAGGCTCCCATAAATAAGACAAATTGTTCTACCTCTTCGAACCCATAATGAATATAGCAATTCCGATTATAGTTCTTAATTAAAAATTCCTCACTAAAGCCACATTGAAATTTAAGATGTTTAGTATCCTGTTGAGAGCAACAGTTTATATTATGGCGTTCAAGCAAGATTCTAGCAATTGTATTTAATTTCTCTATCATAGCACTCATTATTTTACCAGTTCTTGATTCTTTATAATTATTATAACATTCTATAAGCTCCAAGTAGGTTAATGGTTCTCCCATAATAGCAGTTTTCAATTTTTAGGTTTTTCAATTTTTTATGGATTTTTGGGTATATAGGAAAAGTAAAACAAGACAAAAAGAAACTAAACAAAAGTAAACTAAGCAAAATAAAACTAGACGGAAATAAACTAACAAGACAAAATAAAATAAAAGCAGAGAGAGAGGTAGAGTGTACTCCCAGGTGAACTTATGAGTAGAGCTATGCCTCCCCGGCAACGGCGCCAGAAAATAGTCTTGATGACCCACAAGTATAGGGGATCGCAACAGTCTTCGAGGGAAGTAAAACCCAAATTTATTGATTCGACACAAGGGGAGGTAAAGAATACTTATAAGCCTTAACAACTGAGTTGTCAATTCAGCTGCACCTGGAAAAACACTAGCAACAGGGTGATGTGAAAGTAGTGATATGAGAGCAATAATACAGTAACACAGCAGCAGTAGTAGTAATATGAGAGCAATGGTACCAGAAAATAGTTGACATGTAGAGCAGTATATGATGATGAAAGATGGACCGGGGTTCCCAGCTATCTACACTAGTGGCAACTCTCCAATAACAAGTGTCGGGTGAACAAATTACAGTTGGGCAATTGATAGGATTGATAAGGCATTAAGAAAGAACATCAATTCATTAATCATGTAGGCATGTTTTCCATATTTAGTCGTACGTGCTCGCAATGAGAAACTTGCACAACATCTATTGTCCTACCAGCCGGTGGCAGGGCCTCAAGGGAAACTACTGGATATTAAGGTACTCCTTTTAATAGAGCACCAAAGCATTAACACTCCGTGAAAACATGTGTCCCTCACATCACCGCCATCCCCTCCGGTTGTCCCGATTTTGTCACTTCGGGGCCTTTGGTTCGACAGTGACATGTGCATACAACTTGTAGATACAATCTAAGCAATAATTATAGAGCTCAAATCTAAGATCATGCCACTCGGGCCCTAGTGACAAGCATTAAACACAACAAGATTGCAGCAACAATAACTTCATAAACTTTGTAGATAGACTAATCATAATGTATCATCCATCGGATCCCAACAAACACAACACCGATTACATGGATCTCAATCATGTAAGGCAGCTCATGAGATCATTGTATTGAAATACATGGGGAGAGAATACCAACTAGCTACAGCTAGAACCCGTAGTCCATGGGGGAACTACTCACGGAGCATGATGGAGGCGATGGCGTTGATGGAGATGGCTTGGGGCACTTCCCCGTCCCGGGGTGCGGGAGACTGTCCCCGAATTGGAGTTTCGCGATGGTGGCGGCGCCCCTGGAGTCTTTCGAGTTTCGTCAAGTGGTACGGTGTTTTTAGGTCGAAAGCGATTTTATAGGCGAAGAGGCGGCGCAGGGGGCACTGGGGCTCCACACCACAGCGGCGCGGGCCCGGGCCGGGCGCGCCGCCCTATGGTGTGGTGGCCCTCGGCCCCTCTCCGACTCTTCTTCGGTGTTGGAGCCTTCCGGGAAAAATAGGAGGTTTGGTCTTCGTTTCGTCGAATTCCGAGAATATTGCCCGAACAGCCTTTCGGAACCAAAAACAGCAGAAAACAGGAACTGGCACTGTGGCATCTTGTTAATAGGTTAGTTCGGGAAACGCATAAAAACATCATAAAGTGCAAGCAAAACATGTAAGTATTGTCATAAAACAAGCATGGAACGACAGAAATTATGGATACGTCGGGGACGTATCAATGTCGAACTGCGAATCCGGTGGAGGAGGTGGTGGTGGAGAAGACGACGGTGGAGGGAACTGGCCATCGCCGGGGCGGTTCATCATTGCGCACTAGTGGTGGAGGAGACGGCGGTGGAGCGACGAGGGTTGTGCTTGTGGCGGAAAAAGGGGTGCCGGCGGCTGTGGTGGCTGCCATTTAGCCGGGAGGGCCTTTTATAGACGCCGACATCAGGAAGAAAGCGCGAGAAGAGGCGGGAAGAAAGCGTGGGAACGCGCGGTGGCATGCGGACGCCGGTGACGCGTGGAGGCTGCGCGGCACCGACGAGACGTCTCGCCTGCCCCTCCGTCGCCATTAAGGCAAAGATGACGTCGTGTGTCACTGCGCGCGAATAACTTCCGCCGCGAGGTAGGCGACAGTTAGGTCCAAACTTGAATGAGTCGATGACGCGTCGGCCCCGCCACTCCCCGCCTCGCTTTTCGTTGTATCCGGCGTGCCCGGAGCATCCCATGTGGGGCGGGGATGGGCTCGGGGCGCGGGACACCGTATCGAGCCGTGCTGGACAAAAAAGGGCTTTGGGGGACGCGGCTGGGAACTTTTTTTTTTATCCGGCGCGTCCAAATCGCTTGGGAGACGGTTTGGGGGACGCGACTGGAGATGCTCTTAGGATTTCTTTCAGTCAAATAGTTCTACTAGGCTTTATGTTTCAAGATCATGATGTTTTACCTTCCCCCTTTATTTCTGGGGGAGCATATATGTAGTTTAGGATGCTAGAAGGAAAATCAGCAAAGGTTTCGGCAAGCATCATGTATAGTTCTAGCGCTTCTTCTAATTCTACGATTGATGACTTACAGCCAGGACATTTTTCCTCTAAAACAATATGGAGAAGCTGATGTCCTGAAAAGTGTCAGGAGTGTTGGCGGGGTTACCTCCTACTGCAGTTCTTTGTGAAACTAACGATGATCGAACTTCAAAAAAATCGCACACTTGATAATTCACAAAGTTATGTACACATTTACCGCAGAAATGTTCTCATTTTTATATTATTCATGGTGCCATAGATTTCAATATTTTTTTTTTCATTTCCTCTTCGTTGAGCAGGGAAAGCCGGTCATGTGATTTTGGCTGCTTCTTATTCCCTGCCCCATTGTGAAACTACAGACAAGGCTTAAATAATTAGATTGCCTAACATACCTCAATTATGCGTGCAATTAAGTCTGCAATGTAGCATTTTGAATATCTTCACACTGTCTATAGTGACCGCAGTTAGTTTTCGCCAGCTGCTGGCTTCAATTTCTCCTCAACGTGTACGCGGGTCATGGGCACCTATTGCGGTCCCTACCCGGATCTCTACCCGGACTGCAATGTAGCATTTTGAATATCTTCACACTGTCTGTAGTGACCGCAGTTAGTCTTCGCCAGCTGCTGGCTTCAATTTCTCCTCAACGTGTACGCGGGTCATGGGCACCTATTGCGGTCCCTACCCGGATCTCTACCCGGAACACATGTGTGGGACTTAATGCGGAAACTGTGTAGATGCATAATAATGTTGTCTTGTTATTCTGCTCTGTATTATCACGTTAGTACATTATGATATCCTTGATTTATTTTGAATTTTTATATTGAGTTGTAAATTTTATATGTGTATTAAGAAATAAAATTGAAGGACCCGTGGCATCGCACGGGCATTTGTACTAGTAGTATTAGAAGTATGGAAAAAACTATTTCAAAACCTATCAACATGTGATCCAATTTTGAAGATCTCGACATGACGATCTCAAAAGTGAAAATGAATCATAAATTAGGCTTACGATTCTCAAGATATTTTATTTTGAAAAAAATGAATCTAGAAATAAAGGGGAAAAGTTGACACAATGCAGCCCCCTCTTCTCTCTCCTTCCTCATCCCCACCTTATTTCCCTTGTGACAAGTGACGAGCAGGGAGACCATTTCACAGGGATTTTCTAGTACCACGGCTCGCCACTTCTTGCGTGCAAAATAAGTTATCTTCTCTTCGCGAATATCAGCCTTTTTCTAACAATTGCGTTTCATCTTGGGACTACGACGATCTCGATTACCACCGCCCAGTGGCGGGGTATGCCGGATATGCCGCGGCATACCCTGCAGTCCGGCCGTTCCAGATACGGTATGCAGTCCGGTCGTTTCATATACGGAGTACTAAAGACTGGGAGGTGATCGATTAGATGCAAAACTGCTCAGCTTGAAGCCCGTCGTTCCATGCATGCATGAGCAGCCTAGTACGAGCAGATCTGATCGACTATAACTTTTCCTTTCTGTGTCATGGTCAACTACAACTGCTGCAGATAGATCTTAGACCATCGATTATGTATGTAAAAAGCGATTCATCTTGGTCTTAGAATCGGTTCGATACATAGCAGAGCATCGACTCATGCTATCTGACAAAAAAGACTCAAGTTCTTGGTTCGGTTCATTGCAATTAAACTATGGTATTTTCAACGATATGAGCATACATGGGCAGAAAATGGCAGGTCCGTCCAAGCCAAAGGATTAGAAAGGGAGTAAAAGAACCTTACTTTATCTAAGCTGGACCATATTGCTAGACTTTGGTACGGTCCTACACACAGTGGAAATTGGAGATCGATTCAAACTCTTACAACGTTTTAGTTTCAGAATGAACCGGCACCACATTATACATGGCCTTATATCGGAAATTCAATTCGGAACATGGGAGCATATGCTCCTGCCACCGGAAAAATATTTTGAAATGTTCAAAAAATTTGAACAAAAAATTTCTTGCTTACGTATCAACATTTTACGTGCGCAGACCAAGTCTTGCGAAAAACCGACATTTTTTGTGACTTGTGCGAAAAAGATAAACAAAACGTCTCATACACAACCATTTTTTACAGAAAAAATTGTCTTTTTTACAGATGACACTCAAAATGTCGGTTTTCTGTGCAACCACTTTGTGAACGTGTAGAATTTCGAGATGTATCTACTAAATTTTGTGTTCAAATTTTTCAACATTTTAAAAGTGCATTTAAAATGAAGTTTAAAAACCGGGAGCATATGCTCCCGGGTGCCAAAACGCCACTCCCGCCTTATATGCCCTATTCTAAGTGTTACCTCTACCGATCCTAAACAATCGCTGTGGGACTACCTCGTCGTGTCGCCGCCGCCGCCCGCAGCCGGGACGGCACCCAGTCTCCCGGCTAGCTAGGGACTGCCGCTTGCCGCAAAGCTGGAACACCAGTCCCTTCACCGCCAAATGGCCTATACGAGCCCGTGACCACGAAACATTAATCGACTCCTGCAAGCCACATCGACGCCGACGTAATATCCAAGTACTAAGTAGTTTTTTTTTTCAAAAGTTGTAGACTCATATATATCATCTCTGGATTAAATAGTTGAATAAAAATGAATTGCAAACTTGCATGATATATTTACTAGTTGGGTGTCCATGCGTTGCCACGGCTCCTCTTGGTTGTATATTAAGTATGGTACTAAATGTGAAAAATTATGAGTATAGTTTTTTTTGCATAATACACCGTAAACATTGATATTTTACTCCCTTCAGTTTTTTTTTGGGTAGAAGCTAATTCAAAGTTTTTTTTTAACTGAGCTAATTCAAAGTTGTATAGAAAGCAAATGCTGACTACTTGTGATTTCTACCATTCATATTGAAGTGATATTTCAAGATCATTCACTTACTAAAACGTGTACACGGACTTGGATCACTGAACAACATATTTGTCCTGTTGCATATCATTCGATACATAACTTCACTACGATTTTTTTTTGTCAAATAGTAGGAGGAATATAGAGATTGTCCGCGCTCTGCATAGTTCAGAGGCACAAACAATATGACTATAGTTTGTGATTCGGCATCCCACAAAAAAAAAAGATTTAGCTAGTGATAATCCAATTTTACAGTGGTTGTACCACAAAACTGAATTTGGCGTACATCCATTTTTTGCAGCTCAAACAAGAAACATATTGTAGTTGTACAAATTCTCCATCCATGTCTTTTAGATCAGACATTTTTCTACAACTGAATTCTAGATTGGTAGATACCAAAAAATTGCTTGAAGATGCACATTTTCTTTCCAACCAAAAAGCACACTATTTTTCAAAATATTCATCACTATCACATAGTGTATCGCGAGGATCCAAATGCTTGCACGATGCGCAGAAGGCCCCAGATATATTCGTATCATTAGAAACATGGCAGGGATGCAAAGTACGAATACCAGTGTAAGTGGGACTAAGGACATACAACCATGGATGCAATGTGCTCAACTCAACATACCCGACAGTCCTCCGCAGTGTCTTGCAAGCTCCTATTATGGAGAGAAAAGACCAAGATATTGATATCTGCTCCACTCGGGAAACTTACAAAAAGCATTATTTTTAGGAGGGAGCAGAGCCAATGGATAAGGATAACAAGAAAACAAAACGGAAAACAGAAATAAGCAAATCATCTAAACGGGATGTGAGCCAAAAGTAATGAATAGCGTTCTAATTGGAAGTGTTAATTAAGCAGTAACAAGATCCTAAATTGCATAGATAATAGTTTGTTAAGAATAGTTGTGAGCACAAGGTGCTTTTTGGCAGGCAACCATTTTGGCCATGACTTCCAACTAAACACCATCTTGGATTACTATAAGAAGCCTTGCACATTTATGAAGAAGAAAAAAAACGAGCCAAGTAGTATTATAGAAGCATGAATCGTAACCTCCAAATGTTTCAAAAAGAAGCTACTCCGTCCTCTAAAAAAAGGTAGCACTAACTAACATCATATGTCTCTATTCTACAAGGTAAATAGTTGTTCCAGTGCTTCATTTTTTTTATATAAAACTTTGATGTCTTCATTCCTACAAAAAAGGTTCATCTTTTCAGGACTAAAAGAGCAATGTAGAACTTACATCAAACGGAATTTAGTATTGTGAGGATTGCGGGAGCAGTGTACTATCCATATTGATGTCAATGTCAAGATCAAATATATTAAGGGTTGAAACAATATACATATAGTTACTTCAGAATATCCTTTAGTGTTCTCCTTCTCCAAGAAAGCAACAACAAACATTAGAAAACTCTACTAAAATCATCGGACGATAATATCTCAGCTTCATTTGAAACTCAAATTAAGATGCCAGTTTATTTATTCTTTGTACATGATGCTTTCATGAGAGTGTGGCTCGGTTTATATATAGCCAATGGCATGTGAGAGAAAAAAGAAGTCAAAGTGTTATCTATGATACCCATGTTGGATTGCAATACAAAACATCCAAGATTGCGGAATACAAGAAAAGTCTGTGAACTAATTTTATCAAGAGGTCTTACAACACCCTCCAGATCACACGCGAAGACTGAGATTTGTATATAATCTTGTACATATTGTTAATAGCAAGTACCTGGAGATGCTACAGAGAATACATAGAGTTAACCTCTTCAGAATTTAAATAAGTTATGATCAGGGACTAATGATTAAAAATAGTATTCTCTAGTTCATTAAACTAATTGGAGTAGAAGGAAGACAAACCTATATAACTGACTATAGTTAGAGAATCGAGAAGTCCAACCAGGAAGTCTACCACATCAGGATGGCTATGTGTTCTGGGAAAACATCTTACACTTTGTTCTACATGTTCCTCTGCAAGATAATGAGAAATGATTTCATGAACTGAAAGTAAAGAGTACCATGCTCTAGGGGCTTGTTTCAAGCCATACAGAGCTTTGTCAAGTTTGCAAACATGATGAGGAGCATTGGGATTTTCAAAACCTGGTGGTTGCCTCATATAGACTTCCTCTAGAAACTGAGATGGCTAACACTGTTCTGATAGTGACTGCTTTAACAACTGGACTGAAAGTATCCTCATAATCAATACCATAGCGTTGTTTAAAACCTTTTGCAACAAGGCGAACTTTGCTATCAATGGTGCCATCTGCTCGTCGCTTGATTCGATAAACCCATTTGCAGTCTATCAAATTTTGACCAGAACTCGAAGGAACTAAGTGCCATGTGTTGTTTTTAATCAAGGCATCATGTTCTTCCTCCATTGCCAAGCGCCCGTGAGGATCCTCAAGTGCTTAAGACAGAGAGCGTGGTTCATCTGTAGAGACAAGCAAATCATACCTTATAGTGCCATCAGTATAAACTTTCGGATTTTTGATACCTTTTTGTAGCCGAGTTTGAACACGAGCCACGGGAGATACTGCAGCAAGGGAATGCACAGAAGATCTGGGAGAATCTGCAACAGAATCTGCATTGTTTTCGGCACCAGAATCATCAGTATTGTCAGCATCAGAATCATCATCGGGATCAGAGATGGCCAATGATTGGCCGGATTCTGCCAGAGACACAGCAGTAGGCGGGGACAGAGCACGCATGCTGCTGTTGTCGGAGCGCTGCATGCTGCTGCTGCTGTCAGGCGTGCTGCTGCTGCTTGCTGATACGTCTCCAACGTATCGATAATTTCTTATGTTCCATGCTACTTTATTGATGATACCTACATGTTTTATGCACATTATATGTCATATTTATGCATTTTCTGGAACTAACCTATTAACAAGATGCCGAAGAGCCAGTTGTTGTTTTGTGCTGTTTTTGGTTTCAGAAATCCTAGTAAGGAAATATTCTCGGAATTGGACGAAACTTTCGCCCAGGGTCCTATTTTTGCACGAAGCTTCCAGAAGACCGAAGAGATAACGAAGTGGGGCCACGAGGCAGCCAGGGATAGGGCGGCGCGGCCCGGGCCCGGCCGCGCCGGCCTGCCCCTGGGCCCTCGTGTGGCCCCCGCGTTGCCCTTCGCCTACTTAAAGCCTCCGTCGCGAAACCCCCAAGAGCCACGATACGGAAAACCTTCCGAGACGCCGCCGCGAATCCCATCTCGGGGATTCGGAGATCGCCTCCGGCACCTGGGGAGGGGATTCATCTCCCGGAGGACTCTACACCGCCATGGTCGCCTCCGGAGTGATGAGTGAGTAGTTCACCCCTGGACCACTCCATAGCAGTAGCTAGATGGTCGTCTTCTCCTTGTTGTGCTTCATTGTTGGATCTTGTGAGCTGCCTAACATGATCAAGATCATCTATATGTAATACTATATGTTGTGTTTGTCGGGATCCGATGGATAGAGAGTACTATGATTATGGTGATTATCAATCTATTGTTTATGTGTTGTTTATGATCTTGCATGCTCTCCGTTATTAGTAGAGGCTCTGGCCAAGTTTGTACTCTTAACTCCAAGAGGGAGTATTTATGCTCGATAGTGGGTTCATGCCTTCATTGACACCTGGGACAGTGACAGAAAGTTCTAAGGTTGTGATGTGCTGTTGCCACTAGGGATAAAACATTGATTCTATGTCTAAGGATGTAGTTGTCGATTACATTACGCACCATACTTAATGCAATTGTCTGTTGCTTAGCAACTTAATACTGAATGGGGTTCGGATGATAACCTGAAGGTGGACTTTTAGGCATAGATGCAGTTGGATGGCGGTCTATGTACTTTGTCGTAATGCCCAATTAAATCTCACTATATTTATCATATCATGTATATGCATTGTTATGCCTTTCTCTATTTGTCAATTGCCCGACTGTAATTTGTTCACCCAACATGCTTTTATCTTATGGGAGAGACACCTCTAGTGAACTGTGGACCCCGGTCCTATTCTTTACATAGCATACAATCTACTGCAATTGTGTTTACTGTTTTCTTTGCAAACATCTTCCACTCGATACGTTTAATCCTTTGTTACAGCAAGCCGGTGAGATTGACAACCTCACTGTTTCGTTGGGGCAAAGTACTTTGGTTTTGTTGTGCAGATTCCGCGTTGGCGCGGGGTTGCGCCGCATCACATTTCGCGACCATCAACCTTCAACGTGCTTCTTGGCTCCTACTGGTTCGATTAAACCTTGGTTTCTTTCGAGGGAAAACTTGCTACTGTGCGCATCATACCTTCCTCTTGGGGTTCCCAACGAACGTGTGAGTTACACGCCATCAAGCTCTTTTTTCGCGCCGGGGAGATCAAGACACGCTGCAAGGGGAGTCTCCACTTCTCAATCTCTTTACTTTGTTTTTGTCTTGCTTTATTTTATTTACTACTTTGTTTGCTGCACCTAATCAAAACACAAAAAAAATAGTTGCTAGTTTTACTTTATTTATTGTCTTGCTCTCTATATCAAAAACACAAAAAAATTAGTTACTTGCATTTACTTCATCTAGTTTGTTTTATTTACTGTTGCTAAAATGAATACTCCTGAAAATACTAAGTTGTGTGACTTCACAAATGCAAATAATAATGATTTCCTATGCACACCTATTGCTCCACCTGCTACTACAGCAGAATTCTTTGAAATTAAACCTGCTTTACTAAACTTGGTTATGAGAGATCAATTTTCTGGTGCTAGTTCTGATGATGCTGCTGCCCATCTCAATAATTTTGTTGAACTTTGTGAAATGCAAAAGTATAAGGATGTAGATGGTGATATTATTAAATCGAAAGTGTTTCCTTTCTCATTAAGAGGAAGAGCTAAAGATTGGTTGCTATCTTTGCCTAAGAATAGTATTGATTCATGGACTAAATGTAAGGATGCTTTTATTGGTAGATATTATCCTCCGCTAAAATTATATCTTTGAGAAGTAGCATAATGAATTTTAAACAATTAGATACTGAACATGTTGCTCAAGCATGGGAGAGAATGAAAACTTTGGTAAAGAATTGCCCAACCCATGGACTGACTACTTGGATGATCATCCAAACCTTCTATGCAGGACTAAATTTTTCTTCGCGGAATTTATTGGATTCAGCTGCTGGAGGTACCTTTATGTCCATCACATTGGGGGCGGATACAAAGCTTCTTGATGATATGATGATAAATTACTCTGAGTGGCACACGGAAAGAGCTCCACAAGGTAAGAAGGTAAACTCTGTTGAAGAAACCTCTTCCTTGAGTGATAAGATTGATGTGATTATGTCTATGCTTGTGAATGATAGATCTAATGTTGATCCAAATAATGTTCCTTTAGCTTCATTGGTTGCTCAAGAAGAAAATGTTGATGTGAATTTCATTAAAAATAATAATTTCAACAACAATGCTTATAGGAACAACTCTGGTAATAACTATAGGCCATATCCTGCTAGTGGTAATAATTATGGTAGATATGAGGAAAGGATGCTAGAAATTGAAAGATCCACTAAAAACTTTATGCAATCACAATATGAGCAAAATCAATTGTTTACTAAAACTATGAATGAACAATCTACCTTGTTGAAAAATATAGGAAATCAACTTGAAAACTTGAATAGGGAGATTTCTGGTCTGCAAACTAAAATTTCAAATGCTGAAACCCGAATCTCATACATGTCCGCATCACAATCCTCTTTAATTAATAAAATGGCTGCTAAACCTGATGATATTGATAATAAGATTACTACTACAGCAAATGCCATCCAAGTTAGAATTAATGAGAATATAAGATTAATGGCTGAACTGCGTGCTAGGTGGGATAGAGAAGAAAATGAAAAACTAGCTAAGGAGAATAATGTAGCTAAAGTTTGGACTATTACCACCACTAGTAATGCTAATTCTTCACATGTTGCTGCACCTCCTACTATCAATGGTAAAATAATTGGTGTTGGCAATGTTTCTACTCCTAGTGCAAAGCGTACAAAACTGCCTGAAATTGCTAAAACTGCTGAAACTGCTTGTGATAAAACTGCTGAAATTTTTTCCAACCTTGGGAACAATGATCCCATTGCTGTAGCTCATAATGATTTAGATTTTGATGATTGCCACATCTCTGAAGTTATAAAGTTCTTACAAAAACTTGCTAAAAGTCCTAATGCTAGTGCTATAAATTTAGCCTTTACAAAACATATTACAAATGCTCTCATAAAAGCTAGAGAAGAGAAACTAAAACTTGAAACTTCTATTCCTAGAAAGTTAGAATATGGTTGGGAGCCCATCATTAAAATGAAATTCAATGACTTTGAATGTAATGCTTTATGTGATCTTGGTGCAAGTATTTCTGTTATGCCTAAAAAGATTTATGATATGCTTGACTTGCCACCATTGAAGAATTGTTATTTGGATGTTAATCTTGCCGATAATGTTAAAAAGAAACCTTTGGGGAGGATTGATAATGTGCATATTACGGTTAACAATAACCTTGTCCCCGTTGATTTTGTTGTCTTGGATATCGAATGCAATGCATCTTGTCCTATTGTGTTGGGAAGACCTTTTCTTCGAACCGTTGGTGCTGTTATTGATATGAGGGAAGGTAATATTAAATATCAATTTCCTCTCAAGAAAGGTATGGAACACTTCCCTAGAAAGAGAATGAAGTTGCCTTTTGATTCTATTATTAGAACAAGTTATGATGTTGATGCTTCATCTCTCGATGTTACTTGATTTGCACTTTCTGCGCCTAGCTGAAAGGCGTTAAAGAAAAGCGCTTATGGGAGACAACCCATGGTTTTACTACAGCAATTTTTTGTTTTGTTGAGTCTTGGAAGTTGTTTACTACTGTAGCAACCTCTCCTTATCATGTTTTTGTGCCAAGTAAAGTTTCTATGTCAAAGTTGATGTTATATTTGGGATCGCTGCGCAGAAACAGCATTGCTGTCTGTCACGAATCTGGGAACAGTTCTCTGTAGAAAATTCGAAAAAATCTGCCAATTTACGAGCGTGATCCTCAGATATGTACGCAACTTTCATTAGTTTTGAGTTTTTCCATTTGAGCAAGTCTGGTGCCAGCTTTAAATTCGTCTTTACGGACTGTTCTGTTTTTGACAGATTCTGCCTTTTATTTCGCATTGCCTCTTTTGCTATGTTGGATTCATTTCTTTGATCCAGTAATGTCCAGTAGCTTTATGCAATGTCCAGAAGTGTAAAGAATGTTTGTGTCACCTCTGAATGTGTGAATTATTAATTGTGCACTACCCCTCTAATGAGTTTGCTTGAAGTTTGGTGTGAAGGAAGTTTTCAAGGGTCAAGAGAGGAGAATGATATACTATGATCAAGAGGAGTGAAAGCTCTAAGCTTGGGGATGCCCCGTGGTTCACCCCTGCATATTTTAAGAAGACTCAAGCGTCTAAGCTTGGGGATGCCCAAGGCATCCCCTTCTTCATCGACAACATCATCAGGTTCCTCCCCTGAAACTATATTTTTATTTAATTACATCTTGTGTTCTTTACATGGAGCGTCGGTTTGTTTTTGTTTTTGTTTTTGTTTGAATAAAATGGATCCTAGCATTCACTTTGTGGGAGAGAGACACGCTCCGCTGTTGCATATGGACACATATGTCCTTAGGCTTTACTCATAATGTTCATGGCGAAGTTTCTTCTTCGTTAAATTGTTATATGGTTGGAATTGGAAAATGCTACATGTAGTAATTCTAAAATGTCTTGGATAATGTGATACTTGGCAATTGTTGTGCTCATGTTTAAGCTCTTGCATCATATGCTTTGCACCCATTAGTGAAGAAATACATAGAGCTTGCTAAAATTTGATTTGCATATTTGGTCTCTCTAAGGTCTAGATAATATCTAGTATTGAGTTTTGAACAACAAGGAAGACGGTGTAGAGTCTTATAATGTTTACAATATGTCTTTTATGTGAGTTTTGCTGCACCTGTTCATCCTTGAGTTTGCTTCAAATAACCTTGCTAGCCTAAACCTTGTATCGAGAGGGAATACTTCTCATGCATCCAAAATCCTTGAGCCAACTACTATGCCATTTGTGTCCACCATACCTACCTACTACATGGTATTTCTCCGCCATTCCAAAGTAAATTTCTTGAGTGCTACCTTTAAAATTCCATCATTCACCTTTGCAATATATAGCTCATGGGACAAAATAGCCTTAAAAACTATCGTAGTATTGAATATGTACTTATGCACTTTATATTTTATTAAGTTGCTTGTTGTGCGATAACCATGCTTCTGGGGAACGCCATCAACTATTGTTGAATATCATGTGAGTTGCTATGCATGTCCGTCTTGTCTGAAGGATCTATCATTTTAGTGGTTGGAGCATGCAAAATTGTTAGAGAAGAACATTGGGCCGCTAACTAAAGCCATGAATCATGGTGGAAGTTTTCATTTTGGACATATATCCTCAATCTCATATGAGAATAATAATCATTGCTACATGCTTATGCATTTAAGAGGAGTCCATTATCTGTTGTCCATGTTGTCCGGTATGGATGTCTAAGTTGAGAATAATCAAAAGCGAGAAATCCAAAATGCGAGCTTTCTCCTTAGACCTTTGTACATGCGGCATGGAGGTACCCCTTTGTGACACTTGGTTGAAACATGGCATGCAAAGATCCGGTAGTCCAAGCTAAGTAGGACGAGGTGCGGGCACTATTAGTACACTATGCATGAGGCTTGCAACTTGTAAGATATAATTTACATAACTCATATGCTTTATTACTACCGTTGACAAAATTGTTTCATGTTTTCAAAATAAAAGCTCTAGCACAAATACAGCAATCGATGCTTTCCTCTTGAAGGACCATTCTTTTACTTTTATTGTTGAGTCAGTTTACCTATCTCCCTCCACCTTAAGAAGCAAACACTTGTGTGAACTGTGCATTGATTCCTACATACTTGCATATTGCACTTGTTATATTACTTTATGTTGACAATATCCATGAGATATACATGTGATAAGTTGAAAGCAACCGCTGAAACTTAATCTTCTTATGTGTTGCTTCAACACCTTTACTTTGATTTATTGCTTTATGAGTTAACTCTTATGCAAGACTTATTGATGCTTGTCTTGAAGTACTATTCATGAAAAGTCTTTGCTTTATGATTCAGTTGTTTACTCATGACATTACCTTTGTTTTGATCGCTGCATTCATTACATATGTTTACAAATAGTATGATCAAGATTATGATGGCATGTCACTTCAGAAATTATCTTTGTTATCGTTTTACCTGCTCGGGACGAGCACTAAGCTTGGGGATGCTGATACGTCTCCAACGTATCGATAATTTCTTATGTTCCATGCTACTTTATTGATGATACCTACATGTTTTATGCACATTATATGTCATATTTATGCATTTTGGAACTAACCTATTAACAAGATGCCGAAGAGCCAGTTGCTGTTTTCTGCTGTTTTTGGTTTCAGAAATCCTAGTAAGGAAATATTCTTGGAATTGGACGAAACTTTCGTCCAGGGTCCTATTTTTGCACGAAGCTTCCGAAGACCGAAGAGATAACGAAGTGGGGCCACGAGGCAGCCAGGGGATAGGGCGGCGCGGCCCAGGCCCTGGCCGCGCCGGCCTGCCCCTGGGCCCTCGTGTGGCCCCCGCGTTGCCTTTCGCCTACTTAAAGCCTCCGTCGCGAAACCCCAGTACCGAGAGCCACGATACGGAAAACCTTCCGAGAGCCGCCGCCGCGAATCCCATCTCGGGGATTCAGGAGATCGCCCGCACCCTGGAGAGGGGATTCATCTCCCGGAGGACTCTACACCGCCATGGTCGCCTCCGGAGTGATGAGTGAGTAGTTCACCCTGGACCATGGGTCCATAGCAGTAGCTAGATGGTCGTCTTCTCCTTGTTGTGCTTCATTGTTGGATCTTGTGAGCTGCCTAACATGATCAAGATCATCTATATGTAATACTATATGTTGTGTTTGTCGGGATCCGATGGATAGAGAGTACTATGATTATGGTGATTATCAATCTATTGTTTATGTGTTGTTTATGATCTTGCATGCTCTCCGTTATTAGTAGAGGCTCTGGCCAAGTTTGTACTCTTAACTCCAAGAGGGAGTATTTATGCTCGATAGTGGGTTCATGCCTTCATTGACACCTGGGACAGTGACAGAAAGTTCTAAGGTTGTGATGTGCTGTTGCCACTAGGGATAAAACATTGATTCTATGTCTAAGGATGTAGTTGTCGATTACATTACGCACCATACTTAATGCAATTGTCTGTTGCTTAGCAACTTAATACTGAATGGGGTTCGGATGATAACCTGAAGGTGGACTTTTTAGGCATAGATGCAGTTGGATGGCGGTCTATGTACTTTGTCGTAATGCCCAATTAAATCTCACTATATTTATCATATCATGTATATGCATTGTTATGCCTTTCTCTATTTGTCAATTGCCCACTGTAATTTGTTCACCCAACATGCTTTTATCTTATGGGAGAGACACCTCTAGTGAACTGTGGACCCCGGTCCTATTCTTTACATAGCATACAATCTACTGCAATTGTGTTTACTGTTTTCTTTGCAAACATCTTCCACTCGATACGTTTAATCCTTTGTTACAGCAAGCCGGTGAGATTGACAACCTCCCTGTTTCGTTGGGGCAAAGTACTTTGGTTTTGTTGTGCAGATTCCGCGTTGGCGCCGGAATCCTGGTGTTGCGCCGCATCACATTTCGCGACCATCAACCTTCAACGTGCTTCTTGGCTCCTACTGGTTCGATTAAACCTTGGTTTCTTTCTGAGGGAAAACTTGCTACTGTGCGCATCATACCTTCCTCTTGGGGTTCCCAACGAACGTGTGAGTTACACGCCATCACTTGCATGCGTGTTGGCTGGTGTGTGGTCGCTGACGGGTGCAGGAGATGGGGCCCGCTGCGGGGCCCGCGACAGTGACCGGTGACGCCGCGAATAGAAGATGGGCTCGCGTGGCTGGCGCGCGCGGGAGCTCACGGGAGTGGATGACGATGCCTCGGGAGCAGCGGCGGACCTGGCCACCTCGGGATCAGCAAGCGCATCAGACGAGGTACGAGGAGGATCATGATGGGATCGCACGCCAGTTTTGTCATTTTCTCCAGAATTTGAACTTGGCTCATTTTGAGTGATTTCTTCACTGTTTTGTGTCGGATTTTCTGCTGTATTTCCACCAGCCTGCAACACATCAATAATAGGCACAAAAGTAGACATATGATCATTAGCTTGTGACACATCCTCATGCAAGGTAGATGACATGGATGGAAGGACAAGAATTTCCTTTCGAAGAAGAGGACCGGCATTTGGACGAAGTGCAGCGAAGGGGAACACATTTTCATCAAAGACGACATCTCGAGAGATATAAACCCGTCCTGTAGATATGTCTAGACATTTTACTCCTTTATGGAGAGGGCTATAACCAATGAAGACACAACGCTTGGAACGAAAAGCAAGTTTACGTGTGTTATATGGTCGAAGATTGGGCCAACAAGCACAACCAAAAGTTCGAAGAGCATCATAATGTGGTGTAACATGAAGAAGCCTTTCAACAGGAGTATCAGAATTAATGACTTTGCTAGGAAGAAGGTTTATCAGGAAAGTGGCTGTGAGGAACGCTTCATCCCAGTATTTTACAGGCATAGATGCATTTGCAAGCAAAGCAAGACCAACCTCAACTATGTGGCGATGTTTTCTTTCAGCGGAGCCATTTTGTTGATGGGCATGAGGAAATGAGACATGGTGAGAGATGCCAATTTGCTGGAAAAAGGTATTGATTTTTTCATACTCCCCTCCCCAAACAGTTTGCATTGTAATAATTTTCCTATTGAACTTGCGCTCAACATATTGCTGAAACTGAAGAAAAACTTGATGAACATCAGAACGCTTCTTAAGTAAATATATCCATGTAAACTTGCTAAAATCATCAATAAATCTTACATAATAGGCATGCTTCCCATCAGAGAGAGGAGCAGGGGCCCATACATCAGAAAAAACTTGTTCCAAATGAACACTAGATCTACTAGTAGAAGTAGGATAAGGTAACTGATGCATTTTAGCTAACTGACATGAGTCACAAACATATGGGGTAATCTCTGGGGTGTAAGCTATTTTATTTTTCCTAAGAACTTGCTGAACGATAAACGAAGACGGATGTCCTAAGCGACGATGCCATGTAGATGATGACGGCTTTATTGTGATGAAGGCATGCTTGGAGGATTCATTGGAGATGGGCATCAAAGGGTAAAGACCTCCATAGCATGGACCTCTAAACAGAATTCTTTGTGTTGCTTGGTCCTTGATCAAAAAGAAGAAAGGATGAAATTCAATATAGACGTGGTTATCAAGTGTAAATTTATGCACTGACAAGAGATTTTTGGAGGCACTTGGGACATGGAGGATATCATTAAGATGAAAAGAATTATGAGGAGTGCACAAAACTGAATGACCAATATGACTAATGTGCATACCTGTGCCTTCTGCTGTGCGAACACGAACTTGTCCATTATAGACATCATGAGTAGTGAGCTTGTTCAGCTCGCCTGTGATGTGGTCAGTGGCCCCTGTGTCATAGTACCAGTTTGTATCAACTCCTTGGGAGGCAAAGTTAGCCCCCTTGTCACCACCACGATCACCATTGTCACCACGGTCATCACCGTAGCGCCACCAGCACTCCTTGGCGGGATCTCCATGAATATCACAAATTTGACACGTAGTGTCAACATACGGAGTGGGCTGACGACGAGGACGCCCACTGTTGTCTCTGTCATTGCGACGATTATCATACCGGCAGCCTTGGTAGCCACCTCCATCACGCCGACCTTGGTAGCCATCACGGCGATCACCTCATCCCCGTCACGCGATCATCATCACGACGATCGGCGATCATCACCATGTCTGCGGTCATCGTACGGTTGACGCAGACGGTCATCACGCCAGCGATCCTGGCCGCGTGAAGGAGGGTCCAGGCCACGTGGGGAAGGACCTCGACGGGCAACATTCGCGGACGAGGAGAACCCTAGATCTTCAGTTTTATGGAGGCGATTATAAGCCTGAACTTGGTCAAATAAATCGGACACGGGGGTGGCCGGGTTTGCACGGACAATAGTGATGAGGTTGTTGTAGGGGCTTCCAAGACCATTCAGAATATACCAGATGAGTTCATCATCATCCAAGGGTTTTCCTGCAGCAGCAAGTTCAGAGGCAAGTGTCTTCATCTTCGCAAAAAAAATCTCGGCAGACAGATCATGCTTCTTGGTGTCATTGAGAGCACCGCGTAGTTGCTGCACCCGAGACTTGGAGGCGGTCGAGACATGAGAGTTGAGTGCAGCCCAAACTTCAGAGGAGGTTTCCAATGTAATTACATGGACGAGGACATCAGGGGACAGGGCATTCAACAACCATCAGAGAACCTACTGATCACGAGCAATCCAGTTTGAGTACTCAGGATTTTCGATGACCATCTTCTTCTGGTTAGAATCTTCAACCTCAATCTCCTTAACAGGGGCTTTCTCAATTCCTTCAACAAGCTCCAAAACTCGTGCAGTCAACACCCGGATTTTTAAGTCCAGATGCCTATTATGCCATACATCGCAATCCCGGGAAGATTGTTGTTGCGAGACATAACAGTTGAATATCATAGAGTCATCATTTATTACAACACATAATCGTCTTACAAAGGTAGATCACCTGATCCAATATTACAAAAGTAGTTGATCTATTGATCAACGAACATCACAATAGCGGAAGCGAAGTAGTAGTGGCTATCTAATCCACAGGCCAACGCTTGACTTCAGGAGCAGTCCTAGTTGTCGTAGAAGTCCTGTTGTCCATCTTCCTCGTACTGCTGTTCTCCTTCAAAGTCAGGCCATTTGAATAGCCAGGGACAAAGCCATGAGTACTTTTAAAGTACTCTCAAACTAACACTAATGTAAGTACTTATCAATTTTAGTAAGGGGGTGCTAAGCTCTAAGTTTATTTGCATAAAGCCAATTTTAGTTCACAAACATTTATTAAAAGTCTCCTCATTTGCTAACTAACTCGAGTGGGAACATTAGTGTCATTCCCACAACTCTGTTGTGATTCAATTCAAAGTCACCATTCACCTTTCAAATTCAAGTCACAAGTCACATGTCATATTTTTGAAAAGAGTCTGATGATAGAATAGTATGGCCTTCCCAATCGTCTGTAACCGTGGACGCGGCTATTCGAATAGTTCTACACTCTGCAGAGGTCGTACACTTGTGCCACAACATTTGCAATAATCCGCCAGGGTTAATCGGCCCTGATTTATCACTCCGTGTGCGGACTACCAACCATAACCTTTCACTTACATACCCTAGTATAGGCACCTCTCCCCATGAGATTGGCCTCCCAGTGAAGACAAACCGTCAGCCTGGGAACTGCACAGGGCTTGGGCCGGACATTCACCTCATTCACGTCATTTCACATCATTTCACATTTTCAATTGGAGGCAGCCTCGGCATAACCCCTATATATGACGCTTGTTTAGAGGGAACCCATACTAAGATACATAAATTTCTAGTTAAGCCCTTACCCATAATCAGGTATTGTGGGGGTACTCGTAAAATTGGAATGGTATCGCATCCGAACCCAACCATCAGTTTTTGTAAAATTCACCATGTCATTCACATGTCACATTCACCTTCAAAATCTTTCAATAGAATGACTCACCATTCCAAGGTTTTCAAAGTCATTTCATTTCACATGTTTCAATCAAGAGTAGTCACTTTTAGTATTTAGCACTAGCAACTAGTCATGAGGGGTGCTAACTAGCTTTGATTGTTCTAGGCTAACTTTGATACTCTTGTAGTAATCTATCTCTAGACCAAAGTTAACTATAAAAGTAAGTTATAATAATCAAAGTAAAAGCTTGCAATAATAAAACTTGGGATGGGATCATGAAGCATAAAGTAAATGGGTGATTGTGCCTTGCTCTAGTAGAGCTTTGCACTTTGCAAGAATATTAGCTTGCAACAATATAACTTGCATTAGTCTAGCTTGCCTTGATTGGGTAATGATCAAAGTTCTCTTCTTCTTCCTCTTGGTAGAAAACCTCCTCTTCTTGATAGTCTCCGGTACTAGCATCTATAAACGAATACGAGGATACAATCACCAAACAAAGCTTAATTAGCCTTGATGGCTCACACAAATGATCTATCATCATTACTTAACATTACTCCATATTAAGCTAGGGTTTTCTTACTTAGTGACAAAGGATTAATTTGTCAATGCCTACAGATTGTAGACTAGGGTTTTGCTGGAAGTAGAGGGCAAGTAGATCTCAAAGGTTTCAGCCGAAAGTACTCGCTGATTATAAAAACTAGGGTTCTGTTGACAATAGATTCGATCCTTTCTTCGTCCCTCGACTCCCCTTATATAGGAGGTGGAGCCGAGGGTTTCGTAATACACAAGTTACGAGTCCGGGAGGGTTTCATACCGTCCGTAAGATTACAAGTCTCTATATTTCCTAGTACAATCTATCTTTCCTTAACACTAAATGGGCTTCCGATCTTCTTATTCTTCGAGTCTTGGGCCTCGATAAACCCGGGTACTATCTTCGGCAGGCCCATTAGGGATGCCTATGTCAGTAGCCCCCAAGATTTTTCTTGAATCGAAGAATCAGGGAAAATCTCCAACTTTAATCATTCAATAATCTTGTTGAATTTAATGCATAACCTTTCGATATGCAAATACTATATTGTACAGGGATAACAGTAGTTGGGGCTAGTTCATCTGACGGATCAGGTACTAGTTAACTGCTCTAGTGGCAATCCGCAAAAACCTACTTCAAGATCACGTCCCTGGACATGATCTCGGGATACTGGTGTAAACTTCGACAGGTGCCTCTTAAGGTCTTACCATTTTGTCGAGTCCCAGTCATATTTTATCGGGTACCTAACGCGTCCGTTAGGATTTTTCTTCGTATGTGTTGATACGGAAAGGGCGGGCCTGGTGCAGCGGTAGAGCCTCACCGCCTGTGACCGAGAGGTCCCAGGTTCGAGTCGCGGTCTCCTCACATTGCACTTTGTGAGGGTAAGGCTTGCCACTAACACCTTCCCCAGACCCCGCACAGTGCGGGAGCTCTCAGCACTGGGTACGTCCTTTATGTTGATACGGAAAAAAGTAGCAATCCGCCGTCAGAGACGGTGCCACGCCGCTCAGAACGGATCTGGGGTCTTACCTTCGCAAAGTTTTGCGGCATTCAGAGATTCGCGACTTCTAGCGCTCTGAGAATATATTGTCGGGTGCTTTTCGGCTGTTGGAATAGCACATTTTATTGAGTCATATTTGATGACTTATTTTGTCTTCCCGATGGGAGTATATGTAGAGTTATCTATATAACTCGAAATATACTCACTTCCTTTTCTTTCTTTTTGTCTAAATTCATCGGGCACGAGAACAGCGTTCCCGATGGGAGTAGCCCCTGAGGCTACAACCAAAGACTTGTGCTTGGTTGTAGGCTCCACAGATTAATATCTTCTGCCACTATACTGCTAATCCTTCTCGAGCTTTTCATATCTATTGGGTGCGCGACCAGCGCTCCCGATGGGAGTAGCCCCCGAGGCTATGAACAAATACTTTTATTTGGTCATAGGCTCTGGCCATTTCTATTTTGTCATACTCAAAATTTTCTTTCTTTTTCCAAAGTAGCCCCCGAGCATTTGGGCAAAAACTTGTATTTGATCAAAGGCTCTCGAAATAATCTTATGTTGTCGACATTCTCACTATGCTTCTTAGTCGAGTTTTTCTTTTGCCAAAGTGACATCATTGCTGATGATAGCCACGATTACTGTATTGGAAACATGTGAAAACCGCTCCTCTCACTGCCTCGTGGGTCCAGATTCCCTATCCGGTGGACACGTCGTGCAAGTGGGGGACACACGTCTCCGCTTTTACTGGCACATGTACTGCAGGTCCTGTAATTTCTCGTCATAATGAAATTACCCTTTACCCCTTGTCTACGTGTACACCATCTACTCCACAATTTCTTCATCCGACGGTGCGTCGTTTCACCGCACCTGCATATAAGGTCATCGTCTTCCTCAATCAACACTTCCACTCGCGCCGCACCTCTGTTCCTCTGCAAAAAATCCTCCATTGCGCTCATTGCTTTGTGCGCTCCTCCACGCTCGTGCTGTTCTGCTCCATTCTAGTTGAAGCCATCACGCTCGCGGCACACTAAGCATAGCACTCCAAAATCCCCAATGGCCACCGAAGATTTGGAGTGGGAGAGATCCAAGATCTCCAGCCAGGACATGAACCTGCTGAAGAAGCTGGGGTTCGCCAAGAAGAAGGACGCGCTGCGCTTCCCCCACGAGGAGAGCTACCCATCTCCTCCAATGGAGTACCGGGTTAGTTTCGTTGATCATCTCATCCGCGGTCTTTCCCCTCCTATCCATGAGTTTCTTCGAGGTCTTCTATTTGTTTATGGGCTTTAGCTTCATCAGCTGACGCCCAATTCTATCTTGCACATGTCGATTTTTATCACATTGTGCGAATGCTTCCTCGGAGTCCAACCTAATTGGGCTTTGTGAAAGCGTATCTTCTGCCTCCGCCGTAATGGCTCCCACGGCGTCGCCTATAATATCGGCGTCGTCGTTATCTGTGTTTGCTCTGACGTCGGTTACTTCGACATCAAATTCCCCGATTCCGTCCAAGGGTGGCGCAAGAAGTGGCTGTATGTGCACGAAGAAAGCTCTGATTCAGTAGAGTACAACATCGCCCCTTTCGACCGAAAAACCAAGATTCTTCACCGCCGCTCCTGGGATGCTGAAGCTACCGAAGAAGAGAAATTGGCGACAGAGGCGCTGATGACTCGCATCCGTGAGCTTCAGAGTACCCGTGGCAAGGAGCTATCGGGTATCCAAATCACAGCCTACTTCCTTAGGATTAGAGTGCAGCCTCTGCAAGCTCGAAAAAATCCCCTTTGGACGTATGCTGGTGATGAAGACGTCGAGAGGCTCTCCACAGATCTTCCTGCGAAGGACTTGGAGAAGCTGATTCGAAGAATCTCCAAGCTTAACAAGAAGGACACCGTTCCACCTTCTTGCAAAGTTAAGCCATTTTGTAGCACCAATCCTCTTTCCGAGGTAATTGTTCTTCCTAGCTATTATACTGTCTTCCCAAATTTTTTCTGTCGACCACTTTATTGATAGCGCTTTGTAACATAACTGCTTTGTCGATACTCCTTATTTTCCACAGGGTCACCTTGTTCTATCTTCCCTTCCTCCCCTTCCCAAGGGGGGGGGAAGTCGAAGAACGGGCTGTTGTCACCGACGACAACCAGGGTACTTCTCGCCCTGAAAGTGGAGTCGCGGGTTCCCAAAAATCCGCGGCTTCTCTTGAAAAAGAGAATGAAACGAGGCTACCTCTCTCTCCCCGCTGCTTCTCCAAAAGGCAAGAGGAAGAGGGATGAAACTATTGACTCTGGCGCCTCCAAAGCCGATACTTCCCGTGCCGAAAAGACTGATGCCGGAAGAAAGCTTTGGATCTTTACGAAGCTGCTCTTATCAGCTCGTAAGTTTTTAATGCACTACATTTGTCCCTTCCCGATACTTTTCCAAATTGCTTTCTTATCTTGTCGCTGTATTTGTTATAGTGGCGATGAAGAGGAAGATGCACCCATTGACGCGACTGCTCGAACGAGCACGTCCCGTACTTTGGTTGTTTCGGAAGCTCATCCTGATGGCGATGAAACTTCGCCTCCTCAACAAAACCTGGAGCATCCAACTCCAGCTGTGAGCCCCCAGGCCTCTTCCCCGAAGAGAGCCAGGGTGGAATCAACCAAGGAACCAACCATACTAGCTGGTTGTTCCTCGACTCCTTTGATGGAAGAGGTAAGTTGTTTTCTTTTGTTCTGTATTGATTTTACTGCTTTGAATTTCCCTCTCTTTTTGCTTCTTGATGTCAAGTTTTTCTTCTTCCTATATTGATCCTTTTTGCATGATGATTTCTTCAGCCTTTCATGAAAGAGCTCATCCGCTTCGGTACCCAATTTATCGGGTACCGAGAGTATGCCGCCAAACTTGAAGGTACCCTCTTTTTCCTTGTCTGTCTTTCTTTGTCGAGTATGTTCTGTCACTTTTTTGTGCTGCAGTACTTTACTTGTCTGTCTTGTGATGACAGAAAAACTTGCGGAAGCTAACAAACGCGCTGACGCTCTTGCTGCTGAATTAGAGCAAAGTGAAACAGCTCGCTTATTAGCTGAAGCAGATGCTGCGGCCGTCGAAGTTCTTCAGAAAAGACTCGACGATGCAAAAAATGCTCTGAGCGAAAATGTAGCTCAACATTCTGCTCGCGAAGAAGAAATCCTTAGTCGACTGGAGTCGCAGAGTCGGCGATTTGTTAGTAAGTATCCAGACCTTCATTGCTTTTTTGAGTCGTCTTTGTTCCCCCTTTTTGCTTGACCAACTCTTTTTTATTTTACTCAGGGAGAACAAACCAAGAGTATCAGCTGGAGAGCCCTGAGGGTGACCAACTCCTCGACGCTCTTTCTCTTCTTGAAATTCATGGCGATGAGGCCCGCGACGGCCTTTCTGAAGCTAAGATTGGCTTGTCGCGGCTTTTCCCATATTTCTTCAAGAAAAAGGAGGAATTTTGTTGCTCTCGCCAAGTGCTTCACTTCCCAAGAAGACCTTGGACTCCAACTTCGCCAAGAGGGATTAAAAGTTGGTGTCGAAGGTACGATTGCCTTGATTGCTGAGAGCCAACAACACGTCGACTGGTCGAGGGTTGGCAACACGGGGAGATCGAGACGAAGAAGTGGCAGTCGCTAATTAAAGCGGCGAAGCCCAGTTCGAAGAAAATCCTTGCCACCCTTGGATATAAGCCAGCTCCTGCTCCAAGTTCTTCAAAGCCGGAGGTCAAGTAGACCACCTTGCTTTTTGTTTTATTTTTTTCTCTCTTTTGGCACTGTTGTCGTAGTGTTCTTGGCGGTGGTTGCTTCAGTAGTTGTCTAGAGATCCTTCTTTTTGTAATAGACATGTACATACCTTGAGAATGAATGGAAATCTATCTTTGCTTAATGATTGATATCGAAATTTTTGTTTTCAGTTGATTTTTGACAACTATACTGCAACTCCTGTTCCTTCCGAAGTTTTTCCTTCATTCTGTTTGAAGAAAACGCCAGTTGCTGTCGAATTTACTGAGGATTCTTCGAGTAGGAACTCGGCACAAGATTTGGAAGAACTTCGCCAGCAGCTCCAATCCACGAAGAGGCAATCACTTATGCTCATGGAACACTCTCGAAAATATTCTGAGAGGGAAAAGGTTGCACTTCAACAGGCTCAAGATGCTACAACTGAAAAGGAAGCTGCGGTTGCTGAGGCTGCTGCAGCTTCTTCTCGAGAGAATTTCATGCTTCAATTGTTGACAGATGCTAGCCTGGATATGGCGGGTATGCTTCATTAACTTTGTCGTGCTTTCTTTTTCCTTGTTGCTTGTCTCCTCTTTTCCTGATGACTCTTTCAAAAATAGGTTCCTTCTTGGACATTGCTACCAAAAATGAGCGTGTTGAGGCTCGATCCAATGCGCTTCTCAGACTTGCGCCGGATCATGGTTCCAATTTTTGGGGTACACCTGATCGGACTCGCCAGATCGTCAGGTTCCAAGATCGCGCGCTTCGAGTCCGCGAATTTCTCGATTTCTGCACAAAAACCTTGTCTCTGGTCTATAGTACCATGTTTCCTCGTAACAAAATGCCAGAGACCCTTCCTGCTCTGATGGACAAATTTCGGGATGCTCCTCGAATTCATGGCTTTGTGCGAGCCCAATTGGTTGCTGGCGCAAGGTTTGCTATGATTATGATAAAGGTCTGCTACCCGAAGTTAGACATTAGTCAGGTGGTTCCTAAGTGCCTTGCCAAGATGGCGAAAAGGAGAAAGAACTTCAGCAAGTATGACGTCATTGTGGCCCCTGTTGCAGAAGACATGATGGATGAGCTTCTTCGGATGGACGCCGAATTCTTCGTGAAGGGTAATTATGCTGAACATAGCACTCGTGCTATAAGTAATGAACGGTTGACGATAGATAATATACTGGGCAACCCTTGAAGATTTGTTGCTCCAAGGATTGTATCTTGTGTGTAGTAGACATAATCTAAATTATAAATTCACTATATTTTTGTTTTTCAATGCCGAGCCCCCGGGCGTTTTTATGGCGATGTTTTCTTTTTATAATGCGAGGTTGTCCGAAGGCAAGATAAATTGTAGTGTACTATTTTTGCGGTCGCGAGGCCCCGAGCTTTATGTTGACCGCTATTTGGCGACACCTTTTTATTTTGGCGAGGTACTTTATACCAAGGCGAGATATTTTGCAAGTTATATTTGTCGGCATTGTGTATATATATATTGTATCTTCTGGGTAGAAGCCCCCGAGCCTGTCGAAAAGATATATAATTCCACTATCTTTATTATATTGCAGCACCGCGAGCCCGCCTCATTAAAAACCTTTCCGGCCCCACTCGGTGCCCGAAAAGGAAAAGAGTGCGTCTGAAAACGGGCGTTTCAGTACATTGTATGTTTACAACGGGGACTATATTTTGGCTTCTAAGCGTAAAACGCCTGAGCTGCGCCACGTTCCAAGGATTTGGCTCAGCAATCCCTGTCTTCTTGTCCTTGGTTCTGTATGCTCCTCCTTCAGTTACCTCTGTGATGATATAAGGTCCAAGCCACGGTGACTCGAGTTTTTCGTGGCTTTTTTGATTGAGTCGTAAAACCAAGTCTCCAACTTGAAAAGATCTTGGTCGCAATCGTCGACTGTGGTAGTTTTTCAGGTCCTGTTGGTATTTGGCAACTCGTGACGTACTTCATCTCGAGCCTCATCAAGTGCGTCGACATCATCCTCCAAAGCTCTTCTGGAAGTTTCTTCATTATATTCTGTAACTCTTGGGGAATCATGCTCTATTTCTATCGGCGTATTGCTTCAGCTCCATGGACCAAGAAGAACGGAGTTTCTTGCGTCGCCGTTTTTGGTGTTGTTCGGATACTCCATAACACACTTGGCAGCTCCTCGGCCAAGTATGTCGAGCTTTTCCAATGGACCTAGCAGGCGTTTCTTGATACCGTTGCAGATTATACCATTGGCTTTCTCGACTTGACCGTTGGTCTGTGGATGTGCGACGGACGCAAAACTCAATTTAATGCCCACTTCTGCGCAATACGCTTTGAACTCCTTGGATGTGAAATTACTGCCATTGTCTGTGACGATGCTATGAGGAACCCCAAATCGAAAAACAATGCTCTTCACGAACTTGATTGCCGACGCGCCGTCTGGTGAATTTATCGGCTTTGCTTATATCCACTTGGTAAATTTGTCGACAACAACGAGCATATACTCATATCCTCCTGGCGAAGCTTTGTGTAATTTTCCCACCATATCGAGACCCCATTGAGAAAAGGGCCAAGACAAGGGGATTGGCATCAACTCCGCTGCCGGAGAGTGAGGTTTTGCGGCGAATCTCTGGCACGCATCGCAAGTTCGCACTATTTCCTTTGCGTCCTCAATTGCTGTTAACCAATAAAATCCTGCTCTGAAAACCTTGGCCGCAATAGCTCGACTGCTTGCATGATGCCCACATATTCCTTCGTGTACATTTTTCAGGATTATCCTCCCTTCTTCGGGTGTGACGCACCTCTGTAGCACACCTGAAATACTTCGCTTGTACAACTCCCCTTTGATCACCGTAAAAGCATTAGATCGTCTAATTATTCGCCTTGCTTCAACTGGATCGTCTGGTATTGTTTTCCTTAAGATGTAAGATATATATGCCTGCATCCATGGAGTTTGCACCATCATGACTAGCTCATTGTCCTCGTCTTCGTCCAGTGATTCTTTTGTAGCACCCGAGGATTTTTCATCCTTCTCCTTCTTCTTAGGTTTCATTGGCTTTGTTGATCTCTCGCTTATTTCTTCCCAAAACACGCCTGGAGGAATCGCGAGACATTGCGACCCGATATTTGCAAGAACATCGGCTTCATCATTGCTCAATCTGCTGATGTGATTTACCTCGCATCAATCAAACAGCTTTTCTAGCTCATTGTACATCTCCTTGTATGCCATCATGCTCTCTTTGATTGCATCACATTGATTCATCACCTGCTGTGCTACCAACTGTGATTCACCGAAGATTTTCAATCGGGTTGCATCGCAAGCTTTCGCCATCTTCATCCCGTGTATGAGAGCTTCATATTCTGCTTCATTGTTAGACGCGTTTGGGAACGTCATCCATAGGACATACTTCAGTTTGTCGCCTTCAGGTGATACCAGTATCTCGCCTGCTCCAGCTCCTTCTAACCTTTTGGACCCATCAAAGTTCATAGTCCAGGTTCTCGATGAATCTGGAGGCCCTGTATTTTGTAGCTCCATCCACTCTGCGATGAAATCTGGTAAAATTTGCGACTTTATTGCCTTTCTTTTTTCATACGTGATCCCGAGGGAAAGCTCTATTCCCCAAAGGGAGACACGACCCGTAGCTTCTGGGTTATTTAATATATTTGACAGAGGAGCCTCATTGACCACTATTATCGGGTGCACAGAAAAATAGTGTCGCAATTTTCTTCTTTGTCGTAAATACTCCATACGCCAACTTCTGGTACTGCGGGTATCGCTGTTTTGAAGGCGACAATACTTCACTGATGAAAAATACTGGCCTCTGTACTCCATGGAGCTTTCCTTCTTCCTCCCTCTCGACTACCAGGGCTGTGCTGACCACCTGAGGCGTGGCTGCGATGTATAGCAGGAGGGGTTCCTTCTCTTTAGGCGCCACCAAGATGGGTGGTGTCGAAATTGTGCGCTTGAGATTCTCGAAAGCTCTATCTGCTTCCTCATTCCATTGAAATTTCTCTCCTTGTTTGATCAATGCATAAAACGGCAGTGCTTTTTCTCCTAGCCTGGCGACGAATGCTTAAAGCTGCGACTCGCCGTCGGCTGTTGTATTTCTTTCAACTTGTCGGCTTCCTCATTGTTACGATGGCCTGGATTTTCTCGGATTGGCCTCTATCCCTCTTCTTGATACCAAGAACCCGAGGAGTTCTCCCGCAGGAACGCCAAAGGAGCACTTTGTCGGGTTCAACTTGAGGCAGAATTTGTCGAGGTTGTCAAAAATTTCTTTCAAATCCTCGATCAGTGTTGTCCCTTTTTTGGATGTTATAATGACATCGTCGATGTAAACTTGTACGTTTTTCCCAATCTGTGTTGCAAGGCACTTCTGCATCATCCGCTGATATGTTGCTCCCGCGTTTTTCAAACCAAAGGGCATTGTTCTATAGAAGAACACGCCGTAAGGTGTTATGAACGCTGTCTTGGCTTCATCATCTTCTTTTAATCTGATTTGATTGTAACCAGAATACGCGTCCAAGAAGGAAAGACGTTCACATCCTGCCGTGGAGTCGATGATTTGATCGATCCTTGGGAGGGGAAAGTGATCCTTGGGACAGTGTTTGTTGAGACACGTAAAGTCGACGCACATGCGAAGGACTTTCGTGTTTTTCTTCAGCACCATCACTGGGTTAGCTACCCACGTGGCTTCTGTAGAGATCTCTTTGATAAAACCAGCATCTTTGAGTCGATCTATTTCTGATAGCATAGCCTTGCGGTTTGGTTCCGAAAACGCCGCAAAGGTTGTTTGATTGGTCTCGCAATAGGATCCAAGTTTAGGTGGTGCTCGGCAAGTTCCCTGGGTACTCCTGGCATGTCAGCTGGACACCATGCGAAGATTTTCCAGTGCTCACGGAGGAACTCGATGAGCGCGCTTTCCTATGCGAGGTCCATATTTGTTGCGATGGACATCGTTTTCTTCGGGTCCGTCGGGTGGATTTGCACCTCTTTTGAATCCTTAGCAGCATTAAAAGTTGGTTCCCTGAGTGGCCTCCCTGTGTCTGGCAGCACATCGTAATCAGTGAGCCTTGGCGCCATATATTCTGCTTGCATCCCGAAAGTTTCTGACAGTCGATGAAAATATTTGTCGCACTTATCAGCCAGCGCGAAACTTCCCTTGATTGTGATTGGTCCTTTAGGTCCAGGCAACCTCCATAATAAGTATGTGTAATGGGGTACCGCCATAAACCTGGCATATGTTGGTCGTCCCAACAAAGCATGATATTGCGACGGGAAATCCACGACTTCGAACTCTAGGTTCTCTATCCTGTAGATTTCTCGGGTCCCAAACTGAACATCGAGATTGATCTTGCCCAACGGATAACTTGGCTTCTCGCGTGATCCCATGGAAACGTGTATCAGTTGGTTTTAGATTTGCCAGGGATATGTTCATCTTCCTCAATGTATCTGCATACATAAGGTTTAAGCTGCTGCCACCATCTATAAAAACTCTCGACACATCAAAACTAGCGATTACTGCGGGTAAGATAAGTGCAGATTGCCCTGGACGAGGGACTTGCTGCGGGTGATCCGCAATTGTGAAGCCAATATCTTGTCCCGACCAATTTAAATACTCGACTGTTGGTGGAGGCATCTTCTGCCATGAACTTGCCGCGAGATTACTTTCTGCGCCCTGTTAGATGGTCTAGCTTTCTGAATCATCGAGACCGCACCGTTGGACTTAGGGTCAACATATGGAGGTGGATGTGGTGCTGCCGCTATTCTAAGCTGATGTCGATTTTCGTCCGTAATTGCGGGAGGAGGTGGGAGGTGTATCTCACTCCTTGGCCCCTGGGGGTTTCTGTTCATCGCTTGGGCGTTGGCGATCCCTGCGGCCCGCAACATAGCTTGGAATTTGCGGCAGTCTTTTTGGAGATGACCTGACTGCCTCTTTCCATTATTGTCGAGATAGAAGTGCATCTGACATGGCCCGTTCATCATTTCTTCGGGAGACACATAAGGTCTTTGGAACCTTGGTCCACTATTTTTGTTACCACGGAAATCACCTCTATTGTCGCCTTGCTGCTCATTACTCCTTTGGTAATCATCTCGACTATTCCCTCCAGAGTTTCCTCGGAAACCAGCTGATATGTGGCCAGGAGCATCATTATTGTAAAACTGGCGAGAAAATCGCCTTCTATTTTGAAAATTTCGACCGCTCCTCTGGCGACCTATGTCGCTTGTTGTATATCGCATCTTCTCCATCTGCCCACTTGTTTGCTATCTCCATCAGTGCCGATATTGTCTTAGGGTTAGTTCTCCCTAAGTCCTCGACGAAATCTCCCCGTCGAATTCCTGCTACGAACGCGTCTATTGCTCTCTCGTCAGATATATCCTCTGCCGAGTTTTTAATAATGTTCCACCTTTGTATATATTTCCTCATTGATTCATCGTGGTTCTGTCTGCACGCCCTCAGCTCTTCCAATGTGAGGTTTCTTGCAGGTGGATCGGAAATTCCTTACGAAGATATCCTCAAAACTATCCCAGTTGTCGATGGAACCCGGGGAAGTTTCTTTATCCAAGATCGCGCGGCACCACTCAAGTGTACTTGGATGCTTTGCATGGCTGTTGCTCTGGTTCCGCCTATCAACTTCACCATCTCGAGGTAATCAACGAGCAAATCCTCGGGATCCTGCAGGCCGTCGAATTTCTTGAAATTTTCGGGTAACTTAAACCCTTTCGGGACTCGAGTTTTTCGAACTCGTCTCGTAAAGCACGGTAACCCGCACATATCTTCATCGGTGACTTCTGGTGACTGCCGATGTTCTCTTCTTTCTTGTCGCGCTCTATCCACCCTTGCTTGTGCCGTTGTATCTCTTGCTCCACTTGTCCTTGGTGGATCTTCCACTGCTGTGGTGGGTCGTGGACTATTTTGCCTTGGAGTTCCTTCGGGAGGTGTAGCTGCGAATGTTGTTCCCATGACTCCAACTCCTGCCATTGTCATATTAATCAATGCTTCTCTCGGGTCCCCAGGGGGTGGTCTGGACGCGAGGATATAAGCTTGCGTTGCCATGTATCCAGCTTCTGGCGTTTTCGGGATGATATTTCCCCTTGTATCAATCGTCATGAAGGACATGTCAAGATTTTGAATTATGTTTCCTCTCTTTGCTTCAGCTATATTTTGCAGCCGAGATCTTGCCCTCCTCCGAGCTTCTCTGTGACTATCTCCCGAAGTTCCTGATTGTCGACTGAGCTCTGCTCGACGCCTGCTTGATGCGGAGGCTGCCTCTTTTCTTCTATTTAGGGATGCTGTCTGTTTTTCCAGCTCCCTACTCACACGAGCAAGTCTATATTGATAGGCTTGTAATTCTTCTGCAGTAGCAGTGGTGGTCATTGGTTTTGAACCATCCATGGCTCTTGCGGCCCTATCCCACGCTGCTTGCGGGAGTTGAACTCTGTCGCGAGGTGAAGACCCGACATATTTAGTGCCTAGGCCTCTTCTGAGATCAGCGGGATCAACGTATGGGTTTCCCAAATCATCGAAAGCCTCTGACGTTTCTGGTTCTGCTCGGCTTGCCTCCTCGATTGCATAGACTTGATGATATTTTGAGTATTGGTTTTTGTCGGGATTGGTGACACCATCATAGAGATTGGTGAAGACCTTTCCGATGGCAGCAGATTTGTCGATGAAGTTGAAGGTGTCGACGCTGTCGGAGTCGCTGCTTATAATGGAGTCATGCAGACGACTCGAAGGATGTGTCGCTGAAGATCTTGGCGAGCTTTCCGCTTGCCTTGGTGTCGACGAAGCGTGGCGACGAAAGCTCTTCATCACTCGATGAAAAGTCGAATCGATCGCTGAAAATTCCGACGAGATCGGAACTTCGAGACGATAGGATCCTTCCTTGTTGACGCCAAATCGGAATTCTCCGAACGTCATGACGATGGGCTCCTCCAGATAGGCACATGCATCCAAACGGGAGGGCGGGTGAGGAATAAAATCGACTAGATCAGTATTTTCCCGTTTACCTCGATCCATCGCATTGCTTGCTACCGACGAAGTCGCTTGATTCTGGACGTGCCATCGAGATCAGCTTCTTGCAACCTCTAATTCCCACGACGGCGCCAATTGACAAAGGATTAATTTATCAATGCCTACAGATTGTAGACTAGGGTTTCTTTGAAGTAGAGGGCAAGTAGATCTCCAAGGTTTCAGCCGAAAAGTACTCGCTGATTATAAAAACTAGGGTTCTGTTGACAATAGATTCGATCCTTTCTTCGTCCCTCGACTCCCCCTTATATAGGAGGTGGAGCCGAGGGTTTCGTAATACACAAGTTACAGAGTCCGGGAGGGTTTCATACCCGTCCCGTAAGATTACAAGTCTCTATATTTCCTAATACAATCTATCTTTCCTTAACACTAAATGGGCTTCCGAATCTTCTTATTCTTCGAGTCCTGGGCCATCAGTAAACCCCGGGTACTATCTTCGGCAGGCCCATTAGGGATGCCTATGTCACTTAGTGTTAGGAAAAATAATTTCCTCTCATTGAAATGTGGATTAGGGTTTCTCTTTAGTTCGGGAGAAATAATTTCCTCTCATTGAATCTTGTTAAGATTTAATCTCCTCAAATAACAATGTATGGTCGCATGTTGACCAAGGTCAACACTTCACACTTATTATTTGAGAAACATAATTTAAATGAGGTTCTATACCCCATGCAATTTAAATCCTATTTGATTTAATATCCTCAAGTGAGCAAATATGAGACCAAGCAATAAGGGTCATCACATTACATCATACCACTTGGGAAGATGATTTAAATGAGGTGCTACACCTCATAGATTTAAAATCCTAAATTTCAAAATGATTTAAATGGGCTAGTATGGACTACATAGCCAATTTTTGATTATAGCCCATGATCATATACAGTACCCATATCATATTTTTGCATAATCAATTAGGTACTTGAATTGTGAATTATGAGAATTTGAATCATCTCAAAATTCATCATGGTTAATTTTATAAATTTATTTGAATTCTGAAAACTCTCTGACTTGTTATTTTTACTATTCAATTTCTACAACCGGTCTTGGTTTGAATCCAGTGTGGTTGGATGGAGCATTTCATAGGCTTTCTAACAACATCAAAATTACTAAATTTGGCCAAGTGGATTGAGAGTTATTCAAATTCTAAGTGAGAACCAGTATTGAAATTCACTGAAACGAATTAATTCGAATTTGGACTAAACGGGCTAGGCGGGAAACGACTGGGCCGAAAAGATTTGAAAAGGCAAAAGTCAGCCCAACAGCGCTTCTCACGCAGCGGGCCGCCTGACTAGGTGGGGTCTACCTGTCAGCGAGTCTTAAACGCCGAAGCGGTACAGGATGATGCGGGCCGTTGGATTAAAAGGAGATCGCACGGCTCTGGGTCGTCACCTTCCGCGACATGAGCTCGCCGGAGAGCGAACCCTACCGGCGGCCAGAGGGTCGCGACGAGGGGCTTACCGGCGTCCAGCGGGGTCGGCGAGGCGGGCGATCGGCATTGGAGACGACGGCAAGGCAGAGCATGGTCGCGGCAGAGCTTGGGGTGGAGGAAATCGACGGCGTCGCTGAGCTACGGTGGCGGCGGACTCCGACCAAATTCCGGTGATGGTGAGCTTAATCGAGGTGGAGAAAGGGTCGAGGAGATCGAGGAGAAGGAGGGGAGGCGACTGGTGCGAGGATTGGAGGCGCGGGTGCTCTCCTTTTATAGGAGCGCGAGGTGGCCGTGGGGTGCGGGCAAGGTCGACGACGGCGACGGCGTTCTAGGGCGCGAAAGGTTAAGGCGATGAGGGCGTGCGCTTCTGGGCATCATGGCGAGTACGACGAGCGTGCTGGGGCAACGAATGGAGGATGAGAGCGTGTGGGCGTCGTCGCCGTCCTGGCAGTACGGTGCGGCAGAGCTCTGATCATGGCGTCGTCTACATGGTGCGGGTGTCCAATGGCGCTTGTCTGGTGACGTCCCGGTGTGGTTATGAGTGAGCGTGCGCGAGGAGAGAGGGGGAGGAGGACGACAGTGACCGGGCGAGGCAGTGTCCTGGAGTGTCCCGTGGCATGCCAGTGCATGCTCTGGCGTGCACTGGACGTGGTGATCACGATGCGTCCAGGGCCTTGTCGTGATGCTTTTGATTTGGGATCGTGTCTAGCATGCTCAGTACTGAAAAGAGAAGCTAGTTTGCCAGGTGTGTGGAGAGGAGAGGACCAGGGTAGGGTTTGGCATTGTGGTGATCATAGGGTCGGCATGGAGTGGCATGGGGATGATGCAGAGCTGTCCTTGGGCCAATCATGCATGGTTGCGATCAGTATGATGAGGCAAGACTAAGGGACAAGGTGAGAGTGACCAGAGAGGTAGAATGGCAGGGTTTGGCATGGTGGTGTCCAATTCAATGGCATGGGCTTGGCATGATCCATTTGTGCCCAATTCTGGTGTAACCATGGTGCTGCAAGTGTGAGTGTGGTGAGGTGAAGCTATTTGACATGGTGCACCAGGTTGGAGAGGCTAAATGTGTGCACAATGAAATAATTCCAAAAGTGTATGTGGTACATGCAATGAGTGGCAATCATGAGCATGGTGATCATGGCCAAGGTGGTGTCATCTCATTGATGTGGCTTTAAGGTACATGATGTACTATCAAGGAGTACAAGGGAGAGAGAGGGGAAAAGCAAAAAGTGAGGGAAAAGTGAATTGTACCTTTATTCTCTTTTATGTGTACCTCCCATTTCTAAAGTAAGGACTTCCCTTGTGTTTAATTTTTGACAAATGGCTGCATGGTTGTGTTCTAAATGATATTGGGCAACAATGTGTGGCATTGGTTTGAAATTTGGAGAGGTTTTGTGAAAATTCAAATAGTGGAGGGAATCTAGAATTTGTTTCAAGGTGGCATCTTGGCTTGACTAAATAGAGCAATGGTCAAAGCTTTGATCAAAGTGGTGATGTCTACGGGTGCTTCTATTCTTGTAGACAGTGTTGGGCCTCCAAGAGCAAAGGTTTGTAGAACAGCAACAAGTTTTCCCTTAAGTGGATCACCCAAGGTTTATCGAACTCAGGGAGGAAGAGGTCAAAGATATCCCTCTCAAGCAACCCTGCAATCACGATACAAGAAGTCTCTTGTGTCCCCAACACACCTAATACACTTGTCAGATGTATAGGTGCACTAGTTCGGCGAAGAGATAGTGAAATACAAGTAGTATGGATGTATATGAGTGCTAATAGTAATCTGAATAAAATATGGCAGCGAGTAAACATGCAGTAGAACAGTAAGTAAGCGGTGTTTGCAGTATTGGAAACAAGGCCTAGGGATCATACTTTCACTAGTGGACACTCTCAACATTGATCGCATAATAAATAAATAACTTCTTCTCATTTGTGCTACATACACTCTTTTGTTGGATGACAAACACCATTCGTTGTGTAGGGCTACAAGAGCTCCCTCAAGCCGGAGTTAACAAGCGCCACAACATTCAACATTCATATTTAAGTAACCTTAGAGCATAATAGATCTTTGCAAAATAAACCGAGAACTAACATAGCATACACACTGTCATCATTACACTATGAAAGGGGGAATAGATCACATCAATACTATCATAGTGATAATTAACTCCATAACCTACAAGAGATTATGATCATAACCTACGACAAGAACCACATGATGCACACACTGGCACCTTTACACCATGCAGGAGGAATAGACTACTTTAATAACATCACATGAGTAGCACATAGACTAGTAGCGATACAAAGCTCATCATATGGATGTCAATCATGCAAAGCAATTCATGAGATCATTGTATTGGAGTACAGAGAGAGATTAACCACATAGCTACCGGTACAGCCCCTTAGCCTCGAGGGAGAACTACTCCCTCCTCATCATGGGAGCAGCAGCGTTGATGGAGATGGCGGTGGTGTCGATGGAGAAGCCTTCGGGGGCAATTCCCCGTCCGGCGGTGTGCGGAACGGAGACTTATGTCCCCGAATCTTGGCTTCGCAATGGCGGCTCTGGAAGGTTTCTCGTGCCGTGGCTTTTCCGTATCGAAGATTTAGGTCAGGGAGCTTCTTATAGGGAAGAGGCGGAGTCGGAAGGGCTACGGGGACCCACACGGTGGGCGCGCCTAGCTCATGGCCGCGCCGCCCTCTGTCACAGTGGCCCTGTGGCCCCCCTCTAGTTCCTCTCGGGTGTTGGAAGCTTCGTGGAATTCTAAGATGCTTTGGGCGTTGATTTCGTCAATTCGAGAATATTTCCTTACTAGGATTTCGAAACCAAAAAACACGAACCGGCACTTCGGCATCTCGTCAATAGGTTAGTTCCGGAAAATGCATCAAAACGATATAAAGTGTGAACAAAACATGTAGGTATTGTCATAAAACAAGCATGGAACATCAGAAATTATAGATACGTTGGAGACGTATCAGCATCCCCAAGCTTAGTTCCTACTCACCCTCGAGTAGGTAAACGATAACAACAAATAATTTCTGAAGTGACATGCTACCATCATAATCTTGATCAACATTATTGTAAAGCATATGACATGAATGAAGTGATTCAAAGCAATGATCTATAGTTTGCTAACAAATAGATAACATATAGCAAAACTTTTCATGAATAGTACTTTCAAGACAAGCATCAATAAGACTTGCATAAGAGTTAACTCATAAAGCAATAAATTCAAAGTAAAGGCATCGAAGCAACACAAAGGAAGATATAAGTTTCAGCAGTTGCTTTCAACTTTCAACATGCATATCTCATGGATAATTGTCAACATAAAGTAATATGATAAATGCAAATAAGCAAGTATGTAAGAATCAATGCACAGTTGACAAAAGTGTTTGCTTCTAAGATGGAAGGAAATGGGTAAACTGACTCAACATAAAGTAAAAGATAGGCCCTTCGCAGAGGGAAGCAGGGATTAAATCATGTGCTAGAGCTTTTCAAGTTTTGAAATCATATAGAGAGCATAAAAGTAAAGTTTTGAGAGGTGTTTGTTGTTGTCAACGAATGGTAATGGGTACTCTAACTACCTTATCAACCGGACTTTCAAGAGCGGCTCCCATGAAGGACGTTATCTCTACCAGCAAGGTAGATCATCCCTCTTCTCTTTTGTTTACACATGTACTTTAGTTTATTTATTAGATGACACTCACCCCAACCTTTGCTTACACAAGCCATGGCTAACCGAATCCTCGGGTGCCTTCCAACATTCACATACCATGGAGGAGTGTCTATTTGCAAATTTAAGTTGCTTACTGATAGATCAGAGCAAAACATGTGAAGAGAATTATTAATGCAAGTTAATTAATTGGGGCTGGGAACCCCATTGCCAGCTCTTTTTGCAAAATTATTGGATAAGCGGATGAGCCACTAGTCCATTGTGAAAGTCTGTCAGAAGTAAATGACAAGATCGAAAGATAAAACACCACATACTTCCTCATGAGCTATAAAAAATTGACACAAATAAGAGATAATAGCTTTTGAATTGTTTAAAGGTAGCACATGAAGTATTTACTTGGAATGGCAGGAAATACCAAATAGTAGGTAGATATGGTGGACACAAATGGCATAGGTTTTGGCTCAAGGTTTTGGATGCACGAGAAGCATTTCCTCTCGGTACAAGGCTTTGGCTAGCAAGGTTGTTTGAAGCAAACACAAGTATAAACCGGTACAGCAAAAATTACATAAGAACATATTGCAAGCATTATAAGACTCTACACTGTCTTCCTTGTTGCTCAAACACTTTACCAGAAAATATCTAGACCTTAGAGAGACCAATCATGCAAGCCAAATTTCAACAAGCTCTACAGTAGTTCTCCACTACTAGATTTAAACTACATGATGCAAGAGCTTAAACATGATCTATGAGAGCTCAAAACAATTGCCAAGTATCAAGTTATTCAAAACCATATGAATCATTTTCTGATTCCAACCAAATAGCAACAAGTGAAGCGATCAACTTTCGCCCTTGAACATTAAAAGTAAGAATGAAGAACACTAGTGTTCATATGAAAAAGCGGAGCGTGTCTCTCTCCCACACATGAGCATGAATTTATTCAGAGAATGAAAATAACAAAACGAAAATAAAAGCACACAGACGCTCCAAGTAAAGTACATAAGATGTGATGGAATAAAAATATAGTTTCACTAGAAGTGACCCGATAAGTTGTCGATGAAGAAGGGGATGCCTTGGGCATCCCCAAGCTTAGATGCTTGAGTCTTCTTGAAATATGCAGGGATGAACCACCGGGGCATCCCCAAGCTTAGACCTTTCACTCTTCTTGATCATAGTATATCATCCTCTTCTCTTGACTCTTGAAAACTTCCTCCACACCAAACTTCAAGCAAACTCATTAGAGGGTAGTGCATAATAAAAATTCACATGTTCAGAGGTGACACAATCATTCTTAACACTTCTGGACATTGCACAAAGCTTCTGAAAGTTAATGGAACAAAGAAACTCATTCAACATAACAAAAGCGGCAATGCGAAATAAAAGGCAGAATCTGTCAAAACAGAACAGTCCGTAAAGACGAATTTTGCAGGGGCACTTAACTTGCTCAGATGGAAAAACTCAAAACTAATGAAAGTTGCGTACATATCTGAGGATCACGCACGTAAATTTTCAGATTTTTCTTAGTTACCTACAGAGAGTTCCGCGCGAATTCGTGACAGACAGAAAATCTGTTTCTGCGCAGTAATCCAAATCTAGCATCAACTTTACCATAGAGACTTTACTTGGCACAAAAACATGATAAGGAGAGGTTGCTACAGTAGTAAACAACTTCCAAGACACAACAAAACAGTAGCAAAATAAACACATGGGTTATCTCCCAAGAAATTCTTTCTTTATAGCCATTAAGATGGGCTCAATAATTTTAATGATACTCTCGCAAGAAATAAGAGTTGAAGCAAAAGAGAGCATCAAGAAGCAAATTCAAAACTCATTTAAGCCTAACCCACTTCCTATGAAAAGGAATCTTGTACACAAATAAATTAATGAAGAACAAAGTGGCAAGCATAGAAAAGCAACACAAGCGCAATTTCAAGATTCTCAACATAAAGAGGGGAAACTTAATATTCTTAAGATGCATATAACCATGTTTCCCTCTCTCATAATAACTTTCAGTAGCATCATGAACAAACTCAACAATATAACTATCACATACAACATTCTTGTCATGAGCTACATGCATAAAATTATTACTCTCCACATAAGCATAATCAATTTTATTAGTTGTAGTGGGAGCAAATTCAACAAAGTAGCTATCATTATTATTCTCATCAAGTGTAGGAGCCATAGTATAATCATAATAAAATTTACTCTCCATAGTAGGCGGCACCAAAGACCACTATCATTATAATCATCATAAATAGGAGGCAAAGTATCATCAAAGAAAATTTTCTCCTCAATGCTTGGGGGACTAAAAATATCATGCTCATCAAAACCAGCTTCCCCAAGCTTAGAATTTTCCATATCATTAGCAACAATGGTGTTCAAAGCGTTCATACTAATATCATTGATACTAGCATGCAAATAAGATTCCATAGGTTTTTTAATTTTCGCAGCAAACAATCCATGTCTTAACTCGGGAAATAGAATAAGAAGCTCACTGTTGCTTTCCATTATGCCTAACTAGTGTAAACAAGAAACCAAAAGATGCAATTGCAGGATCTAAAGGAAATAGATTCGAGCACTTACAACGGCAAAAGAAAATAACTTAGTTACCTGGGACCGGAGTATGAGTGCCTTTTACCTTACCTCCCCGGCAACGGTGCCAGAAAATAGCTTGATGTCTACGAGTGCTTCTATTCTTGTAGACAGTGTTGGGCCTCAAGAGCGAGATGTTTGTAGAACGCGCAAGTTTTCCCTTAAGTGGATCACCCAAGGTTTATCTAACTCAGGGAGGAAGAGGTCAAAGATATCCCTCTCAAGCAACCCTGCAATCACGATACAAGAAGTCTCTTGTGTCCCCAACACACCTAATACACTTGTCAGATGTATAGGTGCACTAGTTCGCGAAGAGATAGTGAAATAAAAGTAGTATGGATGTATATGAGTGGTAATAGTAATCTGAATAAAATATGGCAGCGAGTAAACATGCAGTAGAACAGTAAGTAAGCGGTGTTTGCAGTATTGGAAACAAGGCCTAGGATCATACTTTCACTAGTGGACACTCTCAACATTGATCGCATAATAAATAAATAACTTCTTCTCATTTGTGCTACATACACTCTTTTGTTGGATGACAAACACCATTCGTTGTGTAGGTCTACAAGAGCTCCCTCAAGCCGGAGTTAACAAGCGCCACAACATTCAGCATTCATATTTAAGTAACCTTAGAGCATAATAGATCTTTGCAAAATAAACCGAGAACTAACATAGCATACACACTGTCATCATTACACTATGAAAGGGGGAATAGATCACATCAATACTATCATAGTGATAATTAACTCCATAACCTACAAGAGATTATGATCATAACCTATGACAAGAACCACATGATGCACACACTGGCACCTTTACACCATGCGGGAGGAATAGACTACTTTAATAACATCACATGAGTAGCACATAGACTAGTAGCGATACAAAGCTCATCATATGGATCTCAATCATGCAAAGCAATTCATGAGATCATTGTATTGGAGTACAGAGAGAGAGATTAACCACATAGCTACGGTACAGCCCTTAGCCTCGAGGGAGAACTACTCCCCCTCATCATGGGAGCAGCAGCGTTGATGGAGATGGCGGTGGTGTCGATGGAGAAGCCTTCCGGGGGCAATTCCCCGTCCCGGCGGCGTGCCGGAATAGAGATTTATGTCCCCCGAATCTTGGCTTCGCGATGGCGGCGGCTCTGGAAGGTTTCTCGTACCGTGGCTTTTCCGTATCGAAGATTTAGGTCAGGGAGCTTCTTATAGGTGAAGAGGCGGAGTCGGAAGGGCTACGGGGGACCCACACAGTAGGGGGGCGCGCCTGGCTCCTTGGCCGTGCCGCCCTCTTGTCAGTGGCCTGTGGCCCCGTCTGGTTCCTCTCGGGTGTTGGAAGCTTCGTGGAATTCTAAGATCTGGGCGTTGATTTCGTCAATTAGAGAATATTTCCTTACTAGGATTTCGAAACCAAAAACAGCGAAAACAGGAACTGCACTTCGGCATCTCGTCAATAGGTTAGTTCCGGAAAATGCATCAAAACGATATAAAGTGTGAACAAAACATGTAGGTATTGTCATAAAACAAGCATGGAACATCAGAAATTATAGATACGTTGGAGACGTATCAAGTGGTCAACACGAAAAATGTTCATCTTGATGAGGTCTTGGATGAGGTGCCAAGAGTTGGCAGGGTTTGGTTTGAGAATTTCTTAATAAAAGGGCTCAATGTGGGTAAGATATTAAAAAGGTCAAAAGTGACCATTATCACATGCCACATGCAATTTTCATTTCTTTGATTTTTGATTTGATTTTTCTTGACCCAAATGATGTGGTTGAGTGTTGAAATGGTATAGAGGAGTGATCCAACCATTCACAACAAGTCTTAGGGTCAATATTCCCAAATTCATAAATTGGCTACTTTCTCTCATATGCCTCTATGGCATTTTTATTTTCTTTTAAATTTATTTTGTTTTCACCTTGGATTTGATTTGTTGAGCACTAGGTAGGGTTGATTAAGGTTTTCAAATCATCTAATCAAGGTAGAAGGGCTTAGGGTAAGGTTTTACAAAATTAGCCATAGCCTCATATATGAAGCTAGTAGCATTTTCCCTTTTTCTTATATGACTCACTTTGATCCAAAAGATCATGGCTTAGGGTTTAGTGGGGTTTAACCATGGTTCACAACCATTTGGAAAAGTGGCTAGGGCAAAAGTCAAGGTTTGCAAATTAGGGTTTTAGGCTTACCTATGTTTTCTCTTTTCATTTACTTTTATTTTGCTTTATTTCATTTTGACTTCAAAGAGCAAGGTTTAGGGTTCTAGGTCTTTTCAAAATACTTCAACAATCAAATATGGCAATAACACAACATATAAGCATGGTCACTATGCATCAAACTTAATTTAATAAAAGTTTTTGTTGGTTCCAAATTTTGGAAATAGGAAATTCATTTTCTTCTTTGTTTTAAAATTTGGGATGTTACAAACCCTTCCCCCTTAAACAAATCTCGTCCCGAGATTTTAAGAAAAGTTAGGTTCCTAAGAGAGATTGAGCAATTGGATTAACAGGAAAACATACTTGGCATGGCCTGAGGTGCTTCCTGTGCTTCTGTTGCATTCATGTGGTAGAGGCGGCCGTTGCGGTTGTTCTGGTTCCTTCTGGCTGCGAAGCGGCGCTGTTGCTGGGCAGGTGCAGCGGTGTTGGCGGCAATCTTGGCAAGCTTCTTGGGGCACTCATTGGAGTAGTGACCCACAACTCCACATTCATAGCAGTTCACAGTTGACTTGTCTTTGGGAATGACGGGAATAGCGTTACTTCCTGTCCTCGGGGCAGTATTGGGGTGGTTGTTGTTGTTGTGGCTGCTGTGGTTGTTGTTGTTGTTGCCTCCGGGCTTCGGGTGGCCTCCGTTGTTGTTGGTGTAGTTTGGGCGGTACATCTGAGTAGGGGGCTTGTTGTATCTTAGGGCAAATCCTCCAGTGGAATTGTTGCGGTGCTTCTGTGCATGGTGGGGTCCATTCTGGTTCATCATCCTGCGCTTGCGGTTCTCGGTGGCTTGATGTAGCTTCCCTTCCATCTTTATTGCTGAGTCCACCAGGGCTTCCAAGTCAGCGAACGGAATGTTCACTAACACAGTTTGCATCTCGTCATGCAGTCCATTCAGAAATCTCTCTTTCCTCTTCTTGTTGGTGTCGGTCTCATCCGGGGCGTACCTTGACAGAGTGAGGAATCTGTCGCGGTATTCCACCACGGATATCCTACCTTGTTTGAGTTCACGGAACTCGTCTCTCATCTTCTTGATCAGTCCTTGGGGCACATGGTATTTACTAAACTTCAGCTTGAAGTCTTCCCAGGTCATCATTTGTCCCGCATTCATTGCACATGCACTTGTCCACCAGGCTCTGGCAGGTCCTGACAAGTAGTAGGTGGCGAACAGTACTTTCTCTGCGGCTTCTACTCCCGCAACTTCGAGGTTGTTCTCCATCGTTTGGAGCCAATCATCTGCGTCAAGTGGCTCTTCGGTCTTGCTGAACATTGGAGGATTAGTGTTTTGGAAATTCTTCAGCTTCGATCCAGGGTGATCGTGGTTTCCATGGCCTTGATTGTTCTGAGCTATCTGCTGCAGTGCGGCGATATTGGCTTGACGTTCAGCTCTCTCGGCTTCCATGTCTGCCATCATCATCTGCAGCATTGCATCATGTTTGGTGCTGCGGGTTGGTGGGGCCATCTGAACAATGAGGTAGATGATAAGATAAGAGGGAAATTTCTATGGTTTGTTTGAGTTAAAGTTCAAAAAGTTTCAAAACTTGAGTAGTGTTGAGGGGGTAAAAACCAACAACACTTTTTCATTCATACCAAACATCACATAGTATAAAGCTAACACACTGTTGGTTTTAAGAACCATTCATCGCTCTACGATACAAGGGGATCCTGATACAAACTCACACCTACTCAAGTGCTTTGGTGATACTACTCTTCATCTTCAGGGGTGGTGTGCTTAGCGACCAGCGCGGGCGTTGTCTAACTCCTTGCGGGTCTTGTGAAGCAGGAAGTCCAGGCATGCGACATAGTAGTTCATCTCCGGGTGCGGTGGCATGGTTAGTGGTCTTCCCATGGGATCGTGTCTTGGGTAGTAGACAAAGCGAGTGTTCTTGATCTTGTTCTCATTTTGTCCACACAGACGGGCAATTGCTTCCTGCATGGCTTTGGCTATTCCATCCTTCCAAGTGTTTCCCGTTACAGAAAACCAGATGGTTTCCCATATTGGGGCTCCTAGCTTTCCTCTCAGATCTGCAGTAACTTCCCACCGAGGTGGTCCTCCCGACTGATTATTGAGTGGTATTCCGAAGAACTCGGGATACGGGCGTCCTAAATATTCCACTAGTTGCTTCAACTCCTTTTCGAACATTAGGTCTCCTCCATGGCCAAGATGATAGGATTCACATTGGTATTCCATCTATGAGAAATTTAAGATGAGTAAGTTAATGAGGTGATCAAGGGTGCAAACTTTTACGTAGAATTTTCAAGGAAAAATAGAGCATGGCTTTCTCTTTATGATAAGATCTCAAGGGTAAGAGAGTGAATAATTTTTCAGAAATATTCACTTCATTTGTTTTTGAAACTAATTTTTTCAGGACGTCCATTCTAACTAGGGTCTCCTAAGGTCAAACAATGGCTCTGATACCAACTTGTCAACACCCGGATTTTTAAGTCCAGATACCTATTATGCCATACATCGCAATCCCAGGAAGATTGTTGTTGCGAGACAAAACAGTTGAATATCATAGAGTCATCATTTATTACAACACATAATCGTCTTACAAAGGTAGATCACCTGATCCAATATTACAAAAGTAGTTGATCTATTGATCAACGAACATCACAATAGCGGAAGCGAAGTAGTAGTGGCTATCTAATCCACAGGCCAATGCTTGACGTCAGGAGCAGTCCTAGTTGTCGTAGAAGTCCTGTTGTCCATCTTCCTCGTACTGCTGTTCTCCTTCAAAGTCTGGCCATTTGAATAGCCAGGGACAAAGCCATGAGTACTTTTAAAGTACTCGCAAACTAACACTAATGTAAGTACTTATCAATTTTAGTAAGGGGGTGCTAAGCTCTAAGTTTATTTGCATAAAGCCAGTTTTAGTTCACAAACATTTAGTAAAAGTCTCCTCATTTCCTAACTAACTCAAGTGGGAACATTAGTGTCATTCCCACAACTCTGTTGTGATTCAATTCAAAGTCACCATTCACCTTTCAAATTCAAGTCACAAGTCACATGTCATATTTTTGAAAAGAGTCTGATGACGGAATAGTATGGCCTTCCCAATCGTCCGTAACCGTGGACGTGGCTATTCGAATAGTTCTACACTCTGCAGAGGTCGTACACTTGTGCCACAACATTTGCAATAATTCGTCAGGGTTAACTGGCCCTGATTTATCACACTCCGTGTGCGGACTACCAACCATAACCTTTCACTTACATACCCTAGTATAGGCACCTCTCCCCATGAGCTTGGCCTCCCGTGAAGACAAACCGTCAGCCTGGGAACTGCACAGGGCTTGGGCCGGACATTCACCTCATTCACGTCATTTCACATCATTTCACATTTCAATTGGAGGCAGCCTCGGCATAACCCCTATGACGCTTGTTTAGAGGGAACCCATACTAAGATACATAAATTTCTAGTTAAGCCCTTACCCATAATCAGGTATTGTGGGGGTACTCATAAAATTGGAATGGTATCGCATCCGAACCCAACCATCAGTTTTTGTAAAATTCACCATGTCATTCACAGGTCACATTCACCTTCAAAATCTTTCAATAGAATGACTCATCATTCCAAGGTTTTCAAAGTCATTTCATTTCACATGTTCCCATCTAGAGTAGTCACTTTTACTTTTTAGCACTAGCAACTAGTCATGAGGGGTGCTAACTAGCATTGATTGTTCTAGGCTAACTTTGATACTCTTGTAGTACTCTATCTCTAGACCAAAGTTAACTATAAAAGTAAGTTATAATAATCAAAGTAAAAGCTTGTAATAATAAAACTTGGGATGGGATCATGAAGCATAAAGTAAATGGGTGATTGTGCCTTGCTCTAGTAGAGTTTTGCACTTTGCAAGAATATTAGCTTGCAACAATATAACTTGCATTAGTCTAGCTTGCCTTGATTGGGGTAGTGATCAAAGTTCTCTTCTTCTTCCTCTTGGTAGAAAACCTCCTCTTCTTGATAGTCTCCGGTACTAGCGTCTATAAACGAATACGAGGATACAATCACCAAACAATACTTAAGTAGACTTAATTAGCCTTGATGGCTCACACAAATGATCTGTCATCATTACTTAACATTACTCCATATTAAGCTAGGGTTTTCTTACTTAGTGTTAGGAAAAATAATTTCCTCTCATTGAAATGTGGTTTAGGGTTTCTCTTTAGTTTGGGAGAAATAATTTCCTCTCATTGAATCCTGTTAAGATTTAATCTCCTCAAATAACAATGTATGGTCACATGTTGACCAAGGTCAACACTTCACACTTATTATTTGAGAAACATAATTTAAATGAGGCTCTATACCCCACACAATTTAAATCCTATTTGATTTAATATCCTCAAGTGAGCAAATATGAGACCAAACAACAAGGGTCATCACATTACTTCATACCACTTGGGAAGATGATTTAAGTGAGGTGCTACACCTCATAGATTTAAAATCCTAAATTTGAAAATGATTTAAATGGGCTAGTATGGACTACATAGCCAATTTTTGATTCTAGCCCATGATCATATACAGTACCCATATCATATTTTTGCATAATCAATTAGAATACTTGAATTGTGAATTATGAGAATTTGAATCATCTCAAAATTCATCATGGTTGATTTTATAAATTTATTTGAATTCTGAAAACTCTCTGACTTGTTATTTTTACTATTCAATTTCTACAACTGGTCTTGGTTTGAACCAGTGTGGTTGGATAGAGCATTTCATAGGCTTTCCAACAACATCAAAATTACTAAATTTGGCCAAGTGGATTGAGAGTTATTCAAATTCTAAGTGAGCACCAGTATTGAAATTCACTGAAACGAATTAATTCGAATTTGGACTAAACGGGCTAGGCGGGAAACGACTGGGCCGAAAAGATTTGAAAAGGCAAAAGTCAGCCCAACAGCGCTTCTCACGCAGCGGGCCGTCTGACTAGGTGGGGTCTACCTGTCAGCGAGTCTTAAACGCCGAAGCGGTACAGGATGATGCGGGCCGTTGGATTAAAAGGAGATCGCACGGCTCTGGGTCGTCACCTTCCGCGACATGAGCTCGCCGGAGAGCGAACCCTACCGGCTGCCAGAGGGTCGCGACGAGGGGCTTACCGGCATCCAGCGGGGTCGGCGAGGCGGGCGATCGGCGTTGGAGATGACGGCGAGGCAGAGCGTGGTCGCGGCAGAGCTTGGGGTGGAGGAAATCAACGACGTCGCTGAGCTACGGTGGCGGCGGACTCCGACCAAATTCCGGCGATGGTGAGCATAATCGAGGTGGAGAAAGGGTCGAGGAGATCGAGGAGAAGGAGGGGAGGCGACTGGTGCGAGGATTGGAGGCGCGGGTGCTCTCCTTTTATAGGAGCGCGAGGTGGCCGTGGGATGCGGGCAAGGTCGACGACGGCGACGACGGCGTTCTAGGGCGCGAAAGGTCAAGGCGATGAGGGCGTGCACTTCTGGGCATCATGGCGAGTACGACGAGCGTGCTGGGGCAGCGAATGGAGGACGAGAGCGTGTGGGCGTCGTCGCCGTCCTGGCAGTACGGTGCGGCAGAGCTCTGATCATGGCGTCGTCTACACGGTGCGGGTGTCCAATGGCGCTTGTCTGGCGACGTCCCGGTGTGGTTATGAGTGAGCGTGCGCGAGGAGAGAGGGGGAGGAGGACGACAGTGACCAGGCGAGGCAGTGTCCTGGAGTGTCCCGTGGCATGCCAGTGCACGCTCTGGCGTGCACTGGACGTGGTGATCATGATGCGTCCAGGGCCTTGGAGGCATCCTTTTGTCCAGAGACCATGTCTAGCATGCTTAGCAGGAAAAGAGAAGCTAGTTTGGCCAGGTGCTGTGGAGAGGAGAGGACCAGGGTAGGGTTTGGCATTGTGGTGATCATAGGGTCGGCATGGAGTGGCATGGGGATGATGCAGAGCTGTCCTTGGGCCAATCATGCATGGTTGCGATCAGTATGATGAGGCAAGACTAAGGGACAAGGTGAGAGTGACCAGAGAGGTAGAATGGCAGGGTTTGGCATGGTGGTGTTCAATTCAATGGCATGGGCTTGGCATGATCCATTTGTGCCCAATTCTGGTGTAACCATGGTGCTGCAAGTGTGAGTGTGGTGAGGTGAAGCTATTTGACCTGGTGCACCAGGTTGGAGAGGCTAAATGTGTGCACAATGAAATAATTCCAAAAGTGTATGTGGTACATGCAATGAGTGGCAATCATGAGCATGGTGATCATGGCCAAGGTGGTGTCATCTCATTGATGTGGCTTTAAGGTACATGATGTACTATCAAGGAGTACAAGGGAGAGAGAGGGGAAAAGCAAAAAGTGAGGGAAAAGTGAATTGTACCTTTATTCTCTTTTATGTGTACCTCCCATTTCTAAAGTAAGGACTTCCCTTGTGTCTAATTTTTGACAAATGGCTGCATGGTTGTGTTCTAAATGATATTGGGCAACAATGTGTGGCATTGGTTTGAAATTTGGAGAGGTTTTGTGAAAATTCAAATAGTGGAGGGAATCTAGAATTTGTTTCAAGGTGGCATCTTGGCTTGACTAAATAGAGCAATGGTCAAAGCTTTGGTCAAAGTGGTCAACACGAAAAATGTTCATCTTGATGAGGTCTTGGATGAGGTGCCAAGAGTTGGCAGGGTTTGGTTTGAGAATTTCTTAATAAAAGGGCTCAAAGTGGGTAAGATATTAAAAAGGTCAAAAGTGACCATTATCACATGTAGCATGCAATTTTCATTTCTTTGATTTTTGATTTGATTTTTCCTGACCCAAATGATGTGGTTGAGTGTTGAAATGGTATAGATGAGTGATCCAACCATTCACAACAAGTCTTAGGATCAATATTCCCAAATTCATAAATTGGCTACTTTCTCTCATATGCCTCTATGGCATTTTTATTTTCTTTTTAATTTATTTTGTTTTCACCTTGGATTTGATTTGTTGAGCACTAGGTAGGGTTGATTAAGGTTTTCAAATCATCTAATCAAGGTAGAAGGGCTTAGGGTAAGGTTTTACAAAATTAGCCATAGCCTCATATATGAAGCTAGTAGCATTTTCCCCTTTTTCTTATATGACTCACTTTGATCCAAAAGATCATGGCTTAGGGTTTAGTGGGGTTTAACCATGGTTCACAACCATTTGGAAAAGTGGCTAGGGCAAAAGTCAAGGTTTGCAAATTAGGGTTTTAGGCTTACCTATGTTTTCTCTTTTCATTTATTTTTATTTTGCTTTATTTCATTTTGACTTCAAAGAGCAAGGTTTAGGGTTCTAGGTCTTTTCAAAATACTTCAACAATCAAATATGGCAATAACACAACATATAAGCATGGTCAGTATGCATCAAACTTAATATAATAAAAGTTTTTGTTGGTTCCAAATTTTGGAAATAGGGAAATTCATCTTCTTCTTTGTTTTTAAATTTGGGATGTTACATGCACCGCGAAGAGTGATACGTCTCCAACGTATCGATAATTTCTTATGTTCCATGCTACTTTATTGATGATATCTACATGTTTTATGCACACTTTATGTCATATTTGTGCATTTTGGAACTAACCTATTAACAAGATGCGAAGTGCCAGTTCTGTTTTCTGCTGTTTTGGTTTCAGAAATCCTAGTAACGAAATATTCTCGGAATTGGACGAAATCAACGCCCGGTTCCTATTTTGCCCGGAAGCATCCAGAACAGAGAGCGCGGAGGAGGGCCTGTGGGCCCCGGATGATAGGGTGGCGTGGCCAGGCCCTGGCCGCGCCAGCCTATGGTGTCGGCCACCCCTTCGACGCTGCCCTTTCGCCTATATAAAGCCCCGCATCGAAAACCCTTACGGAGGAAGCCACGGTACGAGAAACCTTCCGGAGCCGCCGCCATCGCGAAGCCAAGATGCGGGGACAGGAGTCTGTTCGGCACCTGCCGGACGGGGAAGTGCCCGGAAGGCTTCTCCATCGACACCGCTGCCATCTCCACCGCCATCTTCATCACGCTGCTGCTCCATGAAGAGGAGTAGTTCTCCATCGAGGCTCGGGGCTGTCGGTAGCTATGTGGTTCATCTCTCTCCTATGTACTTCAATACAATAATCTCATGAGCTGCCTTACATGATTGAGATTCATATGATGATGCTTGTAATCTAGATGTCATTATGCTAGTCAAGTGAGTTTTACTTATGTGATCTCAGGAGACTCCTTGTCCCACGTGTGTAAAGGTGACAGTGTGTGCACCGTGTGGGTCTCTTAGGCTATATTTCACAGAATACTTATTCACTGTTATGAATGGCATAGTGAAGTGCTTATTTATATCTCTTTATGATTGCAATGTGTTTTGTATCACAATTTATCTATGTGCTACTCTAGCAATGTTATTAAAGTAGTTTTATTCCTCCTGCACGATGTAATGGTGACAGTGTGTGCATTCGTGTTAGTACTTGGTTTATGCTATGATCATGATCTCTTGTAGATTGCGAAGTTAACTATTGCTATGATAGTATTGATGTGTATTATTCCTCCTACATAAGCATGAAGGTGACAGTGTGCATGCTATGCTAGTACTTGGTTTAGTCGTATCGATCTTTCATGCACTCTAAGGTTATTTAAATATGAACATTTAATTGTGGAGCTTGTTAACTCCGGCATTGAGGGTTCGTGTAATCCTACGCAATGTGTTCATCATCCAACAAGAGTGTAGAGTATGCATTTATCTATTCTGTTATGTGATCAATGTTGAGAGTGTCCACTAGTGAAAGTCTAATCCCTAGGCCTTGTTCCTAAATACGCTATCATGCTTGTTTCTTGTTTTATGAATTACTACGCTGCGTTACTCTGCTTGTTTACTTCCTACCATATTACTACCATCAACGCACGCATGAAAGCTATTTTCGGCGCCGTACTACTGCTCATATTCATTCATACCACTTGTACTTCACTATCTCTTCGCCGAACTAGTACACCTATTAGGTGTGTTGGGGACACAAGAGACTTCTTGCTTTGTGGTTGCAGGGTTGCATGAGAGGGATATCTTTGACCTCTTCCTCCCTGAGTTCGATAAACCTTGGGTAATCCACTTAAGGGAAACTTGCTGCTGTTCTACAAACCTCTGCTCTTGGAGGCCCAACACTGTCTACAAGAATAGAAGCACCCGTAGACATCAAGCACTTTTCTGGCGCCGTTGCCGGGGAAGGAAGGTAAACGGCACTCACACATTGGCAAGCCCGGCAACTAAGCACTTTTCCTCCCTCGTCAACTACGCGCCAAGCACTTTTCTGGCGCCGTTGCCGGGGAGGAAAGGTAAAAGGCACTCATACTCGGTTCCAGGTAACAGTACTTTGGCGCCATTGTGTGTGTGCTCGAAGCTATTTCCTTTAGACTCTGCAATTGCGACATTTGGTTTCTTGTTTACACTAGTTAGGCATAATGGACAACAATGACCTTTTTATTCTATTTCCTGATTTAAGACATGGATGGTTTGATGCGAAAATTAAAAAACCCATGGAACATATTAATATGAATGCTTTGAACACCATTGTTGTTAATGATATGGAAAATTCTAAGCTTGGGGAAGCTGGCTTTGATGAGCATGATATTTTTAGTCCCCCAAGCATTGAGGAGAAAATTTACTTTGATGATACTTTGCCTCCCATTTATGATGATTATAATGATAGTAGTCTTTTGTTACCACCTGTTATGGAGGATAAATTTGATTATGATTACAATATGCCTCCTATATTTGATAGCTACTTTGTTGAATTTGCTCCCACTACAATTAATAAGAATGACTATGCTTATGTTGGGAGTAGTAATTATTTTATGCATGAGACTCATGATAAGACTGCTTTATGTGATAGTTATATTGTTGAGTTTGCTCATGTTGCTACTGAAAGTTATTATGAGAGAGGAAAATATGGTTGTAGAAATTTTCATGTTACTAAAACACCTCTCTATGTGCTGAAATTTTTGAAGCTACACTTGTTTTATCTTCCTATGCTTGTTACTTTGCTCTTCATGAACTTGTTTATTTACAAGATTCCTATGCATAGGAAGCATGTTAGACTTAAATGTGTTTTGAATTTGCCTCTTGATGCTCTCTTTTGCTTCAACTATTTCTTGCGAGTGCATCATTAAAATTGCTGAGCCCATCTTAATGGCTATAAAGAAAGAACTTCTTGGGAGATAACCCATGTGTTTATTTTACTACAGCAATTTTTGTTTTGTTGAGTCTTGGAAGTTGTTTACTACTGTAGCAACCTCTCCTTATCATGTTTTTGTGCCAAGTAAAGTTTCTATATCAAAGTTGATGTTATATTTGGGATCGCTGCGCAGAAACAGCATTGCTGTCTGTCACGAATCTGGGCACAGGCCTCTGTAGAAAATTCGAAAAAATCTGCCAATTTACGAGCGTGATCCTCAGATATGTACGCAACTTTCATTAGTTTTGAGTTTTTCCATTTGAGCAAGTCTGGTGCCATCTTTAAATTCGTCTTTACGGACTGTTCTGTTTTTGACAGATTCTGTCTTTTATTTCGCATTGCCGCTTTTGTTAAGTTGAATGAGTTTCTTTGTTCCATTAACTTTAAGAAGTTTTGTGCAATGTCCAGAAGTGTTAAGAATGATTGTGTCACCTCTGAACATGTGAATTTTTGATTATGCACTAACCCTCTAATGAGTTTGCTTGAAGTTTGGTGTGAAGGAAGTTTTCAAGGGTCAAGAGAGGAGTATGATATACTATGATCAAGAGGAGTGAAAGCTCTAAGCTTGGGGATGCCCCCGTGGTTCACCCTTGCATATTTTAAGAAGACTCAAGCGTCTAAGCTTGGGGATGCCCAAGGCATCCCCTTCTTCATCGACAAAGTATCAGGTTCCTTCTCTTGAAATTATATTTTTATTCGGTCACATCTTATGTACTTTACTTGGAGCGTCTGTGTGTGCTTTTATTTTTGTTTTGTTATCTTAGTTCTCTGAATAAGTTCATCCTTGTGTGGGAGAGAGACACGCTCCGCTGGTTCGTATGAACACATGTGTTCTTAGCTCATAATATTCATGGCGAAGTTTCCTCTTCGTTAAATTGTTATATGGTTGGAATTGGAAAATGCTACATGTAGTAATTGGTAAAATGTCTTGGATAATGTGATACTTGGCAATTGTTGTGCTCATGTTTAAGCTCTTGCATCATATACTTTGCACCTATTAATGAAGAAATACATAGAGCTTGCTAAAATTTGGTTTGCATAATTGGTCTCTCTAAGGTCTAGATAATTCTAGTATTGAGTTTTGAACAACAAGGAAGATGGTGTAGAGTCTTATAATGTTTACAATATGTCTTTTATGTGAGTTTTGCTGCATCGGTTCATCCTTGAGTTTGCTTCAAATAACCTTGCTAGCTTAAACCTTGTATCGAGAGGGAATACTTCTCATGCATCCAAAATCCTTGAGCCAACCACTATGCCATTTGTGTCCACCATACCTACCTACTACATGGTATTTCTCCGCCATTCCAAAGTAAATTGCTTGAGTGCTACCTTTAAAATTCCATCATTCACCTTTGCAATATATAGCTCATGGGACAAAATAGCCTTAAAAACTATTGTGGTATTGAATATGTACTTATGCACTTTATCTCTTATTAAGTTGCTTGTTGTGCGATAACCATGTTTCTGACGCCATCAACTCTTTGTTGAATATCATGTGAGTTGCTATGCATGTTCGTCTTGTCTGTAAGGGCGGTTTTCACAATTAAATGGTTTGAGTATGCATACTGTTAGAGAAGAACATTGGGCCGCTAACTAAAGCCATGAATCATGGTGGAAGTTTCAGTTTGGACATAAAACCTCAATCTCTTATGAGAATATTAAGCGTTGTTGAATGCTTAAGCATTAAAAGAGGAGTCCATTATCTGTTGTCTATGTTGTCCCGGTATGGGTGTCTAAGTTGAAGAATGATCAAAGCGAGAAATCCAATGCGAACTTTCTCCTTAGACCCTTGTACAGGCGGCATAGAGGTACCCCTTTGTGACACTTGGTTGAAACATATGTTATGCAATGATAATCAGTGTTAATCCAAGCTAATTAGGACAAGGTGCGGGCACTATTAGTACACTATGCATGAGGCTTGCAACTTGTAAGTTATAATTTACATAACTCATATGCTTTATTACTACCGTTGACAAAATTGTTTCATGTTTTCAAAATAAAAGCTCTAGCACAAATACAGCAATCGATGCTTTCCTCTTTGAAGGACCATTCTTTTACTTTTATTGTTGAGTCAGTTTACCTATCTCCCTCCACCTTAAGAAGCAAACACTTGTGTGAACTGTGCATTGATTCCTACATACTTGCATATTGCACTTGTTATATTACTTTATGTTGACAATATCCATGAGATATACATGTTATAAGTTGAAAGCAACCGCTGAAACTTAATCTTCCTTTGTGTTGCTTCAATACCTTTACTTTTATTTATTGCTTTATGAGTTAACTCTTATGCAAGACTTATTGATGCTGTCTTGAAAGTACTATTCATGAAAAGTCTTTGCTTTATGATTCATTTGTTTAACTCATGTCATTACCATTGTTTTGATCGCTGCATTCATTACATATGTTTACAATATGATCAAGTTTATGATGGCATGTCACTTAAGAAATTATCTTTGTTATCGTTTTACCTGCTCGGGACGAGCAGAACTAAGCAGGGATGCTGATACGTCTCAACGTATCGATAATTTCTTATGTTCCATGCTACTTTATTGATGATATCTACATGTTTTATGCACACTTTATGTCATATTTGTGCATTTTCTGGAACTAACCTATTAACAAGATGCGTGTGTGTTTCGCTGTTTTTGGTTTCGAAATCCTAGTAACGAAATATTCTCGGAATTGGACGAAATCAACGCCCGGGTTCCTATTTTGCCGGAAGCATCGGAACACCGAGCGCCGGAGGAGGGCCCGTGGGCCCCAGATGATAGGGTGGCGCGGCTGGGCCCGCGCCGCGCCTATGGTGTCGTCGCCTTCGACCTTCGACGCTGCCCTTTCGCCTATATAAAGCCCCTGCAAAACCCTTACGGAGGAAGCCACGGTACGAGAAACCTTCCGGAGCGCCGCCGCGAAGCCAAGATCCCGGGACAGGACTCTCGGCACCCTGCCGGGACGGGGAAGTGCCCCGGAAGGCTTCTCCATTGACACCGCTGCCATCTCCACCGCCATCTTCATCACTGCTGCTGCCATGAAGAAGAGTAGTTCTCCATCGAGGCTCGGGCCCGGTAGCTATGTGGTTCATCTCTCTCCTATGTACTTCAATACAATAATCTCATGAGCTGCCTTACATGATTGAGATTCATATGATGATGCTTGTAATCTAGATGTCATTATGCTAGTCAAGTGAGTTTTACTTATGTGATCTCCGGAGACTCCTTGTCCCACGTGTGTAAAGGTGACAGTGTGTGCACCGTGTGGGTCTCTTAGGCTATATTTCACAGAATACTTATTCACTGTTATGAATGGCATAGTGAAGTGCTTATTTATATCTCTTTATGATTGCAATGTGTTTTGTATCACAATTTATCTATTTGCTACTCTAGCAATGTTATTAAAGTAGTTTTATTCCTCCTGCACGATGTAATGGTGACAGTGTGTGCATTCGTGTTAGTACTTGGTTTATGCTATGATCATGATCTCTTGTAGATTGCGAAGTTAACTATTGCTATGATAGTATTGATGTGTATTATTCCTCCTACATAAGCATGAAGGTGACAGTGTGCATGCTATGCTAGTACTTGGTTTAGTCGTATCGATCTTTCATGCACTCTAAGGTTATTTAAATATGAACATTTAATTGTGGAGCTTGTTAACTCCGGCATTGAGGGTTCGTGTAATCCTACGCAATGTGTTCATCATCCAACAAGAGTGTAGAGTATGCATTTATCTATTCTGTTATGTGATCAATGTTGAGAGTGTCCACTAGTGAAAGTCTAATCCTAGGCCTTGTTCTAAATATCGCTATCGCTGCTTGTTTTTTTTCTGAATTACTACCTGCGTTACTACGCTTGTTTACTTCCTACCATATTACTACCATCAGCGCACGCAGTAAGCTATTTTGGCGCCGTACTACTGCTCATATTCATTCATACCACTTGTACTTCACTATCTCTTCGCCGAACTAGTACACCTATTAGGTGTGTTGGGGACACAAGAGACTTCTTGCTTGTGGTTGCGGGGTTGCATGAGAGGGATATCTTTGACCTCTTCCTCCCCGAGTTCGATAAACCTTGGGTAATCCACTTAAGGGAAACTTGCTGCTGTTCTACAAACCTCTGCTCTTGGAGGCCCAACACTGTCTACAAGAATAGAAGCACCCGTAGACATCAAAGAGCAGGGAAAACTAAGGCCTTCCAGACCAGAGTGTTTTCGCGAGTGAGGAGCTGAGTGATACGTCGCAAACGTATCTATAATTTCTTATGTTCCATGCTACTTTTATTACAATACTTGAGTGTTTTACACATACTTTACAGCGTTATTTTACATTTTCCGGCACTAACCTATTAACAAGATGCCGAAGTGCCAGTTCTTTTTTCTGCTTTTTGGTTTCAGAAATCCTAGTAAGGAAATATTCTCGGAATTGGATGAAATCAACGCCCGGGGTCCTATTTTTGCAAGCTTCCAGAAGTCCGAAGAGGAGACGAAGTGGGGCCACGAGGTGGCGACACACCAGGCGGCGCGGCCGGCCCCTGGCGCGCGGCCCCGTAGTGTGGGTCCCTCGTGACGCCCTTTGACCTACCCTTCCGCCTACTTAAAGCCTCCGTCGCGAAACCCCTGTCACGAGAGCCACGATACGGAAAACATTGAGAGGCCGCCGCCGCCAATCCCATCTCGGGGATTCAGGAGATCGCCTCCGGCACCCTGAGGGGGAATCATCACCGGAGCGGCTCTACATCATCATGCCCGCCTCCGGATTGATGCGTGAGTAGTTCATCCTTGGACTATGGGTCCATAGCAGTAGCTAGATGGTTGTCTTCTCTGCTTGTGCTTTCATTGTATTAGATCTTGTGAGCTGCCTAACATGATCAAGATCATCTATTTGTAATGCTACATGTTGTGTTTGGTGAGATCCGATTAATAGAGAATACTATGTTAAGTTGATTATCAATCTATCATATATGTGTTGCTTATGTTCTTGCATGCTCCGTTGCTAGTAGAGGCTCGGCCAAGTTGATACTTGTAACTCCAAGAGGGAGTAATTATGCTCGATAGTGGGTTCATGCCTCCATTAAATCTGGGACAGTGAGAAAGTTCTAAGGTTGTGGATGTGTTGTTGCTACTAGGGATAAAACATTGATGCTTTGTCTAAGGATATTTGTGTTGATTACATTACGCGCCATACTTAATGCAATTATCTGTTGTTCGCAACTTAATACCGGAAGGGGTTCGGATGATAACCTGAAGGTGGATTATTTAGGCATAGATGCATGCTGGATAGCGGTCTATGTACTTTGTCGTAATGCCCTGATTAAATCACATAGTAATCATCGTTGATATGTATTGAATCTTTATTTGTCAATTGCTCACCTGTAATTTGTTCACCCAGCATGCTAGATATCTTATTGGAGAGACACCACTAGTGAACTGTGGACCCCGGTCCATTCTTTTACATCTGAATACATTCTACTGCTTTACTGTTCTTTGCAAACAAACACCATCTTCCACTCGATACGCTTAATCCTTTGTTTTCAGCAAGCCGATGAGATTGACAACCTCACTATTACGTTGGGGCAAAGTACTTTGATAGTGTTGTGCAGGTTCCACGTTGGCGCCGGTTTCACTGGTGTTGCGGCGCACTATATTCCTCCACCAACAACCTTCACGTGCTTCTTGGCTCCTACTGGTTCGATAACCTTGGTTTCATACTGAGGGAAACTTGCTGCTGTGCGCATCATACCTTCAACTTGGGGTTCCCAACGGACGTGTACATCTACGCGCATCAAGCTCAATTTCTGGCGCCGTTGGAGATCAAGACACGCTGCAAGGGAGTCTCCACTTCCAATCTCTTTACTTTGTTTTTGTCTTGCTTTATTTTATTTACTACTTTGTTTGCTGCACTTAAACAAAACACACAAAAATTAGTTGCTAGCTTACTTTATTTACTGTCTTGTTCTCTATATCAAAAACACAAAAAAAATTAGTTACTTGCATTTGCTTTACTTATTTCAACATGTTTCCTTTTAATTTTACTGCAAAAGATATACCTGTGGGACAAGGGTCTATAATTGGAAGAGATAATATAGAAGAATTTTTCACCCATGTTAGTATGCATGAAGATCTTAAAGATATACCCCTTGCAAAAGCTGTCCCTACTTATGAAGATGCCTCTGTTTGTTTGGTACGCATGATGGAAGCTAGATTTATTAGTCTCAACCCCATGATACAACACATGTTTCTTACACTTTCTGATATGGAGCGGGGAGAGAAGAGAGATTTTGTTCTAAAAGTCTTAGTGCGAGAATTTGAAGATATAGCTAAAGAAGCTAGAAAAGTTTTTATTAAGCATAATAGGCTTGGCTTTTATACCGACTTTAAAAGAACACTTGAAAAAATGGATATGGATAGAATTAAGTATACTAATAATGTTAATGATAGTGGGGAGATTAAGGCACCAATACCATGTAAGCTCCTAGCGATGCATGAAGCTCTAGATGATAATTATGCTTGGCTTGTTCCTGAAAATTTGTTTGATGAGAATAGCAGGCCCAAGACTAATGAAAAGGGAGCCGCCGAAACTTATGTATCCAACATACTATGCATGGTTGAGAAAACTCCCAACACCCCTGGTAATGATGTCAATGCTTCTTCTCTTGATGTTACTTGATTTGCACTTTCTGCGCCTAGCTGAAAGGCATTAAAGAAAAGCACTTCTTGGGAGATAACCCATGTGTTTATTTTACTACAGCAATTTTTGTTATGTTGAGTCTTGGAAGTTGTTTACTACTGTAGCAACCTCTCCTTATCATGTTTTTGTGCCAAGTAAAGTTTCTATGTCAAAGTTGATGTTATATTTGGGATCGCTGCAGAAACAGCATTGCTGTCTGTCACGAATTCTGGCACAAGTCTCTGTAAAAAAATCGAAAAAATCTGCAAATTTACGAGCGTGATCCTCAGATATGTACGCAACTTTCATTAGTTTTGAGTTTTTCCATTTGAGCAAGTTAAGTGCCCAGTCCAGATGCATCTTTACGGACTGTTCTGTTTTTGACAGATTCTGTCTTTTATTTCGCATTGCCGCTTTTGCTATGTTGAATGAGTTTCTTTGTTCCATTAACTTTCAGAAGCTTTGTGCAATGTCCAGAAGTGTTAATAATGATTGTGTCACCTCTGAATATATGAATTTTGGTTATGCACTAACCCTCTCATGAGTTTGCTTGAAGTTTGTGTGAAGGAAGTTTTCAAGGGTCAAGAGAAGAGGATGATATACTATGATCAAGAAGAGCGAAAGGTCTAAGCTTGGGGATGCCCGGTGGTTCATCCCTGCATATTTTAAGAAGACTCAAGCATCTAAGCTTGGGGATGCCCAAGGCATCCCCTTCTTCATCGACAACATTATCAGGTCACTTCTAGTGAAACTATATTTTTATTCCGTCACATTCTTATGTTCTTTACTTGGAGCGTCGGTTTGTTTTTATTTTTGTTTTGTTTTGAATAAAGTTGGATCTCACCATCCTTATATTGGAGATATTACGCTCCGCTTTTTCATATGGAACACTTGTGTTCTTAATTGTGCTTTAATGTTCATGGCGAAAGCTTATTGCTTCGTTAAATTGCTATTTGGTTGGAATTGGAAAATGATGCATATGGTTTGACAATTTGGCAATTGTTTGAGCTCTCATAGATCATGTTTAAGCTCTTGCATCATGTAGTTTAATCCATTAATGAAGAACTACTGTAGAGCTTGTTTAATTTGGTTTGCATGATTGATCTCTCTAAGTCTAGATATTTTTGGGTAAAGTGTTTGAACAACAAGGAAGACAGTGTAGAGCATTATAATGCTTGCAATATGTTCTTGTGTGAGTTTTGCTGTACCTGTTCATACTTGTGATTGCTTCAAACAACCTTGCTAGCCCAAACCTTGTACTGAGAGGAAATGCTTCTCGTGCATCCAAATACCTTGAGCCAAACACCATGCCATTTGTGTCCACCATATCTACCTATTACGTGGTATTTTTCTGCCATTCCAAATTAAATTACTTGAGTGCTACCTTTAAATTTCATTCTTCTACCTTTACAATATATAACTCATGGGACAAATATCTTAAAAACTATTGTGGTGATGAATATGTAGTTATGTGTCTTAATTCTTATAAGTTGCTTGTTGAGCGGTAAGCATGTTTTCTGGGGACGCCATCAACTTTACCTTTGTTGGATATCATGTGAGATGCTATGCATGTTCGTCTTGTCTGAAGTAGTGGATTTCATGATCAAATGGTTTGAGTATGCATATGATTAGAGAAGAACATTGGGCCGCTAACTAAAGCCATGTATCATGGTGGAAGTTTGGACATACAACCTCAATCTCTTATGAGAATATTAACTATTGTTGAATGCTTAAGCATTAAAAGAGGAGTCCATTATCTGTTGTCTATGTTGTCCCGGTATGGATGTCTAAGTTGAGAATAATCAAAAGCGAGAAATCCAATGCGTGCTTTCTCCTTAGACACTTGTACAGGCGGCATAGAGGTACCCCTTTGTGACACTTGGTTGAAGCATATGTATGCGATGAGAATCCGTGTTTTCCGAGATAGTAGGACAAGGTGCGAGCACTATTGGTATTCTATGCATGAGGCATGCAACTTGTAGGAAGTATTATGCATAGCACATATGAATTATTACTACCGTTGATAAAATTGTTTCTATGTTTTCAAAACAAAAGCTCTAGCACAAAAATAGTAATCAATGCTTCCCTCTGCGAAGGGCCAATCTTTTACTTTATGTTGAGTCAGTTTACCTATTTCCTTCTATCTTAGAAGCAAACACTTGTGTTAACTGTGTGCATTGATTCTTACATGTTTACTTATTGCACCTGTTATATTACTCTATGTTGACAAATATCCATGAGATATACATGTTACAAGTTGAAAGCAATTGCTGAAACTTAATCATCCTTTGTGTTGCTTCAATGCATTCTACTATGAATTTATTGCTTATGAGTTATCTCTTATGCAAGTCTTATTGATACTTGTTTGAAAGTATTATTCATGAAAAGTTTTGCTATATGATTCATTTGCTTAGTCATTATCTTTGTTAGCAATCTTTTGTTCAGATCACTCCATTCATCTCATATGCTTTACAATAATGTTGATCAAGATTATGTTGGTAGCATGTCACTTCAGAAATTATTTGTGTTATCGTTTACCTACTCGAGGACGAGTAGGAACTAAGCTTGGGGATGCTTGATACGTCGCAAACGTATCTATAATTTCTTATGTTCCATGCTACTTTTATTATAATACTTGAGTGTTTTACACATACTTTACAGCATTTTACATTTTCCGGCACTAACCTATTAACAAGATGTCAAGTGCCAGTTGCTGTTTTTGGTTTCAGAAATCCTAGTAAGGAAATATTCTCGGAATTGGACGAAATCAACGCCCAGGGTCCTATTTTTGCACGAAGCTTCAGAAGTCCGAAGAGGAGACGAAGTGGGGCCACGAGGTGGCGACACACCAGGGCGGCGCGGCCCCCGGCCGCGCGGCCTGTAGTGGGCCCTCGTGAAGCCCTTTGACCTACCCTTCCGCCTACTTAAAGCCTCCATCGCGAAACCCCCTGTACCGAGAGCCACGATACGGAAAACATTACTGAGAGGCCGCCGCCGCCAATCCCATCTCGGGGATTCGGAGATCGCCTCCGGCACCTGCCGGAGAGGGGAATCATCACCGGAGGGGCTCTACATCATCATGCCCGCCTCCGGATTGATGCGTGAGTAGTTCATCCTTGGACTATGGGTCCATAGCAGTAGCTAGATGGTTGTCTTCTCCGCTTGTGCTTTCATTGTATTAGATCTTGTGAGCTGCCTAACATGATCAAGATCATCTATTTGTAATGCTAGATGTTGTGTTTGGTGAGATCCGATGAACAGAGAATACTATGTTAAGTTGATTATCAATCTATCATATATGTGTTGTTTATGTTCTTGCATGCTCTCCGTTGCTAGTAGAGGCTTTGGCCAAGTTGATACTTGTAACTCCAAGAGGGAGTAATTATGCTCGATAGTGGGTTCATGCCTCCATTAAATCTGGGACAGTGACAGAAAGTTCTAAGGTTGTGGATGTGTGTTGCTACTAGGGATAAAACATTGATGCTTTGTCTAAGGATATTTGTGTTGATTACATTACGCGCCATACTTAATGCAATTATCTGTTGTTCGCAACTTAATACTGGAAGGGGTTCGGATGATAACCTGAAGGTGGATTATTTAGGCATAGATGCATGCTGGATAGCGGTCTATGTACTTTGTCGTAATGCCCTAATTAAATCACATAGTAATCATCGTTGATATGTATTGAATCTTTATTTGTCAATTGCGCACCTGTAATTTGTTCACCCACATGCTAGATATCTTATTGGAGAGACACCCTAGTGAACTGTGGACCCCGGTCCATTCTTTTACATCTGAATACATTCTACTGCTTTACTGTTCTTTGCAAACAAACACCATCTTCCACTCGATACGCTTAATCCTTTGTCTTCAGCAAGCCGGTGAGATTGACAACCTCACTGTTACGTTGGGGCAAAGTACTTTGATTGTGTTGTGCAGGTTCCACGTTGGCGCCGGTTTCACTAGTGTTGCGCCGCACTATATTCCTCCACCAACAACCTTCACGTGCTTCTTGGCTCCTACTGGTTCGATAACCTTGGTTTCATACTGAGGGAAACTTGCTGCTGTGCGCATCATACCTTCCACTTGGGGTTCCCAACGGACGTGTACATCTACGCGCATCACTGAGTTGGGAGCCCCGAGAGTGGCGGCTAGAGCCGTCGTGGAGGAAGAAGAGGCCATGAGTGTTGGCTTGGGTTTTTGGTTGTGGTTTGGCTTGCGCGGCGGCGGCAGAGTTTGTTGTGGTTTTTCTTTTGACGTGGGTTTTTGGCGGCGGCAGATTAGCTGCGGCGGCGGCAGAGATTTGTAGCTGGCTTGGTTTTGGCTTTGGGTTTGGCGGCGGCAGAGGAGTTGCGGCGGAGGCAGGATTTTCGAGTGGCGGCGGCGGCTGATCAAAGCGGTGGCGGCGGCTGATTTTGTGTTGGCGAGAGCTAGGTCAGGAGGAGTCGCTCTGATGCCATGTTAGCGAGATAGGTTGGAACCGATGACCTGTTCGGGCCTCGGGCTTCGTGTTTATGCGCGTGGCTGTACAAGACCATCGATCAGAGATCGGAACGGAACAGACAGACACGACCTGAACCTATACAACTAGAACAGGAAACTGTTTTATATCTCCAACATAATGTACTGTAAGTGATTTCTTCGTCACTTTTTTCTCTCTCCCTTGGGCTAACTGTACTGTCCATTCTTACTCCACATAGCCTCAAAGAGAACAAAGAGACTGCTGATCTGATTTCCATCCTTGTCTTTTCATGGCATGCTGGAACAGCCTCGAGGGAAATCCGTTGCTACGCTATCCCAGTTGCAGAACAAGATGCGACTCCATACGTGCGCAGGAAGAGCCTATGCAAAACCCGCGAAGTAAGACCATATCGTTCTTTGCTCAAATTTGGAGATTTTTTCTTATAGTATTTGTGAGGGATTGCTCAGGTTTGGGTTTCTCTATGATATACCATCTGCTACTTACGGTCAATTCTAATTTGCCACAGCTCACTCACAAAGATATGCAACAAGCACCAAGACGGTGCTACTTTGGATGTCAATTGCTTTTGTGGTAGTTGTCTTCTTGGCCGCTTTCACCGCGGCTACCCGGCAGTGGCGTAGGCGTCACCAGATCTTTGCTGATATAGATGATAATCATATGATCCCAAATGTTGTGTATGCATTAGCGCTGCTTGTTCTTTATGTCTTACATCTGGAGAAGCAGTGATATGTTCGTGTCTTGGATTGCAGATGAGAATCATAATATAATACATAGTTTGTGATTTTGTGATAGCCTAGCTCTATATATAATTTTCATGCCATGTTTAGGCAAAAAAATTAGGCTGATCAGTGGGTTTCTCCACTGTGTATTTTTATTAATTTTTAATGTAAAGTACAAAAGGTTGTTGCTAGAGAATAGCAACAAAAGACCAACTAGAAGGCCACAAGCCCAAAAAAAAGAGAAATAGAAAGTCCTCCAACTATCTAAATCTCTCGATCCATGCTTTGAGTCCACTATAAGACTTCCTAGAAACCTTATGCAATAGAAGAGCCAGCCCATCCTTGATTTTTTTCTGCATCTATAAAGACTTGGAGGGATACCCTTAAAAATAAAGTCATTCCTAGTTGTCCAGATGACCCAGGCACTGAGCATGATCAACTTCATGAAAAAGACTCATGCAAGGCTAACTTGAGACTAGTCAACATGCTCTGAATTGCTGCGGAGAAGGTGGTCCCAAGAGGCTAACTTGAGACTAGGCAATTTTAATGAACATAAAGTTATTTCATGGATTGCTTGGGCCTTGGGCTATGATTCCATGCATAATACCGGAAAAGTGGTCAAAGCCGGATATTTGCAGTATAGATTAGAAAAGAGGCGAGGAATAGATCTTGAAAAACCAGTAAAATGAGAAAATATTTCCGAGTGTGCCAGATATAATCACCCGAGTACCTTATAGAACTAGTTTTCGGGAGAGCTTCTAGTTGAACCGGAAACGAGTCAACGCTCCCATCCGTGCTGGCGCTAGCGACACACGAGTTTGATTGCACGACGAGGAGACTCCATTCTGGCGTCAATCTTCGATTCTTGGCGAGGAGGTTCGAATGTGACCGATCCAGCGCCGTCGTAGGAAATCGATCACCACAGCGAAAAAAGGGCTGGCTCTTCTATTGCATAAGGTTTCTAGGAAGTCTTATAGTGGACTGAAAGCTTGGATTGAGAGATTTAGATAGTTGGAGGGCTTTCTATTTCTCTCTTTTTTGGGCTTGTGGCCTTCTAGTTGGTCTTTTGTTGCTATTCTCTAGCAACAACCTTTTGTACTTTACATTGAAAATTAATAAAAATACATAGTGGAGAAACCCACTGATCAGCCTAAATTTTTTGCCTAAACATAGCATAAAAATTAAATATAAAGCTAGGCTATCACAAAATCACAAACTATGTATTATTATGATTCTCATCTGCAATCCAAGACACGAACATATCACTGCTTCTCTAGATGTAAGACATAAAGAACAAGCAGCGCTAATGTATACACAGCATTTGAGATCATATGATAACCATCTATATCAGCAAAGATCAGGTGAAGCCTACGCCACTGCCGGGTAGCCGTAGTGACAGCGGCCAAGAAGACAACTACCACAAAAGCAGTTGACATCCACAGTAGCACCGTCTTGGTGCTTGTTGCATATCTTTGTGAGTGAGATGTGGCAAATTAGAATTGACTGTAAGTAGCAGATAGAATTTCATAGAGAAACCCAAACCTGAGCAATCCCTCACAAATACTATAAGAAAAAATCTCCAAATTTGAGCAAAGAACGTTATGGTCTTACTTCGCGGGTTTTGCACAGGCTCTTCCTGCGCACGTATGGAGTCGCATCTTGTTCCGCAACTGGGATAGCGTAGCAACGGATTTCCCTCGAGGCTGTTCCAGCATGTCATGAAAAGATAAGGATGGAAATCAGATCAGAAATCTCTTTGTTGTATTTGAGGCTATGTGGAGTAAGAATGGACAGTACAGTTAGCCCAAGGGGAGAGAGAAAAAAAAGTGACGAAGAAATCACTTACAGTACATTCTTTATCCTAAATTCCTGCACTGTGCCGCTCAGGTTGTTGGATGACAGATCCCTGTGAAGTAGATCAATTGTCAAGATCACTTATCAAAGTGACGAAAACAGATGAAAATAACAAATCAACAGTAATACCACATATTTTCGCCAAAATGAAGAGGAAAAATAGTAACAGATTGAGAAAAGGAAATACAGGATGAAGAGGTTGTAAGAAGCGATTAGTGAATCAGGGATGAATCCAGATAAATTGTTGTGGCTCAGTTTCCTGAAGAGATGAGACAGGCAGATGAACATATCAGCTGACTAGCTGAGACCATGTTTGATCAGAGATTCAGGCACGTATGTCCTGACAACAATGTGCCGTGCATGTAAAATTATTAAGAACCAGGGAGCTTAATCTTACACAAAATAGAGGTCCCTGAGATCACCCGGTGTGCGTGGTATGGTGCCGTTGAACTGATTGCCTGAAAGGTCAAGCCTTTGTAGCAGCGGCAGCCCTCCTATGGTGTCAGGAATAGGGCCTGAAATAGAATTATGGTCCAAGAACCTGTGTAGAAAAACATCCAAACCGAAACTCCTCATTTCCTGAATTTCCCAGCAAGTGTAATAGGTCATCTACCTAGGATTCAGACAGGTCTTACAGATTCCGCAACTGCCGCATTTTCCCGATGGCCGGCGACAGTCTGCCGGACAGGTTCATGTTTTCCAGTTCTCTGCAGGCAGGCAGTTGATGCAGAAGATAAACCATGCATGAGTCCAAAACTCTACTCTAAGCGCCGACAGAAATTAAATGGCGATACGCACAGTGTGTGAATAAGGCCATCGGAGCAGGTGACCCCCTTCCAGCCGCACGGATCACCGCCGGAGGTGACGACCCAACCGCCGAGAACGTTGTCCGGGTCCCGAAGCGCCGCCCTGATGGTCACTAGCGCCTCAACTGCAAGTGCACGCACGCCGACGATCGAACGTAGCATGCAACCAAAAGAGTGAGTACATGAACTGAAATATTTTTAGGCGATCGAGGAGACGAAGACTGAATCTTGGTGGGAATAATTAATCAAGAATTTGAACAAATCAAGAAATCTACGGTAAACGAGAACCTGCCGTGAACAGAACGGATCGACGACGAGCGTCGCAGGCCGTCGAGTTCCCGATGGCCAGGGCATGCAGGGGACACAAAGATCGAGGAAGACGCGGTACCTTGGTCGGCGGAGGACAAGTTGTCCGCAAGGACATCCGCGCCGGAGGAGGACGCCGCGGCCACGAGTCCCAGCAGGGCCACCATGACCGCCGCCCTCATCACACTCACACCCACGGCAGCTCGCCGCTCGCCCATGGCGTCCACCACAGAGACAACAACGATGACAACGACGACGACGACGAGCATGGAGAGAGCGCGAGCGAGGATGTCCTGTCGGACAGTTTGTCGTCCGGCCGCGAGAACAGAAACTGCCTAGAGCCCGGCAGGGAGCGAGAGAAGGAAGTCAGGAAGAGAAAAGCGAGCGGTGCGAATGCAGATGGAGCGGTGGCAGGCAGCGGGGGCGCTGTGATGATGAGTGATGGCATCCCGGTGAGACCTGGCGCGCGCGCGCGCGACGAGCTGCTTGTCGGCTACTGCATGTCTGCCTGGCTTTCGGTCGGTTACCGGCGCAGCGGACAGCAGGCCTCGGCTGCGACCTGCGTGAGGCCGGAGGGGGCGGCTTGTGGCTGTGGCTGGGGTGACGTGACCACCGTCCACCGGCGCTACACGCCGGATGGGGCGTATCCTATTGCATATCTTAGGCTAGCCATAGTGTTAGTATCATAACAAGGTTTAAAATAGGGCGCTATTTCTCCGCTAATAGCACGCTATAGCATATTTGGAGGGTACACGCTAAATTTTAGTAATTTTGCTCGCTATACCGCTATTTGTGAAATATCACGCTATATCACGCTAAAAATTCATAGCGTTATCGCGCTATTTTTTCAAACTAAGTTGCTTTCACTTTTTCGCGGTCATGAACTGCAATCTGTTGGTTCCTCTTCAAGATTATAACATAATATCGGTAATGCTGATGATTTTTAATAAATAATTTATACTATGTTGTCGCCTTGTGAAATGTTGATGTTAGCTTTCTGAAAAAATGGAGATCTATTTGTTGTATGTGGTTATGTATATATGATTCAGTCATTTTTGGACTAAATATGCAACCTTTTTAGCGAAATCTTTTATTTTTAGGCTTTATTTGGTATTTTTTTCAAAATGCTATTTAAAAAGCACATAATTAGCACGATATAGCGTCCATAGAGTTTGAAGGAGGCTGACGCTATTTCATTTAGCACGTTATTTTAAACCTTGGTATCATAGCTAGTATCATGCACATTGGTCCCACAAAAATGCTGATGTGGCATCTAATTAAGAAGGGGAGAGGAGATTAGAGTATCATAGGTAGATACCGTATCATAGCGCAAACAACGAGAAAAATTAATGCTAAACAAATCTTGTACACAAATTTGCATTGAGATTCTAAAAAACAATAAATATAGCATGACTATGATACTACTTCATGATACTACTACTCAATATAGAGATAATATCATGTAGTAGTATCATATGCATGATATTAGTACATGATACTTACCACTATGACCAGCCTTACTGCATTTATGAGTGGAACTTAGTTACTACTCATGAAAATATTAATGGTCTCTCCGGAAAATGCAATAAAATTAACCTTGTTCGAAATGATTGAATAGAATATACACTCTCGTAAAAGTGGAGGCTTTTAAATGTCGGTTTGGAAAAGATTTCTGAGACCCAGCTGTGAAATATCTGAATAGTCGCAAATTATTTCTGAATTGTTTTGCCCAAATTTCATGAAGTTTAAACAAGTTCAACTAAATTTGGATTCATTTCAATTTGGTCTGAATCTAGTCCAACCAATTCGAGGAAAATATACTTCCAACCACACCCTATTTTGACCATTTCGTTGATTTTTAATCCTGCTCTTGTTTCTATTTTCTAATGGATGATACTTTACAACATAATGGAAAAATGTCGGCTAAATTACATGAGTGAACTACATATTAAGAAATATCGGAATGGAAAAAACACTACCTCATAGAGAGGTCACAAGCGGTAACCTCTCAGTAGTGGGGTTTTTTTTTGTAGACACCCATGCTTGCTCTATTTTTTTCGATAAAGAGTATATATTAATATCACGAAGATATCAATTACATCTAGCCTCTGCAACAACTCATTGCCCTAGCGGCACTACGGATGCACACAGCCCGAAAAGAAAGAAGAATTACAAAAAAAAAAGTCCCGCTACAACAATCTATTCCTTGAAACAACGGCACTAACACCACCAAGACAACACCAGAAGTTCAGCTTCTCCAAAAGCGACACAGTGCACCAGCGCTGCCGTCGCCCGATCATAGATCTTAGGTTTTCACCCTGAAGAAAATCCTCACTCTCAAAACGATGTCTTCAACAAGGACATTGCCCGAACAATGCTTGCTCTATTATGATCGAATGTTCACAGGGATACAAACAACATTCAGAGGCTCAAGAAGCCAAACAAGGCATGCTGAACCTAAAGACAACGAAACGAGCTAGCATATGGGATTTTGTCTGGATTCCAGCTCTCATGGATAAAAGCAGTCGAAGAGAATAGTGGTCTCTAAGTTTGAATCTCCTCGACTGTGACACTATAAGAATCCAAAGAGCCATTATCTATGGGATTGACAATGCCCATGCATTTGGGAGTTCATCCGATGTGTCATAGCTAGACATCATTTGTTGTCACCCACTGCCTCAAGGAATACCAATGCAATATCCCCAAAATGTTGGGATCCACATCCACCACACCCTAGAACATGATGTTTGCACATCTGTGTGGCTCCACATACCACTGATTTCAACAACACACCATCTACATTCAACTTCACGAGGTCAGGTGCCAAGCGCCATCCACATCATTCTTGTGGTTTTAGCAAGTTCCTTCATCGGCCGCAACTCAGATAGGAATCTTTGGATAAAACCGTAAGTAGTGAGAGGGCTCTTCGATTCCACATCATAGATGACCTTTCTTTGAGCTGTCTTCTATCTAGATAGGACATATCGACACGAGGATTTGCATGAAATCATCTTGAGATACATCAACCCCATCATCGATAAAACCTATAGTGCCTCACCAATGATTTCAAAGTGGAACACATATGCTTGGTGATTTGCTCGTTCACTAGTGCCCACACGCAATAGCACATTAACCAATTGAGAAGTGACTAACACAAGTATTACTTTGTGCCATGAAGCGCTCGTGCGTGTTGCCTCCATGTGGCGGTTCAGATGGTTCACGTTGGGCAATGACTGATGCACGACGACACCTGAATTGGCCACGTGGTTGCTCATAGCTTCTTCTCTGGATTTTTTGAAACTGGCTTTCCTATATATAATTAAAATCCAGAAGTTTGATTACAGTCACGCTCGATCAGTCCAACCACAAAGGGACGAGCTGAATTGATTAACACACTCTCATGCTCATAGTAGTTCTTGAATGTCTCTCACCAGATCTACAATGACTGATTTGTTTGAAGTTTTATTTTGCAAGTCATTGACCACAACAGCGCAATTATTCTCAACAATCACAGGTTAACACAAACCAGTAGGATAGCTTTAATACTTTTTAGACCAGCTATGACTTCGGCTACTTCAGCAGACGGACAGTAGAGGGAACGTTCCCAAACTGAACGAATAACATGCCCAAACTCATCCCTAAGGACAGCTCCCCAAGATCATGTATTTGAACTCTCAAAAAATCCAGCATAAAATTTCAGTTTACACTATCCAGGCGGTGGTTTGGTCCAGGTTGCAGTTTGCACACGGAAAATACCATCACTGGGAGTACCAGGGCTGATCATTGGTTGCTTGCCTTTTGGGTCAGCAAGCATCTCAATCTCTCTGGTATCTTTTGAGGAGCATAGATAGGATTGAAGGAAATCTGAGGAGTGCTCAATCCCACACTTACCATCTCCAAAGATCACATTGTTCCAAAGGTGCCATGTACGCCACCAGAGGAGAAGTAGCTTGGCTCTCATGGCTTCATCAACCTGGCTAAGTAAGATAAGCACACAGTCATTCCCTGTAAATTTGAAGGCATCCTCTTGAGGAAGATCCCAAACTTCTATCAACCTCTGCCTGAACGCTCTGGCTTTTGTGCAAGAAACCATGGCATGGAAGCTGTCTTCAGGTTCAGTACCACAAATAGAGCGTTTTGGCAGCAGGTCCATTTTCCTTCTACACCTGTGAGTTTGGACATCGAGGAAATTTGTTGCGAGTTTCCAGCCAAAGATTCTGACTTTGGGCTGGACTTTGGCTTCCCAAATCAGTTTCCAAAGGTCTCGTTCGCCTGCTTGTTTATTACATGAGCTCTTCCCTCTGTTCTTTTCATGAAGCTCAAGTGCCAATCTGTATGCGCTTTTGTCAGAGAACATGCCGCTCTTCTCGTAGTGCCAAGCGACGTAGTCCTCCCCAATTAAAGTAGGGATTTTGATTTGGAGAATATGCTCCACATCATCAGCATAGAACAAATCTCTGACAAGTTGTTCATTCTAGTTCTTCGTCTCTTGAATAATAAGATCGGAAACCCATCTCTTTCTCGACCTCGCGGCTTTACCAATGACTTTTACGTTGCCTCTTGGCACCCAGTCGTCGCGCCAGATTCTGATCTTTTCACCAGTGTTGATTCACCAAATCATTCCTTTCTTGAGGAGGTCAAGCCCATGGAAGATGCCTTGTTTTGCCAGAAGTGCTTGATTAAAGAGACGGAGATCTCGGAAGCCAAGTCCGCCTTTGCACTTGGGTTTAATCATTTTTTCCCAAGACATTGAGTGGACTTTCCTTCGGTATTTTTCGTCTCCCCACCAAAAACTCCTAATAATGTGTTCCAGTTCATCACAAAGTCCGGCAGGGAACTTGAACACACTCATAGCATGGGAGGTGATGGCTTGCGCCACAGATTTAATAATAGTTTCTTTGGATGCAGTGGACATGTATTTCTCACACCAATCCGAGCATTTCTTTTGTAGTCTTTCTTTGTTTGATTGGAGCTTGTCATTTTTCATCCTTCCTTCCGGGATTGGAAGGCCAAGGTATTTGTTGTCAAAACTAGTGGACTCCACATTCAGAATAGAGGCCACCTTCTTGCCATCTCCTTCCGTACAAAACTGACCCAACACGAGGGAGCATTTGGCAGAGCTAAGGAGCTGACTAGTGCTGGATTCATAGGCGCGCATCACCCCATTGATTTTTTGTGTTTCCTCTTCATTTGCTCTGAAAAATAGGAGGGTATCATCAGCGAACAACAAGTTAGAGATTCCAGGGCTTTTTCTGGATTTTGATCTTGTTGGTTGACCCTTTAGTCTGTCCTCTCAGAATTTCTTCTTTGAAATCAATATGTGCCAAGTGAAACAAACAAGACACTGGGCGATCAAAATACAACACCAATTGGTAGGATATTCTTATGTACTTTGGGGGATTGTTTGTATCACCTTAACATCAATGGGAAGAAGGAGGTGATCCAGAAAAATCAATCTAGGGCTTCATCCCTCTCGCTGGCGATGTCGCTGGTCCGCCCCACCTCCGGCGGTCTTGGGTCCTTGGAGGTGTGGCAGACCATGACCTCTTGCCGGCTGGAGGTTTCAGTATTTTTAGGTATTTGCACTATCTTCTTCAGGATGGTGGGGTGGCGTCTATGTCCTAAAGTCAGAATAAGGTCCTCCTACCATGTCCCCGTTCCGATGGTGTGCCTAGCCCTGGTGGAGGGTGTGTGGAGTTGTCTTGTCGGCGGATCTCCTGAGACCCGATTGGTGTTCGTGATAGTTGGTGTGGTTGCAAGTCTCACTCTTCCGATCTACTCCCTCCGTTCTCTTTTAGTCTACATTCTAGGAAAAATCAGACAAAATAGTAGTGTATTTATTAGTACTACTTAAATTGGCAAACAACCAATCCAAACTACATTGAAAATAGTGGCATCCAATAGATAAAGTAGGACCACTTCGTTTTCCGTATTCTTGCTGACAAAAAGCTAGAATGTGGAGTATTTCAGAAAAAAATTTAGGCCTAGAATGCAGAGTATTTCAGAACGGAGGGAATATGGTTGTCATCTTTGACGATGGTTGCTAATTTCGTGTGCATGCCCTTTGGAGACATCTACTACAACAAGCTCTACTATGATAAGTTTTGCCTGGCTACAGTGAGGGAGGGACGAGGACACTGACGCGCCCTTCGGCTCGCTCTAGTGCTTGTCTTCCCTAGGTCATCCAAGAATCTAATTGTAATGGTTTTACTTTTAGAGCTCATTGTACTACTTTTGATGACTATCAATGGACCGGTGGATTTTCGCAAAAGAAAATTTATGGGAAGAAACTTTTGATCACAACGAGTGAAGCGAGTGCTCTATTGTTTAGGGCCTATATGATTCATAGGGTTTTGAAAACACAGGAATCCTAAAAACGTAAGATTGAGTGACCTGTCATATTGATTTCAACATGGATTACGAACACATATGTGAAATAAGTTCATTGGTTGCATCACTTGAAAATGGGTGGGAATTTATTAGAACTAGAAATAATAGGGTCATACCTCGCCCCGCTATATGTTTTGTTAAGCGCGACACAACTTAATTTGGGTACGAGCGCCACCGCTTGTACCACACCTTGTCTTGTCTTATGTTGGCACACAAATCCTCCAAGTTCATTCCAAAAACCTCTAGTTTGTTTCCTAATCTATCTCTAATACCTAATCTCACGTTTTCCTGATGTTTTACCTCTTTATATACCCCTCAATAGTTTTTCCCTTCTCAACTATCATATCCAGCCTTTGCTAAATGCATATAAGGATTATAGGCAAGGGAAAATCCATCAAAGCCATGGCATGTTCATGGGATGAACGCATAATTCTTTGCAAGAAAAGGATGATCGCATCTCCAACGTGGCAGCCCACCACATGGAGCAAGCCCCTTCCATGAGGAAGATTTCTAGCTTGAAGGAGTTGCTCCTGGCATGCTAGGCCGTGGGCTTAAGGGTGACCGTGAGTGGTGAGATCCAGAAAGAGACAACTTGCCCGAGGAAGAAAAGGACCCCGAAGAGACAGAGGAGGAAGAGTACGCAGAAAAGGTACCTCCATAGTCATGCATGAAGAGCATAATGCAAATAGCGACCACACAACTTAACTAGGGCTCTTTCCTTTTTTCAACCCACATGAGTAATTAACAGGAAGTCTGCCAAGGCTTCGGGAACTAGGAGATCACATCACCACAATCAAGCTGGGCGTGTCAACTGTCCACTATATTTCTTTGTGTACTATGGTACACTGGGATACCTGCATTTATTTCTCTTTTTACCTATGCATGAGAATATTCTTCCTCCTTTTCTGAAGTAAAATTCCCGTCTCTAACGCAGTGTTCTTTTTACTCCCTCTCTCCCAAATTAGGATGCATATTAGTTTTGGTCCAAGTCAAACTTTGTAAACTTTGATTAAATATATAGAAAATTATAGCAACATCTACAACCTTATCTCAATGTTATTAGAATCATCATGAAATATATTTTCATATCATATGCATTTGATATTATAAAGTTAATGTATTTTTTATATATAGTGAAACTAATTTTATAAAGTTTGACTTTGACCAAACCTAATATGCATCCTAAATTCGGAAGGAGGGAGTATATTGTTGGATATGAACATTAATTATGGTATTGTTTAGATTATTATGTCAGGTAACAGTTAAATACAGCTAGGAAAGATTAGTGTTCCTCGATCAGGAGTGCCGCATGTACATGTCAGAAAAGAAGTATTTGCCATATCGACATGCATCCCAACTCGATTCATGTTATGCTTAAGCTAAAAATTTCGCAAATCGTCCGTATTTGTTTCAGGGAACTATTAATGAGATAGAGAAAGCGAGACCTCTTTGGGCAGTATCGTCAGGGTCTCTGATAAGTACTGATATTCCATCATGCATCTATTGTAATGGTGCACTTGAGTATGAATTTCAGGTAGATAAGTTTCATTTTCAATAAACTATCAAATGTAGGCATGTTTGATTCAAATGCAGTACCCACAACTCTAGACTGAGACCAACTACATGTAGATGCTATTTTTTTGCTAAAGGTTTCTAAACACCAAGACAACACGAACAATTTTCTCTCCGATGCACCATTATGTGGCACCAGCTCATGTACACTCCACACCACCTTTTGTCTATTTTTTTTTGCCGGATCTCATTCCAAATATGTGTTAAATTGTTAGGGAAGTAGCATCGTATGCATGATAGTATTGCATGACATTCGCGACTATGACCAGCCTTAACCTCCAAAGCAATGCAATTTTGAGTTATTTGTCTTACATTCTTGTGCACAAGGTACTCCTAAGTCCTAAATGAGATATGGCTCAAATCTCTCTATGCAGCCAATCCTCCATTTCACTAATAATATTCACGAGTTTATTTCTACAAGTATTCTGATGGGATAACAGATTATATGGTAATAATATTATTTTTCCAAAGGATTGATGGTAGGGATGGAAACTTGAGAATTTCGATGTGGCAAATCACAATGTTGAGCTTCTTAGGACTTCAAGTCCCATAGCTCCTTAAGTTCTTTATAAGAGTTTTTTCATGAAATGCATGTATGTGTAGGATAACGTTGCATAGAAAACAAAAAAATTTCCTACCGCGAACACGAAATCCAAGCCAAGATGCAATCTAGAAGACGGTAGCAACGAGGGGATTATCGAGTCTCACCCTTGAAGAGATTCCAAAGCCTACAAGATGAGGCTCTTGTTGCTGCGGTAGACGTTCACTTGCCGCTTGCAAAAGCGCGTAGAAGATCTTGATCACGACGCCACGAACGGGCAGCACCTCCGTACTCGGTCACACGTTCGGTTGTTGATGAAGACGACGTCCACCTCCCCGTTCCAGCGGGCAGCGGAAGTAGTAGCTCCTCTTGAATCCGACAGCACGACGGCGTGGTGTCGGTGGCGGTGGAGAAGTCCGGCGGAGCTTCGCTAAGCGTGCGGGATGTGGTGGAGGAGAGAGGCCGCTAGGGTTTGGGAGAGGGGGCGCCGGCCACTAAGGGGTGCGGCCACCTTGGTGGTTCTTGGGTGGCCGGCCCCCTCCCCTTGGCCCCTCATTATATAGGTGGAACCCCAAGTGTTGGTCTCCAAGTCTTCGAATAAGACCCGAACCAAAAACCTTCCATATGGTGGGAAACCTTCCCAAGCTAGGACTCCCACTAGAGGTGGGAGTTCCACCTCCGATATGGGGGTGGCCGGCCCCCTAAGGGGGAGTCCACTTGGGACTCCACCCCCACTAGGGTTGGCCGGCCATGGAGGTGGAGTCCCATGTGGACTCCACCTTCCTAGGTGGTTTCTTCCGGACTTTTCTAGAACCTTCTAGAACCTTTCATAGAACCTTCCGCATCATTTTAATTCACATAAAATGACATCCTATATATGAATCTTATTCTCCGGACCATTCCGGAACTCCTCGTGATGTCCGGGATCTCATCCGGGACTCCGAACAAATGTTCGAACTCCATTCCATATTCAAGTTCTACCATTTCAACATCCAACTTTAAGTGTGTCACCCTACGGTTCGCGAACTATGCGGACATGGTTGAGTACTCACTCCGACCAATAACCAATAGCGGGATCTGGAGATCCATAATGGCTCCCACATATTCAACGATGACTTAGTGATCGAATGAACCATTCACATACGATACCAATTCCCTTTGTCACGCGATATTTTACTTGTCCGAGGTTTGATCATCGGTATCACACTATACCTTGTTCAACCTCGTCTCCTGACAAGTACTCTTTACTCGTACCGTGGTATGTGGTCTCTTATGAACTTATTCATATGCTTGCAAGACATTAGACGACATTCCACCGAGAGGGCCCAGAGTATATCTATCCGTCATTGGGATGGACAAATCCCACTGTTGATCCATATGCCTCAACTCATACTTTCCGGATACTTAATCCCACCTTTATAACCACCCATTTACGCAGTGGCGTTTGATGTAATCAAAGTACCTTTTCGGTATAAGTGATTTACATGATCTCATGGTCATAAGGACTAGGTAACTATGTATCGAAAGCTTATAGCAAATAACTTAATGACGTGATCTTATGCTACGCTTAATTGGGTGTATCCATTACATCATTCATATAATGATATAATCTTGTTATTAATAACATCCAATGTTCATGATTATGAAACTAATCATCTATTAATCAACAAGCTAGTTAAGAGGCTTACTAGGGACTCTTTGTTGTTTACATATCACACATGTATCAATGTTTCGGTTAATACAATTATAGCATGGTATATAAACATTTATCATAAACATAAAGATATATAATAACCACTTTTATTATTGCCTCTTGGGCATATCTCCAACAGTCTCCCACTTGCACTAGAGTCAATAATCTAGATTACATTGTAAGGTACCTAACACCCATGGCATTCTGGTGTTGGTCATGCTTTGCCCTAGGGAGAGCTTTAGTCAACGGATCTGCTACATTCAGATCAGTGTGTACTTTGCAAATCTTTACTTCTCCATCTTCGATGTACTCGCGAATCGAATGATAACGCAGCTTGATATGCTTCAGCCTCTTGTGTGACCTTGGTTCATGTGCATTGGCGATGGCACCCATGTTGTCACAGTAGATGACTAGTGGGTCCAATGCACTAGGAACCACACCGAGCTCTACAATGAACCTCTTCATCCATACCGCTTCTGATGAAGCCTCCGAAGCCGCTATGTATTCCGATTCTGTTGAGGATTTCGCCACCGTGCACTGCTTCGAGCTTGCCCAGCTTACTGCAGCACCATTCAATATAAACATGTACCCAGACTGAGACTTAGAGTCATCAGGATCAGTGTTCCAACTTGCATCGGTGTAACTTGTTACAACGAGCTCTTGGTCACCTCCATAACAAAGAAACATATCCTTAGTTCTTTTCAAGTACTTTAGGATATTCTTGACCGCTGTCCAGTGTTCCATTCTGGATCACTTTGATATCTGCTAGTCAAACTAACAGCATGTGCTATATCCGGTCTAGTACATAGCATGGCATACATGATAGAGCCTACTGCCGAGGCATAGGGGATCTGACTCATCCTTTCTCTTTCTTCTGCCGTAGCCGGACCTTGAGTCTTACTCAAGACCTTGCCTGGTAACATGGGTAAAAATCCTTTCTTACTTTCGTCCATTCTAAATCTTTAGAATGTACATGTACTCTATTAGGCTCAGTTCTTTTGGTGGCTTCTCCGAGAAGCTGCCCTCCCCCAGCTTCCTGGGGAAGCCGCCCCCAAAATTTAGGAAGGCTTCCGAAATGATCTAGCCTAGACTAGTCCGAAAGCCTCCCTAAATTTTGTGTGCGGCTTCTCCAGGAAGCTGGGGGGAGGGCAGCTTCTCGGAGAAGCCGTCAAAAGAACTGAGCCTTAGACGTCTTGATCTATCTCTATAAATCTTGATGCCTAATATATACGATGCTTCACCAAGGTCTTTCATTGAAAAACTATTATTCAAATAACCTTTTACACTGCTTAATAGTTCTATATCATTCCCAATCAATAATATGTCATCTACATATAATATCAGGAACGCTACAGAGCTCCCACTCACTTTCTTGTAAATACAGGCCTCTCCATGACACTGTATAAACCCGAAGTCTTTGATCACCTTATCAAAGCGTCGGTTCCAACTTCTTGATGCTTGCTTCAGTCCATAGATTGAACGCTGAAGTTTGCATACTTTGTCAGCATTTTTAGGATCGACAAAACCTTTGGGTTGTACCATATACAACTCTTCCTCAATGTCTCCATTAAGGAACGCCGTTTTGACATCCATCTGCCAAATCTCATAATCGAAAAATGCAGCTATTCCTAACAAAATCCTCACAGATTTTAGCTTCGCTACAGGTGAGAAAGTCTCATCGTAGTCAACACCTTGAATTTGTCGGAAACCCTTTGCGACAAGTCGAGCTTTATAGACAGTAATATTACCATCAGCATCTGTTTTTCTCTTGAAGATCCATTTATTCTCGACAGCCTTGCGGCTATCAGGTAAGTCTACCAAAGTCCATACTTTGTTATCATACATGGATCCCATTTCAGATTTCATGGCTTCTTGCCATTTGTTGGAATCTGGGCTCATCATAGCTTCTTCATACGTCGCAGGGTCTTCATCATTGTTATCCACAATCATGACATTTAGACAAGGATCATACCAATCAGGAGTGGCACGCTCCCTTGTCGATCTGCGAGGTTTAGTAGCTATCTCATTTGAAGTTTCATGATCATTATCATTAGCTTCCTCTGTTGCCGGTGCAGGCGGCACAGGAACATCTTCCGTACTGCGCTACTCTGATCAACGAGCAGAGATTATTCAATCTCATCGAGTTCTACTTTTCTTCCAGTCACTTCTTTAGTGAGAAATTCTTTCTCAAGAAAGGTTCCGTTCTTAGCAACAAAGATCTTGCCTTCGGATCTGTGATAGAAAGTGTACCCTATAGTTTCCTTAGGGTATCCTATGAAGACGCATTTCTCCGCTTTGGGTTCTAGCTTGTCCGGTTGTAACTTTTTTACATAGGCTTCGCAACCCCAAACTTTTAGGAACGACAGCTTAGGTTTCTTATTAAACCATAATTCATACGGTGTCGTTTCAACGGATTTTGATGGTGCTCTATTTAAAGTGAATGCGGCTGTCTCTAATGCATAACTCCAAAATGATAACGGCAAATCAGTAAGAGACATCATAGAACGAACCATATCTAAGAGAGTTCGATTACGACGTTCGGACACACCGTTTCGTTGTGGTGTTCCCGGCGGTGTCAATTGTGAAAGTATTCCGCATTTCTTTAAATGCATGCCAAACTCATAACTCAGATATTCACCTCCGCGATCAGATCGTAGAAATTTAATCTTCTTGTTACGTTGATTTTCTACTTCACTTTGGAATTCCTTAAACTTCTCGAAAGTTTCGGATTTATGTTTCATTAAATAGATATACCCATATCTACTCAAATCATCTGTGAAGGTTAGAACATAACGATAACCACCGCGCGATGCTACACTCATTGGTCCGCACACATCTGTATGTATGATTTCCAATAAGTCAGTAGCTCGCTCCATCATACCCGAGAATGGAGTCTTAGTCATTTTTCCCATCAGACATGCTTCACATCTATCAAGTGACTCAAAGTCAAGTGATTCAAGTAATCCATCGGTATGGAGTTTCTTCATGCGTTTCACTCCAATATGACCAAGACGACAGTGCCACATATAAGTAGAATTATCATTCAATTTAATTCGCTTAGCATCAATGTTATGTATATGTGTATCACTACTATCGAGATCTAACAGAAATAAGCCATTCTTTTCAGGTGCTCGACCATAAAAGATATTATTCATAAAAATAGAACAACCATTATTCTCAGACTTGAATGAATAACCGTCTTGCATTAAACAAGATCCAGATATAATGTTCATGCTCAACGCGGGTACAAAATAGCAATTATTTAGGCTTAAAACTAATCCCGAAGGTAGATGTAGAGGAAGTGTGCCGACAGCAATCACATCGACTTTGGATCCATTTCCAACACGCATCGTCACTTCATTCTTTAGTAGTCTTCGTTTATTCTTTAGTTCCTGTTTCGAGTTACAAATATGAGCAACCGAACCAGTATCAAATACCCAGGTACTAGTACGAGAACCAGTAAGATAAACATCTATAACATGTATATCAGATATACCTTCTTTCTTCTTCTTGACAAGGCCGCTCTTCAGATCCGCCAAATACTTGGAGCAATTACGCTTCCAGTGTCCCTTCTCCTTGCAGTAATAGCACTCAGCATCAGGCTTAGGGCCAGCCTTAGGTTTCACAGGAGGCGTGGCAGCTTTCTTGCCACTCTTCTTGTTCTTGCCTTTAGACTTGCCCTGTTTCTTGAAGCTGGTGGTCTTGTTGACCATCAACACTTGGTGCTCTTTCTTAATTTCAATCTCAGCAGATTTTAGCATGGCGAAGAGTTCAGGTAACTCTTTGTTCATGTTCTGCATATTGTAATTCATCACAAAGTTCTTATAACTAGGTGGCAGTGATTGAAGGACACGATTAATCCCCAGTCTGTTAGGAATTACTATTCCCAAGTCACTGAGTTTCTTCGCATGCCCGGTCATGGCGAGCATGTGCTCACTAACGGAGCTGCCTTCTTCCATCATGCATCTGAAGAAGTGTTTCGATGCTTCATAGCATTCCACGGCCGCATGAGTCTCAAAGATAGTTTTCAACTCATTGATTAACTCATGTGGATCGTGGTGCTCAAAACGTTTTTGAAGATCGGCTTCCAGACTGCACAGGATGGCACACTGAACTTGAGAGTACCGAGTTTTCCGAGTCGCGTAAACATTCTTTACTTCATCGGTTTCAGTTTCTGCAGGAGGGTCACCTAGCGGTGCATCAAGCACATATTGCAGGTTTCCGCCATTGAGGAAGATCCTCACATGACGGAACCAGTCGGTGAAGTTGCTACCGTTGCTCTTAAGCTTTTCTTTCTCTAGGAACTGGTTAAAATTGATTGGGGACGCCATATCTACAACATATTTGCAATAGTTTAGACTAATGTTTATGACAAATTGAGTTCAAATTTTAATTTAACAAAATTAAAAACTAGGTGAACTCCCACTCCAAACAATATCCCTCGCATTGTCTTAGTGATCACACGAACCAAATCCATCACACCTATGCCCGATCATCACGAGACAAGATGTAATTTCAATGGCGAACACTCAAAGTGTTCATCATATCAATCATATGATTCATGCTCTACCTTTCGGTATCACGTGTTCCGAGACCATGTATGTACATGCTAGGCTCGTTAAGGCCACCTTAGTATCCGCATGTGCAAAACTGACTTGCACCCGTTGTATGCACTTGTTGATTCTATCACACCCGATCATCACGAGATGCTTCGAAACGACAAGTCTTGGCAACGGTGCTACTAAGGATGAACACTTTATTATCTTGAAATTTTAGTGAGAGGGATCATCTTATAATGCTACCGTCGCGATCTAAGCAAAATAAGATGCATAAAAGGATTAACATCACATGCGTTCATATGTGATATGATATGGCCCTTTTGTCTTTGCGCCTTTGATCTTCATCTCCAAAGCACGGACATGATCTCCATCATCAACGGGCATGATCTCCATCATCGTCGGCGTAGCGTCAAGGTCAATGGCGCCGTCTTCATGATTGTTCTCCCATGTAGCAACTATTACAACTTCTTTGAAATACTACTCAACATGAAATTTAAAGACAACCATAAGGCTCCTGCCGGTTGCCACAATACAATAATGATCATCTCATACATAGTCATCATCACATTATGGCCATATCACATCACCAAACCCTGCAAAAACAAGTTAGACGTTCTCTAATTTGGTTTGCATATTTTACGTGGTTTAGGGTTTTCGAGTGAGATCTAATCTACCTACGAACATGAACCACAACGGTGATACTAGTGTTGTCAATAGAAGAGTAAATTGAATCTTCACTATAGTAGGAGAGACAGACACCCGCAAAGCCACTTATGCAATACAAGTTGCATGTCAAGCGTGGAGCAAATCTCATGAACGCGGTCATGTAAAGTTAGCCCGAGCCGCTTCATCCCACTATGCCACAAAGATGCAAAGTACTCAAGCTAAAGACAACATAAGCATCAACGCCCACAAAACCATTGTGTTCTACTCGTGAAACCATCTATGCATAGACACGGCTCTGATACCACTGTAGGATAACGTTGCATAGAAAACAAAAATTTTCCTACCGCGAACACGAAATCCAAGCCAAGATGCAATCTAGAAGACGGTAGCAACGAGGGGATTATCGAGTCTCACCCTTGAAGAGATTCCAAAGCCTACAAGATGAGGCTCTTGTTGCTGCGGTAGACGTTCACTTGCCGCTTGCAAAAGCGCGTAGAAGATCTTGATCACGGCGCCACGAACGGGCAGCACCTCCGTACTCGGTCACACGTTCGGTTGTTGATGAAGACGACGTCCACCTCCCCGTTCCAGCGGGCAGCGGAAGTAGCTCCTCTTGAATCCGACAGCACGACGGCGTGGTGTCGGTGGCGGTGGAGAAGTCCGGCGGAGCTTCGCTAAGCGTGCGGGATGTGGTGGAGGAGAGAGGCCGCTAGGGTTTGGGGAGAGGGGCGCCGGCCACTAAGGGGTGCGGCCACCTTGGTGGTTCTTGGGCCGGCCCCCTCCCCTTGGCCCCTCATTATATAGGTGGAACCCCAAGTGTTGGTCTCCAAGTCTTCGAATAAGACCCGAACCAAAAACCTTCCATATGGTGGGGAAACCTTCCCAAGCTAGGACTCCCACTAGAGGTGGGAGTTCCACCTCCCATATGGGGGTGGCCGGCCCCCTAAGGGGGAGTCCACTTGGGACTCCACCCCCACTAGGGTTGGCCGTCCATGGAGGTGGAGTCCCATGTGGACTCCACCTTCCTAGGTGGTTTCTTTCGGACTTTTCTAGAACCTTCCGCATCATTTTAATTCACATAAAATGACATCCTATATATGAATCTTATTCTCCGGACCATTCCGGAACTCCTCGTGATGTCCGGGATCTCATCCGGGACTCCGAACAAATGTTCGAACTCCATTCCATATTCAAGTTCTACCATTTCAACATCCAACTTTAAGTGTGTCACCCTACGGTTCGCGAACTATGCGGACATGGTTGAGTACTCACTCCAACCAATAACCAATAGCGGGATCTGGAGATCCATAATGGCTCCCACATATTCAACGATGACTTAGTGATCGAATGAACCATTCACATACGATACCAATTCCCTTTGTCACGCGATATTTTACTTGTCCGAGGTTTGATCATCGGTATCACACTATACCTTGTTCAACCTCGTCTCTGACAAGTACTCTTTACTCGTACCGTGGTATGTGGTCTCTTATGAACTTATTCATATGCTTGCAAGACATTAGACGACATTCCACCGAGAGGGCCCAGAGTATATCTATCCGTCATTGGGATGGACAAATCCCACTGTTGATCCATATGCCTCAACTCATACTTTCCGGATACTTAATCCCACCTTTATAACCACCCATTTACGCAGTGGCGTTTGATGTAATCAAAGTACCTTTTCGGTATAAGTGATTTACATGATCTCATGGTCATAAGGACTAGGTAACTATGTAACGAAAGCTTATAGCAAATAACTTAATGACATGATCTTATGCTACGCTTAATTGGGTGTATCCATTACATCATTCATATAATGATATAATCTTGTTATTAATAACATCCAATGTTCATGATTATGAAACTAATCATCTATTAATCAACAAGCTAGTTAAGAGGCTTACTAGGGACTCTTTGTTGTTTACATATCACACATGTATCAATGTTTCGGTTAATACAATTATAGCATGGTATATAAACATTTATCATAAACATAAAGATATATAATAACCACTTTTATTATTGCCTCTTGGGCATATCTCCAACAGTATGTTCATTGTTGATTTCTGGATACTTGCTTCTCTTTTGAAACAAATGTGTAAATACCTAAATGTGTTAACTTATTAAGTCATCATAAAAAAATGTTATATTGGTGAATAAACGGCAATCCCACTTTAAATGGCACTTTTTTATCACAAATATAATCATATTTTTTCCTGGCACAGGTTCACGCATTTATTTATTTATTTTAGGTTTCTTCTAGTGAGGTCTACTTTGCATGCAGGTAATGCCACAACGGAACTACACACTTGTCCTAGACCTGGTCAAACGGACCGAACCGGTACGCAGCGGAACCAGGAGGCGGCGCAAGAAGCTACAAAACCCATCTAGGATTCCGTCCTCCTCGCCGGTGATACCGCTTGTCCGCTCCACCTCCGGTGGTCTTGGGGCCTTGGAGGTGAGGTGGATCACGGTCCCTCGTCGGCGGGGATTTTTCGTTCTTAATTTAGTTGGCTTTTGAGTCTCCTTATTGGGATGGTGAGGCGGCGGCTACATTCTGAAGTCAGAATAATGTCCTTCCCGCCCTATCCTCGCTCCGATGGTGCATCTAGCGCCGATGGAGGGCGCGTGGAGTTGTGTGCCTGTCGGATCTCCTGGGATCCGGTCGGTTTTCGTGTTAGTTGGTGTGGTTTCATGTCAGTCTCTCTGATCTATGGTTGTAATAATTGGCGATTGTTACTGCTCTGGTGTGCTGGTCCTTTGAGACCTTAGCACGACGACTTCTCGTCTGTCTACTATAACAAGCTCTACTACAACAAGCTTTGCCTGACTCCGGCGATGGAGGAACGAGAACAGCGGCGCGCCTTTGGCTCGTGCTAGTGTCTGTAGTCGTCGCTAGGTGGTCCGAGTACCAATTTATATATATTTTTTTACTTTTTGGGTTATTTGTACTACTGTTGATGATTATTAATAGATCGGTGGATTTCTCGCAAAAAAAAAGGTAATGCCACAACTGCTAGATTTCTTTCATGTTAAAGATGAGCGAGATCCTCTTGATTGGGCAACAATTGTTGTGTACACCTGTTGGGACTCGTGTGATCAAAATGACAGCTACAAGGAAGAATTTGTATGGGTGCAGTTATCTGATAACAAGAACATACTGCACCACTTGAAGCCCGGCTGGCTGGTTTGTATTAATTCCATATACATATTTTTCGGTCTGCCACGCCATCAGTTCTTTTCATTTTCATGTTAAAAGACGGTCGTCATATCTTGTGATCAAAAGATTCAAAACTAAAGGTCGTTGTGCCTAAAGAGCTAGTGATGTCCTTAGTTTATCTTCTGGAAAGTATTTTCAACTGGAATACTGTTCTCCTAAAAAAAAAACTGAAATATTTCAGATGATGATATTTGAAGCAAATGCGCATTCATATGATTGAGAACAATTATGCTGTTTCATTTAGTTTTTGGTTTTGCTTTTCTGTTTGGAAACCTGTCTGACGTGATGTCCTCACGTAGAAAGTCCATCTTTTCTTTATTGGTTGATTTGATTGCTGGCTCACTGAAACAATGATTTATGGAATGGATATAGCAATAATAGGTGAGATATTCTCAAAAAACATAAAACCGAGGCTGAGCTACACGCAGCCCTTTATTTGTAATCACTCAGAATTCGTATTTTAAAGTTTTAAAAAATCTGAAACAAAATTCTTGAGATAGCCAATGGTGCAAAATCTCAATACAAACTACTTCATATTCTAGGCTACACAAAAGGACATATTTTGACAAATTTTATAGTGAATAGTGCACATTTTAAGACTATAGAATTTATTAGAGTTTATCAATTTTGTATATCCTAGAATATAAATTAGTTTGCATTGAGATTTTACACTATTGTAGCATACATCATTAGTTACCTCTATAAAAAAAATTCAAATTTTTAAATTTTTTATGAATTTTGAGTGTTCAAATGTAAAGAGGTACAATATGTAGCCCAGCCTCTAAAACGTGAGATGTTATCTCAACACTTTCTTTTGTAACTCATCGAGCAATAGCTGATATAAGTTATGTTTTTTTTACGAGAAAGATCTGAATCTATTTCCTGAGTTAACAAGAATTACAAAGCACCTCAAAACGCGTCGCTGCTCCCTTACCGGAGCTAGCCTGACGATGTAGATGACAGTTGTTAAGTCATCATGCACGTGTCCCTAAAAACCAACGGCCCAGAGCCGAAGTCACGGCCATTGAACCCTTGAGTTGATCCGAAACTTCTAACATCAAACATCTACCACACAGGGATATGCTATGTTACATGTAATTCGTCAAGTAACGGTTCATTTGGTGAGTCTGTGGCAGCATTTAATATTCTTGGCGGACTGATAGTTGCTGGAAATTGGATGTTTGAGTGAACCAACATGTGGGGCATTGACACCATCAGCCTACCAGAGTTTAAACTCTATGGTGACTTCATTTGTTCAAGACATGTTGGATCAGTTACTCGTCCTCTTGGAGGTGGTCATGGGATATGATGTATGTGTGTGTGTTCATAAGAATGAGTGCATGTACGTATTTGTAAGTGTTTCGCTAACAAAATTTAGATGTTTGGTTGCTAATAGGAAAAAAGCCTGAAGGAGTGGGGGATGATTGATTGCTGATAAGGATACTGTGTTTTCCTATAAATGAAGATAAAGGTGATTTTACAAAATTATACAAAAGGCTGGCATATAGATCAAACAAACCACATAGGAATTATTCAAAGAAGCACTGAACTGTCTACCGTGAAATTCCAATGGGAATTAACACATGCAAATGCTCTAGAAAAAAACATGTAAATCAACGAGCTCTATATATGCTGTACATTAAAAGTGTAGCTCATTCACTGAGTGCCCATAACCCAAAACTTACAAAATTTTCGATTTCCATACATTCCATGACACCTTCACCATTCACACTTGCCTCATTTCTTTTACGTATGACCAGTCTGGACTAGGTTACAACATGCTCTAAATACTAAACTAGTAACATCACCTGTGCGTGTATGTGTACTCAATCACCTTCAGAGTGAACTATCATTGTCGTCCCCGAGGATCGACAGAGAGAACGGTGCAATAGCGATATTGAATGTCGATGATCCAACCTTGTCAATGTGCTTCATCTCAAAATCTCCTTCCTGCAATTCAAAACATATTCAGGTTAAGCTTGAAATTGCAAGGCCAAGGAGTAAACATATAAATGTAACAAAGAGCTCAAAACAACCATGTCAAGCATAAATTGTGGGTATTAGAATCATAAATATCTTTGTGCAGATAAAAGTTGATAAGTACTCTCCAGAATGTCTAATTTAAAAATTCAAATGGATAGGATGCAAAAAAAAGCTGTACAAAAACTAGAAGCTTGTGTCATGTTACCATTCTCCCATTTGGGGTGTTCAGTGGGCATGCAGATGAGTACTCGAAACCGGTCTTTGGGAATATGACAGGTTGCTCTCCCACTACGCCCACACCCCTGACGGTAATATGGAGAAAATCTTATCAGTATTCACTTGCAACTTACAATAAGAGACTATACCACAAAGACTAACCAAATATTCTCCGTCCTTCCATTCGCATCCGTGACAATCCAATGTCGTCTCAGAAGCTGAACAGCACGCTGAGAATTATTTGTAATTCTGATTCTGTAGGCAAAAAAGAACTTCCCCTTCAAAGGCTGGCTCCGGTTTTCAATGTAGACACTCCTGACTTGAACTCTTATCCCCTAAAATTTAACATTCCAAATTTCAAAGTATGTTAGAAAATAAAGTTGAACTCAGTCAAAGGTGTGGAGAAATACTTGATTTATATCATTAAAATATAGTATTACAAAAAAGATTATAAAACCAGTTACTACAAAGAAACTATATGGCCTGATGCATTTCATATCAACCAGAGGGCATGCAAATTCAACATGGACGTTAGAAACTTAGAATATGTAGAGAAAGATGGGCAATGGACCCATTTCCAGTAAAGGTTGAGATTCTGTTGAGAATAAAAGAATGCCAATTCAGGTACAAAGAAATTCCTAAAGACCCTGACCCTTTTACTCCATTGGCCTCTTATGTTTCTTTGCGTGTCATAGTAGCTTGGGTCAAGTTTCCTAAGTAAAATTTGCTCACACAATAAGCTGGTGTTTTTCACGCTTCAGTAACATGAAAGAAAATGCTAGTAAATCGTAAGACTTAAGTTCAAACAGTCAGATAATTATCTAGAAAACTCAGTACTTTACGTATCGGAAGGGAGATATCATAATTCTTTTTTAGGAAAGATAACAGAGTTGCAGCATCAGTGGAACATTTAACTAGAAGACAATACCAGAGTTGTAGCATCGCTAGAACATTTGAGGAGGGAGTGTGGAGCCAAAATCATCAATTCATCTCTGTACTTGGCAGCATCCTGGAAAGCATGAGTACAGAGAAAAAGTCATGAACATTGTAGAACGCTATGAGATGAACAGAACATGTTTGAGTGAATTTTGACCAGCAATCTACACATGAAAGTTAATGAAATAGCTATATGTCCCCAACAGTGAACTGGCACAAACTAAGCAGTAAGTATTGGTTATCTTCAGTTTCCAAACCATGAGACTGGAAACAATTCCAACCACAGGAATGGAATAGAGAAATATTAAGACCAGTTAACCACATGTTCGTTCAAATCGCTGCCTTAAGATTTTACTCTCATTTGTAGTGGACTCATCAAACATAAAGTCGAAAAATAGAAGGACATCCAACTAAGCTGTTGAATCAGTTGTCAGCACCAGAGCATACCAGTCGTCATCATAAGCTACTATCAGAACTGAAGACAGAAGCGGTGCATCATACATACTTCCATGCTGAGCTACTGTGTCGCTTTGGTTTGGTTAGCTATTCTTACCGAGGATTCAGCTTTGTCAAAGACTATAGGGAACTCTACAGGTTCTTATATGGACATGTAGCAACTAGAAACTAAAAGTAGCAAAGATCGGCATGGACAATGGTGATGGACAAGTGCAATACCGCAAACCTCTCCTCCTCGACCGCCTTTTTCAGCGAGCGGCGGAGGCGGAGGACGGGCTCCTCTTCCTCGAACGACCTCAGCGAGTCCCTCAACCTGGCCGCCTCCTTATAATCCTGCAACAAATCCCATTTTGCAGTCAACGAGCAGCCACAATTTGGATATAGGTTAGTTGCAATTTCTACATCCTGCAATGACTCCCTCCCTGTTGTTACCTCGAGCTGGGCGGCCACGGCGAGCTGCTGCTTGAGCAAGGCGTACTTCTGGCTCCTCAGCAAGAAGGCCGCCGCCGTCTTCTCGCCCTCCTCCCTCCGCGCGACCTCATCCGTCTCCTCGTCATTACCCGGCGAATTGGAGCTCGAGTTGGCATCCGACGACGGCGGGGACGAGGACGCGGCCGCCACGACCGCTGTCCGTGGGGTGGCCGAGCTCCTCTGCGGCCACATCGCGGTTCTTGGCCGCCGCCGCATCCCCACCGCCATCGGCGCCGCCGCAGGCGAGCTCAGGCCCACCATCTGCATCCTCTCCCACCGCCCGAGAAACCAAATCGAATCGGTTCTTGGAACCAAAGAGAAATTCGAGCTCAGATAGGCGACAGATCGCCGCGGCTTGTTGGGAGGTAGGCGGGCGAGCGGCTGCCCAGGCTTATTCCTCCGCGCGGCTGGCTAAAATTAGCCGCTGTTCTCGGCCCCCATTTCTGTGGCTCCGCCCGTCGCCAACGCCGAGAAACCCCTGCCCTGATATTCCTGCGGCTAATTCGTGCGGATTAGCTGCTAGCACATCATCATTTGGATTTTGGATGGAACAATGTGTTGCAATCGGGGAAGGGAAAGATCCCGTCTTGCAGCACGCACAGGGACCGTCGCCGTCAGTCACTCGCGTCGCCGTCCGTGACTGCAAATATTTACATCCCATCGCTAGCGCTAAAAATAAGAAAAATGTCACCTTTGGTGCTCTTATCGCAAAAGCTTTGTACGGTCCATAACTCGAGTACTCCCTATCCAAGAAATATAAAACGGTAACCTTCAGAATTTTTCTTGCAGGGTTCTAAGATTTGTTTCCGGAAAAAAAACTTCACCAACATGTTCGAATATGTGATTGGACTGATGCAGAGATCGGAACATCTCGCATTAAAAAAGAAAAGCAATAAGCAGGCTACATGTTTAAAGAAAAATGGATGTGGGGCATCACACGCCATTTTGGGGCGAACCCTTTGGCTCACCTGGGCTCTTGCCAAATCTTAGGGCTCCTTTGATTCATAGAACTTGTATAGGAATTATGTCTAAATTGGATATTATGGAAAAAAAATTCTACGCACGTTATTTGATTCATAAGAACATATTCTATAGTACGTAATCTTATTATCTTATAGGAATCTTATAATGTAAATTATGTAGGAAAAAAACATGAGTTCATACCTCATGAAAGTTTATTTCCTACAAACAAACACAATTTATGTTTTCATAGGATTCAAATAAGCATGATATTCAAATCATATGAATTTTCTATTACTATGTTTTTATTATCCTATGAATCAAAAGAGCCCTAAGCAAGTGCACGCATGAAATTGTTGTTCTTAAGTTCGTATTGATGGAGATTGTTGTTTTCCCATAGAGTTGAGAGTTCAACAAAATGTTTAATCTTTTTTGGCTTTTGCCTCTTTGTGTTGTTCTGTTTAGTTTATGTATTATTGTGCTTGTAACTTGTATTATATTTCACTTTCAATATCGTCATGGTACTTTCCCTAAATATTATGACTTCATTAAAATCTGAATCTATAAATATTTATAAATTACCATAGTATTAGTTTTCTATTAGATAATATATATATACTACTACCTCTATTCCCAAATATGATCATTTTTAGAAAGCAAATTTACCTGTGTAAAAAGAATTACATTTTGGAAGGAGTAATATTTGGTTAGTCGAAGACACAAGGTCAAAGAATCAGACCCAAAAAAAAAGCAAAAGAAAAAGGCTAATGTTGTGTTTGATGAAGAAGTAGAGAAGAAAGATGTTCAGACTATGGAAAAAAATTAAAGGCATAACTAAGTTTGGGCTAGTTTAGTAATAATGGGCAGAATTACCACAAATACTAGGCCATTCCCCATGGTGGACTAAGTTAATACCATATTTCTATGTGAAATTTCGAGGGAAGGATATGCCACGACCCAGTATGGTCAACCCGACCGTCCGACGCCTATGATGTCAAGGATGAAAAACCTAGAGACAATCCTAGATGGGGATAATTTTCCCACTTTTGTTAATATTTTAGGAATTTTAATTTCACTTATTAGTATTTGTATAGATGTGAGTCTTGTGAGACATTATGAATAATAGGGGAATCAATTTCATGATTAAAATCTAGAACAAGCTTGAATAAATTATTTCTACTACCTCCATTCCAATAAATAAGTCTTGCTTTTTTTTTGAAAAGTCAACATCTAAGAAAAGTTTGACCAAACTTTTAGAAAAATCTATCAACAAATATGATATTCCATAGATATCATATGAAAATATATTTCATGATGTATCTAATAATATTGACTTTGCATTTTGCATGTTAATGAATTTTTGTAATAACTTGGTCAAAGCTTAGATGGTTTGACATTTCAAAAATAATACTATTGTTATCACCAGTATTTGACCAAGCCAGAGGTGGGCCGCGATCAAGACGAATTTGAAGATATATGCGTGGAGAGATATGTAAATCGGCCTTGTGCGTCAAGTTTGGGCTAGTTAGCCCGTGTATCTTTACTTAGTAGGTTACGTAGAGTTTGTCTCGTGCACGGTTTAGTGCACGCCCGCATTAGAAAGTCCCCTGGACTATAAATATGTACCTAGGGTTTATGGAATAAACAACAACCAACGTTCAACACAAACCAATCTCGGCGCATCGCCAACTCCTTCGTCTCGAGGGTTCCTCCGGTAAGCACCATGCTGCCTAGATCGCATCTCGCGATCTAGGCAGCACGAGCCTGCCTAGTTGTTCATGCGTTGTTGCTCGTACTGAAGCCTTTTTGATGGCGAGCAACGTAGTTATCGTAGACGCGTTAGGGTTAGCATCGTTCTTAGCATCATATGCTTGCGTAGTGCAATCCTAGCGCGTCTAGCCGTCCTTGTGCCTCATCATGGGTGCAGGGGCGGCACCCCGCTTGATCTTTATTTAGTAGATCTGATCCGTTATGGTCGATCCTTGATTCATCAAGGATTAGTTTAATATCTGCAATAGTTAGGCCTTACAAAGGGTTGGAGGATCCAGCGGCATGCAGGGTGTAGTTTGCTGCCCCTAGACAGGACGTTCCGAGGATCAACCTAGTGTTGGTTTTTAGGCCTTGTCTAGGGCTGGCTTACGTTTACCGTGCGTGAGCGCGAGGCCCAATCGTGAGTAGGATGATCCGATTATGCGGTGAAAACCCTAGATCGTCGTGGATCTCATACGCTTTATATTGATCAAGCAGGACCACCATATATTCGGCCACCTTGGACGAATCATGGGTGAATCGGCTCCCCGAGCCGATTCACAGGACAACCTGAGAGCCGATCGAGGCTCGTATTTAACGTGTACGTGTGTGCCCTGCAGGAAACTAAGCGAGGCATCATCCACACCTTCCGACTGTATAGGTCGGTGGCACGCCTGCGACCCAAAGATCGGCGCGCGACCAGAGGCTTTGCGGGCCGTCGCTCCGAGGGAGGGCCAGCCGCAGCCCTAGTCATTCCCGGCTCTACCGTGTTGGCGCTGCCCGCCGGTGGTTTCGACGCCAACACATTCGGCACGCCCGGTGGGACAAATCTTCAACGACAACCATCTCGCTATCCACATCGAGATGGCGAAAGACACCATACCGTCTTCATCGAAGTGGCAGAAGAAACTCCGGTCACGTACGGGGATCTCAGGCGAGCTCAAGAAGAAGTACGACGAGATCAAGTCTGCCCTCGAAGCCGACCTAATCGGCTCTTTCCACAGGACCCGCTCCCATGGCATCAGATGGAAGGGGTTCACACCGAAGGCGCGCTTGATGGAGTGGACCTGTCCACCCCGTCCGAAGAACGCACCGGTCGTGCGTCAGGAGATCAACTTCATGGTGGCTCATTCGCTGCACCGCCATTCGAGAGCCTGGTGAATACGTTGGAGCGTCGCGCTGCGCGTGATCCAGGAGATCATGAGCCATCAGTACTCTCCGTCAGGACCAGCCCTAGGGACTCACCAAGGGGAGGCGCTGCTCCATTCCCGTCCCCCGCTGCCATTCGCGTTGGCAGCGCCCGAAGCGCCGAACTCATCGGCTTTTGTCGTCTACAAGATTGGTGGTGACCCCAGTGACTACCAGTTCCTACAGGACGCGCCCAAGGAGATCCCGCACGGATACGCATGTGCATACGTGCCGGACTGCAGCCCTGGGCACCCTCGAACCAGGTTGCTATAGCAGGGACTTCTGGGGCAACAGGAGGAGCGTCGGAGGCAGACCCGAGAAGCAAACGTGGCTAGCTAAATACGCCACCCCGACAAAGCTCCCGAGCCCAGCTCCTGCAGTTGGCTCAGAACCAGAGAAACAGGCGTGGCTGGTTAAGTACGCCACTCCGACGAATCTTCGGGTTCGGCACCTGCAGCCATCACCGCGGATCAAATTTGTACGATCCTGAAAGATCAGTTCGGCATGATGCCGAAGAGAAAGGCGATCGGCTATACCAAGCCGTACCCCAATGAGTACGAATTGATCCCGCTACCACCCAAATATCGGCTCCCGGACTTCACAAAGTTCAGCGGATCAGATGGCTCCAGCTCCATCGAGCATGTGAGCCGATATTTGGCACAATTGGGCATGATCTCAGCGTCAGACGAGCTGCGCGTGAGGTACTTCTCGCAGTCCCTCGGGATCGGCGGATGGTACACGCGTCGCTGCCACCGAACTCAATCCAGACTGGAAGCAACCGGAAGAACGGTTCCACGAGCAATATCACTCGAGGCTCCGAGGCGGCATTGCCGATCTAGCCCAAGTACGACAGAAGCGCGGAGAAACGGTGTCCGAATACATTCAGCGCTTCAGGACCGTTAGGAACCGATGCTATTCGGTTCATGTAAGCGAAAAGGAAGCGTCGAATTGGCGGTGGTGGGTCTATCATCATCGATCAAGGAAGTGGCCTCCCAGCGGACTATCCTTCATTAGCACACATGGTGCAGAAGTTGTCAGCATATGAGCAACGCCACCCGGATATCTACCAAGATAAATTCAAGCGCGTGGTTACCATGGTTGACGCAGGCGAAGATGAAGGTCCTACGGGAGAACGAGAGGTCGCAGTAGCTGAGTGGACTCGAGCTGGGCCCAGAACCTGCAAATGGGTAAAACCACCAGGGCCTCCAAGAGGGTTCGACTTCGACGTGACGAAACCGAGCAGATTTTCGACCTCTTACTCGCGGAGAAGCACATAAAGGTACCCGAAGGCCACAAGTTTCCTACGGTGCAAGAACTGAACGGAAAGCCATACCGCAAGTGGCATAACACGTTCACCCACACCACCAACGACCGCAGGGTGTGGCGTCAGCAGATCCAAGTGGCGATAGAAAATGGGCGATTAATTTTTAACCAATACGCCATGAAGGGACACACACCCCTTCCCCGCCGTCAACATGGTGGAGTTTACCCACCTTGGAGGGTGCCAGCCTGATTTCTCAGCCAACATCAGTATGGTAGAGCTTGGACACCGCTGAGAAGGACGGGGATGAGGACAGCTGCTCGGAGCAAGGACACGAGGGGGCCGCTCCATGCGATCGGCTCCGTCAAGATGGCAAGCGCTACGTCACAGAGGGGAAGTGAAGAACATAAGATACCAACGACCCCTCTCTGATCACCTCCTCAACAAGTATGTTAGTCGATATGACCAACGTCGGCGATACAACAACAATGATGAAAGAGGTCGTCTGACCAGAAACGACGAAAGGCATCGCCGGCATAATCATGATGAGGAGCGACAGGAGCGCCATGGCAGGGAGCAGGACGATACGGACAGCATTGGCACGCCTTCTTTCGACACTGGGATTCAGGAATGAGCCGATTACCAACAATCGGCAACGCCCAGAATGCAACCGGAAGAAGAAGGAGACAGCCAACGTATCGTGTTCGAGCGCTTAGGGCCTCTCCCACCGCAAAACAGACGGGCTGAGACCCCCCGTTGGAAGATCTCGATGATTCAGAAGACGAAGGGGAATACGAAGAAGACAGGTGCCACCGTCCAAGGTGGTGCCCCGACGGTCTCAGCCATACACAAAAACGCAGGGTTCAGATTGCGCGGTCTGGAGGAAGCTGAAAGGATGTACTTGCATACGCTGAGGAAGGCGCGGCCCGATCTGGTCGAAAGTCCAGAGGACCCCGGATGAGGAGGGGCTACCGCAAAGAAAAGAGTGGCGCCCCAAGCAAAGAGAGCCGATGATGACACATCGGCCGGCACAAACATGGTGTTCATTCGTCCGGCGGGGTGTAGTGCTCCACGATTACACAGTGCACCCGACATGGATAACAGCAAGCACACCAACGTGCTAAAGTCAGAGATTGGGCTGGTTTTATCCGCCGACATGGACGAGTAGCAAGACTACGTCAATAAGCAACATGGCGAGGCCGATCCTTGCGGCCCTCCGAAACTGATGAAGGGATATTACAAAACCTTCACCGAGCAAGCAACGTGGAGGCCGATTCGAGCAATCGGCCAAAATTGTCCTCACCATCTGCTTTGCCTGGGATCAACGTTTGACCCAACAGGGACTACCTAAGAGCCGATACCATCAATTCTCTTGACAGAATCGGCTCGGGGGCACCTAGATGGATAAAACACTAAGTATGGAGGCCGATACACAAGTCGGCCTGAAATTTTTAAATTTTTCATAGCCGATGCATGGCCATCGACTTCAGAATTGAGAAGCAGCCGATGCATGGCCATCGACTCAAGAAATACAACTGTCAACCAGAAGGTCAGCCCTAGTGAATTATGAAGAGAAGCCACAATGAAAGAACTCCTCAAGAGAGTAGTTTAACAGCTCAGATCTTCTCTTCAAGAACAATGCTAAGGGCAGCTTGGGTGTCCAGATCAGGTTAAGGGTGGGTCGCATCAGATCCACCAAAGGAAGGGAGCCGATCCGACTGCAAGGACGAAGAGGCGACCGAGGAAACTCGGGGGCAGCCCACTTTGAAGGCTCTCTCAAGCTGATTTACGTGCAAATCGGCTGGCTCTGCATGATCAAGCCCGGGCTAGTTCGGCTAAGTCTCGCCTCGAGTAAGGCTCGGGGGCAGCAGGCCTGGTGGATGCTTTGTTTTTGCTCTGTTTAAAAGCCGATTGGGATACCAACGGCTGGTCCTTTATTGCAACCTTCTTCACAAATGATGATTATTGAAGAACATTATTAGGTTTGGTTGGGAAAGTTCAAAGGTTTCCCTGAAGATACTGCATTTTCTGCCAAATTTAGAAAATCATCGGTTGGAGAAGGGAAGGGCGAATCTTGAAGGACCGATACGGTGCTATCGGCTCATTATGCATTGGCAAAGGGGACGAATCGGCAAGGTCAGTGGGAGAAGAAATCGGCAAAATCAAATTGGGGAAAAGGAAAGGTTCTTCATTGATAGACAAGATTTCTTACATAAAGAGCTGATTGCTCTCAAAAGACTACTGCTGGTCCTATTCTATGGGCCGTCGCTGCCCTCATCGTCGCCTTCGTCGCTGCCGTCGGCGCTGCTCCCGGCGGGTTCGTCGTCGCTCCAATGGCCGCCAACTGGGCCCTCGTCGTCTTCATCCTCTCCGTCGGCGTCGTCGCTGTCGCTGTCGAAGTCACTCAGATTTCCCGGCCAGGGGCAATGGCGCTGGCCGGCGGCTCGTCGGAGGAGCTCTCATCGTCTCCCTCCTCCTCTCCCTGCTCCCCTTCCTCCCCGGAAGAGGTGAAGTCGCAGGAGAAGTTGTCATCGTCGCTCTTCTCCACCGGTTCCCCAACGGCGAGGAAGCGGAGGTCACTCTCCCCGTCGGTCAAGGATTTGTCATCCTCGGACCATACGAAGGAGTCATGGTCCTTTTTGTCCCACTTCGTGGGGGCGAGGATATCGTACGCCGCCTGCGTACCCCACGAGGGCGTCTCCTCTCGGATAGGAGAGGACACGTGGGAGAGGTCCGATGAGGAAGAAGAAGAGGAGGACGAGGACATGGGGGCAGAGGAGGGGTTTTTTGGAGGCTAGTGCGAAGGGGATGAGGGAGACGACTGTTTGCTGCGGTTAAATAAAAGGGAGCATAGTAAAAATTCAATGCCACAGCAGTTCCCGAGGAGGTGGTGCCGAACGTCTAATCGCGCAGAGAAGTTGAGAAGGCAAGTTATCATGATGAAGGACTCTGCGACGTTTCTTCTGCTACGACATGACCCGACGAAAAGAGAGCATAATGATTTTGGAAATGTTATTTCCAAAACCAGGGGGGCATGTGTTATCACCAGTATTTGACCAAGCCAGAGGTGGGCCGCGATCAAGACGAATTTGAAGATATATGCGTGGAGAGATATGTAAATCGGCCTTGTGCGTCAAGTTTGGGCTAGTTAGCCCGTGTATCTTTACTTAGTAGGTTACGTAGAGTTTGTCTCGTGCACGGTTTAGTGCACGCCCGCATTAGAAAGTCCCCTGGACTATAAATATGTACCTAGGGTTTATGGAATAAACAACAACCAACGTTCAACACAAACCAATCTCGGCGCATCGCCAACTCCTTCGTCTCGAGGGTTCCTCCGGTAAGCACCATGCTGCCTAGATCGCATCTCGCGATCTAGGCAGCACGAGCCTGCCTAGTTGTTCATGCGTTGCTCGTACTGAAGCCTTTTTGATGGCGAGCAACGTAGTTATCGTAGACGCGTTAGGGTTAGCATCGTTCTTAGCATCATATGCTTGCGTAGTGCAATCCTAGCGCGTCTAGCCGTCCTTGTGCCTCATCATGGGTGCAGGGGCGGCACCCCGCTTGATCTTTATTTAGTAGATCTGATCCGTTATGGTCGATCCTTGATTCATCAAGGATTAGTTTAATATCTGCAATAGTTAGGCCTTACAAAGGGTTGGAGGATCCAGCGGCATGCGGGGTGTAGTTTGCTGCCCCTAGACAGACGTTCCGAGGATCAACCTAGTGTTGGTTTTTAGGCCTTGTCTAGGGCTGGCTTACGTTTACCGTGCGTGAGCGCGAGGCCCAATCGTGAGTAGGATGATCCGATTATGCGGTGAAAACCCTAGATCGTCGTGGATCTCATACGCTTTATATTGATCAAGCAGGACCACCATATATTCGGCCACCTTGGACGAATCATGGGTGAATCGGCTCCCCGAGCCGATTCACAGACAACCCGAGAGCCGATCGAGGCTCGTATTTAACGTGTACGTGTGTGCCCTGCAGGAAACTAAGCGAGGCATCATCCACACCTTCCCGACTGTATAGGTCGTGGCACGCCCTTGCGACCCAAGCATCGGCGCGGGCGACCAGAGGCTTTGCGGGCCGTTTCCGAGGATGGGGCCAGCCGCAGCCCTAGTCATTCCCGGCTCTACCGTGTTGGCCAGTCGCTGCCCGCCGGTGGGTTTCTGACGCCAACAACTATAAGCTTTATTCATTGGAGTGGAGTTAGTAGTTAGTAAAAGGTAGGAGGAAAATGTGTTACATATGGAGGAAGAAAGCTAGATAGTTTGGATCCTACGAATTTAATTTCTGGTATGAACCTGATAAACATTATGATGAATTAGTTGATTGTATATTTCCATTAACTTCCCTTGGTTAGATGGGCTACTACAGGCTACATATATATTTCGTTGGAGAACCATCTAGTGGTGCTTCATCACATATTATTTTGGGTGCTACAGATGATAAGTTGGATGCACATTTTTGTTGTACTAATACATTCATGACTAGAATAGCGTTGATGGGCGAGTCTTCTGGTTGAAAATGGAATCATGTTTTATTATATGGTGATATGCATACAAATGATAAGAAATATTTCCTTATTTATATAGTTCATATTTTTAGTTGCAATAATTTCCCCTTAGTTGTAGGAGTAGATTTGAAAATTATTTAATGTGCAAGAGGTACAATTAAATCTGAAAAAGTGCCCCAGTTGACCTTTTACTCCAACTCTAGAACAGGATCTTGGGGATTGAAGGATCTAGAAATTTCCCATAGAAGTGTTACTTGGTCTAATAATAAAATTGATACGCTTGTGACAAGTTAGATATAAACCTAATTATTCCAATTTCGCGAATAAATACTTCATTTTCTTAAATTTAGGATCTCCGTGATACATGTTTCGGACCATACGACACTTTTATTGTATTTTAGGATTAACGCTCTTGTTATTGACAAGTCCGTTTGTTAACTAGATAATACATTTTCCCTCTAGTACACACAGTTTGGATGCATGGAAAAGATTACAGAAATGATAATGTAGATATCTCACACAATCATGTTAGGAAATTAAGGAGAGTTTTTGATGGATGGGAGCTTGATGCGCGTAGATGTACACGTCCGTTGGGAACCCCAAGAGGAAGGTATGATGCGCACAGTGGCAAGTTTTCCCTCAGTATGAAACCAAGGTTTAATCGGACCAGTAGGAGCCAAGAAGCACGTTGAAGGTTGATGGTCGCGAAATGTGATGCGGCGCAACACCAGGGATTCCGGCGCCAACTAGGAACCTGCACAACACAAACCAAGTACTTTGTCCCAACGAAACAGTGAGGTTGTCAATCTCACCGGCTTGCTGTAACAAAGGATTAAACGTATCGAGTGGAAGATGTTTGCAAAGAAAACAGTAAAACACAAGTATTGCAAGAGATTGTATTTCAGTAAAGAGAATTGGACCGGGGTCCACAGTTCACTAGAGGTGTCTCTCCCATAAGATAAAAGCATGTTGGCTGAACAAATTACACATCGGGCAATTGACAAATAGAGAGGGCACCGCGATGCACATACATGACATGGTAAATATAGTGAGATTTAATTGGGCATTACGACAAAGTACATAGACCGCCATCCAACTGCATCTATGCCTAAAAAGTCCACCTTCAGGTTATCATCCGAACCCCTTCCAGTATTAAGTTGCAAACAACAGACAATTGCATTAAGTATGGTGCGTAATGTAATCAACAACTACATCCTTGGACATAGCATCAATGTTTTATCCCTAGTGGCAACAGCACAACACAACCTTAGAACTTTCTGTCACTGTCCAGGTGTCAATGCGGCATGAACCCACTATCGAGCATAAATACTCCCTCTTGGAGTTAAGAGTAAAACTTGGCCAGAGCCTCTACTAATAACGGAGAGCATGCAAGATCTTAAACAACACATATGTAATAACTTGATAATTACCATAGCATAGTATTCTCTATCAATCGGATCCCGACAAACACAACATATAGTATTACAGATAGATGATCTTGATCATGTTAGGCAGCTCACAAGATCCAACAATGAAGCACAACAAGGAGAAGACAACCATCTAGCTACTGCTATGGACCCATAGTCCAGGGGTGAACTACTCACTCATCACCCGAGGCGACCATGGCGGTGTAGAGTCCTCCGGGAGATGAATCCCCTCTCCGGCAGGTGCCGGAGGCGATCTCCTGGATCCCCCGAGATGGGATCGGCGGCGTCTCTGGAAGGTTTTCCGTATCGTGGCTCTCTGATGGGGGTTTCGCGACGGAAGCTTTAAGTAGGCGGAGGGTCAACGCGGGGGCCACACGAGGCCCGGGGGTAGGTCGGCGCGGCCAGGGCCTGGGCCGCGCCGCCTCCGGCCGCCTCGTGGCCCCACTTCGTTATCTCTTCGGTCTTCGGAAGCTTCGTGCAAAAATAGGACCTGGGCGAAAGTTTCGTCCAATTCCGAGAATATTTCTTTACTAGGATTTTGAAACCAAAAACAGCAGAAAACAACAACTGGCTCTTCGGCATCTTGTTAATAGGTTAGTTCCGAAAATGCATAAATATGACATATAATGTGCATAAAACATGTAGGTATCATCAATAAAGTAGCGTGGAACATAAGAAATTATCGATACGTTGGAGACGTATCAAGCATTAGTTCCGCTCGTCCCGAGCAGGTAAAACGATAACAAAGATAATTTCTGAAGTGACATGCCATCATAATCTTGATCATACTATTTGTAAAGCATATGTAATGAATGCAGCGATCAAAACAATGGTAATGACATGAGTAAACAAGTGAATCATAAAGCAAAGACTTTTCATGAATAGTACTTCAAGACAAGCATCAATAAGTCTTGCATAAGAGTTAACTCATAAAGCAATAAATCAAAGTAAAGGTGTTGAAGCAACACAAAGGAAGATTAAGTTTCAGCGGTTGCTTTCAACTTATAACATGTATATCTCATGGATATTGTCAACATAAAGTAGTATAACAAGTGCAATATGCAAGTATGTAGGAATCAATGCACAGTTCACACAAGTGTTTGCTTCTTAAGGTGGAAGGAGATAGGTAAACTGACTCAACAATAAAAGTAAAAGAATGGTCCTTCAAAGAGGAAAGCATCGATTGTTGTATTTGTGCTAGAGCTTTTATTTTGAAAACATGAAACAATTTTGTCAACGGTAGTAATAAAGCATATGAGTTATGAAAATTATATCTTACAAGTTGCAAGCCTCATGCATAGTATACTAATAGTGCCTGCACCTTCCTACTTAGCTTGGACTACCGGATCTTTGCATGCCATGTTTCAACCAAGTGTCACAAAGGGGTACCTCCATGCACGTACAAAGGTCTAAGGAGAATGCTCGCATTTCGGATTTCTCGCTTTTGATTATTCTCAACTTAGACATCCATACCGGGACAACATGGACAACAGATAATGGACTCCTCTTAAATGCATAAGCATGTAGCAATGATTATTATTCTCATATGAGATTGAGGATATATGTCCAAAACTGAAACTTCAACCATGGTTCATGGCTTTAGTTAGCGGCCCAATGTTCTTCTCTAACAATTTTGCATGCTCCAACCACTAAAATGATAGATCCTTCAGACAAGACGGACATGCATAGCAACTCACATGATATTCAACAATAGTTGATGGCGTTCCCCAGAAGCATGGTTATCGCACAACAAGCAACTTAATAAAATATAAAGTGCATAAGTACATATTCAATACTACGATAGTTTTTAAGGCTATTTTGTCCCATGAGCTATATATTGTAAAGGCGAATGATGGAATTTTAAAGGTAGCACTCAAGCAATTTACTTTGGAATGGCGGAAAATACCATGTAGTAGGTAGGTATGGTGGACACAAATGGCATAGTAATTGGCTCAAGGATTTTGGATGCATGAGAAGTATTCCCTCTCGATACAAGGTTTAGGCTAGCAAGGTTATTTGAAGCAAACTCAAGGATGAACCGGTGCAGCAAAACTCACATAAAAGACATATTGTAAACATTATAAGACTCTACACCGTCTTCCTTGTTGTTCAAAACTCAATACTAGATATTATCTAGACCTTAGAGAAACCAAATATGCAAACCAAATTTTAGCAAGCTCTATGTATTTCTTCATTAATGGGTGAAAAGCATATGATGCAAGAGCTTAAACATGAGCACAACAATTGCCAAGTATCACATTACCCAAGACATTATAGCAATTACTACATGTAGCATTTTCCAATTCCAACAATATAACAATTTAACGAAGAAGAAACTTCGCCATGAACATTATGAGTAAAGCCTAAGGACATATTTGTCCATATGCAACAACGGAGCGTGTCTCTCTCCCACAAAGTGAATGCTAGGATCCAACTTTATTCAAACAAAACAAAAACAAAAACAAAAACAAACCGACGCTCCAAGCAAAGTGCATAAGATGTGACGGAATAAAAATGTAGTTTCAGGGAAGGAACCTGATGATGTTGTCGATGAAGAAGGGGATGCATTGGGCATCCCCAAGCTTAGACGCTTGAGTCTTCTTAGAATATGCAGGGGTGAACCACGGGGCATCCCCAAGCTTAGAGCTTTCACTCCTCTTGATCATAGTATATCATACTCCTCTCTTGATCCTTGAAAACTTCCTTCACACCAAACTTCAAGCAAACTCATTAGAGAGTTAGTGCATAATAAAAATTTACATGTTCAGAGGTGACACAACCATTCTTTACACTTCTGGACATTGCATAAAGCTACTGGACATTAATGGATCAAAGAAATGAATCCAACATAGCAAAAGAGGCAATGCGAAACAAAAGGCAGAATCTGTCAAAACAGAACAGTTCGTAAAGACGAATTTTAAGATGGCACCAGACTTGCTCAAATGGAAAAACTCAAAACTAATGAAAGTTGCGTACATATCTGAGGATCCTCACGTAAATTGGCATAATTTTCTGAGTTTCCTACAGAGAATTAGACCCAGATTCGTGATAGCAAAGAAATCTGTCTCTGCGCAGTAATCCAAATCTAGTATGAACCTTACTATAGAGACTTTACTTGGCACAAAAACATGATAAGGAGAGGTTGCTACAGTAGTAAACAACTTCCAAGACTCAACAAAACAAAAAATTGCTGTAGGTAAAAACATGGGTTGTCTCCCATAAGCGCTTTTCTTTAACGCCTTTCAGCTAGGCGCAGAAAGTGTAATCAAGTAACATCAAGAGATGAAGCATCAACATCATAGCTTGTTCTAATAATAGAATCAAAAGGCAACTTCATTCTCTTTCTAGGGAAGTGTTCCATACCTTTCTTGAGAGGAAATTGATATTTAATATTACCTTCCCTCATATCAATAACAGCACCAACAGTTCGAAGAAAAGGTCTTCCCAATACAATTGGACAAGATGCATTGCATTCGATATCCAAGACAACAAAATCAACGGGGACAAGGTTATTGTTAACCGTAATGTGCACATTATCAATCCTCCCCAAAGGTTTCTTTTTAACATTATCGGCAAGATTAACATCCAAATAACAGTTCTTCAATGGTGGCAAGTCAAGCATATCATAAATCTTTTTAGGCATAACAGAAATACTTGCACCAAGATCACATAAAGCATTACATTCAAAGTCATTGAATTTCATTTTAATGATGGGCTCCCAACCATCTTCTAACTTTCTAGGAATAGAAGTTTCAAGTTTTAGTTTCTCTTCTCTAGCTTTTATGAGAGCATTTGTAATATGTTTTGTAAAGGCTAAATTTATAGCACTAGCATTAGGACTTTTAGCAAGTTTTTATAACTTCAGAGATGTGGCAATCATCAAAATCTAAATCATTATGAGCTACTATACAGCAATGGGATCATTGTTCCCAAGGTTGGAAAAAATTTCAGCAGTTTTATCACAAGCAGTTTCAGCAGTTTTAGCAGTTTCAGGCAGTTTTGTTCGCTTTGCACTAGGAGTAGAAGCATTGCCAACACCAATTATTTTATCATTGATAGTAGGAGGTGCAGCAACATGTGAGGAATCAACATTACTAGTGGTGGTAATAGTCCAAACTTTAGCTACATTATTCTCTTTAGCTAGTTTTTCATTTTCTTCTCTATCCCACCTAGCACGCAGTTCAGCCATTAACCTTATATTCTCATTAATTCTAACTTGGATGGCATTTGCTGTAGTAGTAATCTTATTATCAATATCATTGTTAGGCATAACTTTCAATTTTAAAAGATCAACATCAGAGGCAAGTCTATCAACTCTAGAAGCAAGAATATCAATTTTATTAAGCTTTTCCTCAACAGATTTGTTAAAAGCAGTTTGTGTACTAATAAATTCTTTAAGCATAGCTTCAAGACCAGGGGGTACACTCCTATTATTGTTGTAAGAATTACCATAAGAATTACCATAACTCCTATTATTACTAGAATTGTTCCGATAAGCATTGTTGTTGAAATTATTATTTTTAATGAAATTCACATCAACATTTTCTTCTTGAGCAACCAATGAAGCTAAAGGAACATTATTAGGATCAACATTAGATCTATCATTCACAAGCATAGACATAATCACATCAATTTTATCACTCAAGGAGGAGGATTCTTCAACAGAATTTACCTTCTTACCTTGTGGAGCTCTTTCCGTGTGCCATTCAGAGTAATTTATCATCATATCATCAAGAAGTTTTGTAGCCGCCCCCAATGTGATGGACATAAAGGTACCTCCAGCAGCTGAATCCAATAAATTCCGCGAAGAAAAATTTAGTCCTGCATAGAAGGTTTGGATGATCATCCAAGTAGTCAGTCCATGGGTTGGGCAATTCTTTACCAAAGATTTCATTCTCTCCCATGCTTGAGCAACATGTTCAGTATCTAATTGTTTAAAATTCATTATGCTACTTCTCAAAGATATAATTTTAGCGGGAGGATAATATCTACCAATAAAAGCATCCTTGCATTTAGTCCATGAATCAATACTATTCTTAGGCAAAGATAGCAACCAATCTTTAGCTCTTCCTCTTAATGAGAAAGGAAACAATTTCAATTTAATAATATCACCATCTACATCCTTATACTTTTGCATTTCACAAAGTTCAACAAAATTATTGAGATGGGCAGCAGCATCATCAGAACTAATACCAGAAAATTGATCTCTCATGACAAGATTTAGTAAAGCAGGTTTAATTTCAAAGAATTCTGCTGTAGTAGCAGGTGGAGCAATAGGTGTGCATAGGAAATCATTATTATTTGTGGTTGTGAAGTCACACAACTTAGTGTTCTCATGGTTGGCCATTTTAGCAACAGTAAATAAAACAAACTAGATAAAGTAAATGCAAGTAACTAATTTTTTTGTGTTTTCGATATAGAGAGCAAGACAAGTAAATAAAGTAAAACTAGCAACTAATTTTTTTGTGTTTTGTTTAGGTGCAGCAAACAAAGTAGTAAATAAAAATAAAGCAAGACAAAAACAAAGTAAAGAGATTGAGAAGTGGAGACTCCCCTTGCAGCGTGTCTTGATCTCCCGGCAACGGCGCCAGAAAAAGTTGCTTGATGCGCGTAGATGTACACGTCCGTTGGGAACCCCAAGAGGAAGGTATGATGCGCAAGTGGCAAGTTTTCCCTCAGTATGAAACCAAGGTTTAATCGAACCAGTAGGAGCCAAGAAGCACGTTGAAGGTTGATGGTCGCGAAATGTGATGCGGCGCAACACCAGGGATTCCGGCGCCAACTAGGAACCTGCACAACACAAACCAAGTACTTTGTCCCAACGAAACAGTGAGGTTGTCAATCTCACCGGCTTGCTGTAACAAAGGATTAAACGTATCGAGTGGAAGATGTTTGCAAAGAAAACAGTAAAACACAAGTATTGCAGTAGATTGTATTTCAGTAAAGAGAATTGGACCGGGGTCCACAGTTCACTAGAGGTGTCTCTCCCATAAGATAAAAGCATGTTGGGTGAACAAATTACAGTCGGGCAATTGACAAATAGAGAGGGCACCGCGATGCACATACATGACATGGTAAATATAGTGAGATTTAATTGGGCATTACGACAAAGTACATAGACCGCCATCCAACTGCATCTATGCCTAAAAAGTCCACCTTCAGGTTATCATCCGAACCCCTCCGGTATTAAGTTGCAAACAACAGACAATTGCATTAAGTATGGTGCGTAATGTAATCAACAACTACATCCTTGGACATAGCATCAATGTTTTATCCCTAGTGGCAACAGCACAACACAACCTTAGAACTTTCTGTCACTGTCCCAGGTTCAATGCAGGCATGAACCCACTATCGAGCATAAATACTCCCTCTTGGAGTTAAGAGTAAAAACTTGGCCAGAGCCTCTACTAATAACGGAGAGCATGCAAGATCTTAAACAACACATATGTAATAACTTGATAATTACCATAGCATAGTATTCTCTATCAATCGGATCCCGACAAACACAACATATAGTATTACAGATAGATGATCTTGATCATGTTAGGCAGCTCACAAGATCCAACAATGAAGCACAACAAGGAGAAGACAACCATCTAGCTACGCTATGGACCCATAGTCCAGGGGTGAACTACTCACTCATCACTCCGGAGGCGACCATGGCGGTGTAGAGTCCTCCGGGAGATGAATCCCCTCTCGGCGGGGTGCCGGAGGCGATCTCCGGATCCCCCGAGATGGGATCGGCGGCGCGCTGCGTCTCGGAAGGTTTTCCGTATCGTGGCTCTCGAGGGGGTTTCGCGACGGAAGCTTTAAGTAGGCGGAGGATCAACGCGGGGGCCACACGGGCCCCGGGGTAGGTCGGCGCGGCCAGGGCCTGGCCGCGCCGGCCTCCCCTCTGCCGCCTCGTGGCCCCACTCGTTATCTCTTCGGTCTTCGGAAGTTTCGTGCAAAAATAGGACCCTGGGCGAAAGTTCGTCCAATTCCGAGAATATTTCTTTACTAGGATTTCTGAAACCAAAAACAGCAAAACAGCAACTGGCTCTTCGGCATCTTGTTAATAGGTTAGTTCCAGAAAATGCTTAAATATGACATATAATGTGCATAAAACATGTAGGTATCATCAATAAAGTAGCATGGAACATAAGAAATTATCGATACGTTGGAGACGTATCAGAGCTCATTTAGAAAATATAGGAACTCTATACATAGTTAATAAGCTAATTTTGACAAGAACAATGAGTTGGCTAGACTCTCAAGGACTTACTATGAACTTAGGAATTCTTTACTGAAATTACAATGCTATCATTAGAGAAGATATCACATGTTATCAAGGATCAATGGAGAAAGATATGGTGGAAGATAATACTAAAACTTTATCGCTAAGGCAAGTGGTAAAAACACAAGAATACAAGTTTTGAGTTTCTTTAGCAATGGGAAAGATTATCATCGAGGACGATAATAATCTCCTAGCTTATGTGTTTGGTACGTGCATTTCATATCGTCATTATTATATCATGTTACTTAATTTTATATTTTTATTAGTACAAATATGCATTACTTACAAACTTTATATGTTTTACGGGACTTCCCATGAAAGTCCCTTTGCTTTGCTATTTAAATCTGGGAAGGAGGCGGAAAAACTACCTTTTCGTATTTTGTAATTTAAGAGACTTTCCGAAACTAAGGATAGTTTTTTTCATGAGGAAGAAGACCATCAGCACTAGAGGTCCATGAAGCGAGCTACGATGTTCCAGGGAGAGCATATGGTGTGGCCACAGGGGCCAGTTGCGCCATGGTAGGCACCCGGCGCCTCGAGCTTTGTCTCGCCCCCTCCTTTTTATGTATGCCTCTGTCTCGGGGAAAAACCTTATGTCCAATTTTGTGAGAATTTCAGAGGCGGCGACGGAGGCGATGGTCTTCTCCTTAGGAAGAGGGCAAATCTTATTGTTCCACGGTTGTCACTGGGGAGAAATCAATGTCGTTGTCGACACCCACTCCTCCTTGGTGTAGGGGTATCTTCACCACCATCTTCATCGACATCAACCCCCCTACCTTGTGTAGACCGAACCTCGAAATAGCGCTGTTGTGTGCATGCTTGTACTGTGTTATTATTTTGTCGTGAAGATTTCCATTAAGATTTTGTTCTAAATTGCAACGTCAACATTGGGATATTATGTAGTATCGTTTTCTTGTCTGTGGTGCTGTCTCTTAGAATCGTATCACAATATCACAATGTTATGATATTTTTATTTTTATTAAAATATATGTATACAAATACGTAGCCCGTGTCCACGCAAATGTGTCACTCATGTGTATGTGCGTGTATTGCTTATCGCATTGGAGTTTTCATGAAACGTTTACATGAAATACAAACAACGATATTCCAAATTATTACTTTTCTCTCAAGATTTTCTTAAGTGGATTTCTTCTTGTAACCTCCTTCGCTGGCACTACATAATGCCTCTGTCCTTGTCTCGCCAGGTGGCCTGGTGGGGTAGAGGTTGGGGTCGACAAAGCCAGAAGAGAGATAAGGATGACTAGAAAGATGGAGAAAGTTAAAAGTGGAACGAAAAAAAGAGAAGGGTGGCTTGCAATATGGATCGGTAATTCAAAAAAAAAAAAGGATCGCAAGAGAAAAAAATGAAAGGAGGAACAAGAGCATTTTTCGATAAAAAGAATAATTACATCCAGCCCCATCAACAGCAAAATACTCTAATAACATTACAGATACACACAACCTTTAAAAAGAAAAATAACCTAAAAAAGAACGGTCTCGCTACATTGATTAATAAATTCTCGTAATAGCAATATAACCACCACCAAGACAACATCTGAAGTTCAAATTCTCCAAAAGAGACAATTCCAAGAAGCAAACAGTGCATAAACGCCGTCGTCGCCCGATCATAGATCTTACGTTTCACCCCGGGGTGTTGCCTGCCAAAACCCACCGGCGAGCAGCGACGGGCAACACGTAGAGCCGGGAGGCTCCCAGGACTGCTGGTGGACCCTGGTCCCTCGGGCGACGGCCCGCAATGCTCGCACACGTCCCGACGGTCGCAAGGCGTGCCACCCGACCTATACCTGGTCGGAAGGTGCTGGATTGCTTCAATTAGTTTCCTGCATGGTAGACACGTAAACATTAAATGAGCCTCGATCGGCTCTCAGGTTACCCTGTGAATCGGCTCAAAGAGCCGATTAACCCATGGTTCATAATAGATCTGCAATAACATGGGGGTTCCGCTTTACCATTGCTAAGCTAAATCAATCTACGACAGTTTAGGATTTTCACCGCATAACCGGAACATCCTACACGTAGTTGAGCCTGGCAGATACGAAAGTTAACAGCAAACAAACCCAAAACAAGGCCTAAAAACCAACACGGAGTCAATTCCCGGAACATCCCTTCTTGGATCGGCAAACCACACCTTACGCACTACTGGATCGTTCAACCCGTTTGCAAGGCCTAACCATACGGATATCAAACTAATCTTTGAAGAACAAGGACAACTATAACAGATCGAATCTACTAAACAAGGATAAAGCAGGATGCTGCCCTTACACCTAAAATAGGTGTAAGGACAGCTAGATATTCAAGGGCAGCACAGCTACGTAAATATATCAGAAAAGCATCGATGCAAGCCCTAAAACATCTACGATAAACAGTGTTACTCGCCATCAAAAAGGCTTCAGTACGAGCAACACCAAACAACGAATAAACAGATACTGCCTAGATCGCAAGATGCGATCTAGGCAGCATGACGCTTACCCGGAAGAAACCCTCGAAACAAGGGGTGGCGATGCGCCTGGATTGTGTTTGTTGTGAACGTGATCGTCCTCCTTTCTCAATAACCCTAGGTACATATTTATAGTCCGTGGACTTTCTATCTTTGGAAATACACCTAACCGTGTACGAGCTAAACTCTATCTTTTAATTCTAAACTAAGATGCAATCTACTATAATATACAGATACACGGGCAATTCAGCCCAAATTCATACACAAGGTCGATTCAGAGATACTCCACGTGTATATCCTTCAAGCCCATCTCAATTACGGCCCATCTCTTGATCTGGCCAAAATCTGGTGATAACACATGCCCCCTGGTTTTGGAAATAATAATTCCAAAACCACTCTGTTTTTTCTTCACCATGACTTGACATAACAGAGCAAAACTGCGCAGAGCAGAACCGCTACAGTGCCCTTTCATCATGATGCCTTGCCTTCTCAACTTCTCTCGCACCGCACGATTTGACAGCTTTTGGCAACGCATCCTCGAAACTGCCACAGCATTGAACCATCTTTCATTATATCCCTTTATTTAAACTCGTCAGGCAGTTTGCTTCTTCACCCCCTCTCCACCAGCCAAAAAAAGCCCTCACTCGCCATGGATTCCTCTTCCCTCCTCTCGTCTCCTCGGGCCTTTCCTTCCTCCTCCCGAGCTAGAACCGGAGGGCAATCTGATGGCCATCTATGAGGCCCGCGCCCCAGAATATTGGGACGCAAGGGACTGGGACTCCTCCATCGAGTCGGAGGACGACGAGCCCCTCACCGACGGGGAGGAAGACCTCCAGTTCCTTGTTGACGGGGAGCTGGAGGCAAGCGACGACGACCTCTTCTCATGGGAGGGGAACTCTCCTCCGCGAGGAGGAAGAGGAGGCGGAGGAGGACTCCTCCTCCGAGGAGTATCCACGGCAATCGCTTCCGCGTGGGTCGGATGTCACCACGACGACGACGACGATGAGGAAGATGAAGCCCCGCCGGCGGCTTCATCGCAGCGACGAGGACCTCGCGAGCGCCGACGTAGCTACGATGGCGACGACGAGGGCAGCAATGGCCCTTAGATTAGGGACTAGAATAGGGCTAATAGTAGTGCATTAGGCCCTAGATCATCCTTTTGAGAGCAATCGGCTCTGATTGTAAAGCCTTTCTTTGAATCAATGAGAATTGTTCCCCAATTTGCTTTTCTAATTGTCCAATTTCAAATCTTCCGATGGTCAAAGCAGGTCAACGCACCAAGAACCGATAGCAGCGTATCGGTCTTTCACCATCAAACGCTCATAAGGCCAACCCGAAAACCAAATTAGACAGGTTTAACAGACATTTCCAAAATTCAGATGATAACTTGATGCCTGCTCATAATATTTTGTACCTCTATAGTCGATGGCTGCGCATCGGCTGTTTTTATTCTAAAGTCGATGTCTATGCAGGCTGTGCTCAAAAAATGCCGATTTCATGAATCGGCCCCCATATTTCACTCGTCCATCATCCCACATACTTGGGAAATACTTCTTGAGATGCTGGCCATTGACAGCCACTGGGAATTTCACACCGTCCAGCTGCTCGAGCATGTATGCATTACCCTTTAAAACTTGGTCGACTCTGTACGGCCCGTGCCAATTTGGAGACCATTTACCATATACTGCATCCTTAGTTCCCAATGGCAATACAGCTTCCCATACCAGGTCACCAACGTGGAACTCCTTCGGTCTCACCTTCTTATTATATGCACGAGCTACCTTAGCTTTGTTCTCCTTAATCTTCTCAAGCGACCACAGAGCTCCGTTACATCCTCAATGCTATCACTCATCAGGGCTGCATATTCTTCAGTTGTTAAATCATTCTGAAACGCAACACGTCTCGATCCAGCCAGGGTAGTACAGCTTCTTGTCCATAGACCAGATGATATGGCGAGGTTTTGATCGCTCCATGACATGACATACGGTAAGCCCACAAAGCTTCTGACAATACCTCATGCCAACGTCTAGGAAACTCGTCGATCTTTCTCTTAATCAGCTTGATAAGGCTTTTGTTGGACGCTTCAGCCTGCCCATTCGCTTGAGCATAGTATGGAGATGATCGGATCAGCTTAATTCCCATGCCCTCACAGAATTCTCTAAATTCGTGAGAAACAAAGACCGAACCTCCATCGGTCGTGATAGTTTGGGGAATCCCGAATCTGTGAATGACATGTTCCTTCACAAAACTGATAACATCTTTTGATGCCACTGACCTCATAGGGACGGCCTCCACCCATTTAGTAAAGTAATCTGTAATGGCCAACACCCACGCATGGCCTTTGCTCGAATGAGGATGTATTTTGCCGATCATATCCATGCCCCACCCTCGAAACGGCCACGGCTTGATGATGGGATTCATTGCTGATGCAGGTACCATCTGAATGCTCCCAAACTTCTGACATGCTTGACACCCTTTATAATAAGTAAAACAGTCCTCAAGCATGGTGGGCCAATAAAACCCTGATCGCCTGATCAACCATTTTATCTTATGAGCCGATTGGTGAGTTCCACAGGCACCTTCATGTACCTCGTGTAAGAGCCGATTCGACTCGGCTGGTCCCAAACATTTGAGAAGTAAGCCTTCCAAAGTCCTATAGAACATGTCATCTCCAATAAGGACGTACTTCATGGCCTTGTATCTTATCCGTTTAGGTGCCCCCCGAGCCGAATCTTTCAAGTAATTGAAGATATCGGCTCTCCAATCATCCGGCTCCATGAACTGAACCTGAACATCGGCTCCATCTGCTACGTCCTTGTAGCCTGACGCCATCTGTGCGAGATCGTTGGCCTCGGCATTCTGCGACCTTGGGATCCAATTGAAGTTTATATACTTAAATTGTGCCATCAGCTCACGGCATTGCATCCATAATGGGAAGAGCGACTCGCTCTCACATTTGTATTCCTCCGTGAGTTGAGAAATCACCAATTTGGAGTCTCCAAAAAGTTCCACTGCCTCTGCCCCGGCTTCTAATAGCAACTCCATTCCCTTGCGTATGGCTTCATACTCGGCAACATTGTTGGTGCAAGGGATAGATAACCTGATGGAGAAGGAATATGTTGCCCCCGGGGCGACACGATTAGAATGCCGATGCCGCAACCACCATCACAAACCGATCCATCGAAAAACATGGCCCATGCCCGCACAGACAGTGCTGCTATATCAGTGTTGATCCGTTCAGCAATAAGATCGCGCTTGTCCCTTGACTGCTTTCGCAGGCTGATACCGGATATCAAATTCCGATAATGCAAACATCCATTTACCGAGTCGGCCTTTCAACACAGGAGCCGACAGCATGTGTTTGATGACATCTGATTTGCAGATGACGACAATCTCCGCAGTCCACAAGATGTGGTGAAGCTTGGTGCAGGTAAAAAATAGGCAGATGCATAACTTCTCGATCTCAGGGTACCTCGTTTCTGCATCCAACATCCTTCTGCTGAGATAGAAAACGACTTTCTCCAGGCCATCATAAACTTGCACCACCACTGAAGCAATGGAAGTGTCAGCTACTGACAAGTAAATATAGAATGGCCTGTCTTGCTGGGTGGCACCAACAGGTGGTTTCATCGTATACTCTTTAATCTCGTCGAACGCTCGCTGTTGTTTGCTCATGGAACTCGTCATCAGACTTGATTATTACCAACCCCATGAACGGTTCGATTCGCCCCGACATGTTGGAGATAAACCTTCTGACGAAGTTGATCTTGCCGATGAGATGCTGGAGTTCCTTCTTCGTGGTAGGTGGCTGCATTGTTCGCACTGCCTCCTGACTTTTCAGGTCGATCTCAATTCCGCGTTCATGAACTAAGAAACCCAAGAATTGACCGGCCGAGACACCAAAGGCACACTTCTTTGGATTCATTCTCAGTCCGAATTTTCTAGTTCGGTCTAGGACGTGTCGCAGATCCTCCAAGTGTCCTTCCACTGAGACAGACTTGACTACCACGTCATCGATGTAAATCTCCACCAACTTGCCGATCAGATCATGAAAGATGAATTCATTCTTTGGTATGTTGCGCCATTTTTCAGTCCAAACGTCATGACTACATATTCAAACAAGCCCACCGATCCTGGCACTCTGAATGCAGTCTTGTGTATATCTTCGGAGCCATGAAAATCTGGTTGTAACCGGCATTGCCATCCATGAAACTTAAAACCTTATGACCAGCAGCCGCATTGATCAATGTCTCTGCTGCGGCATTGGATACTCATCCTTTGGAGTGGCACTATTGAGATTCCGAAAATCTATGGCGACGCGCCATCGGCCATCCTTTTTCTCCACAGGTACGACATTAGAAATCCATTCGCATACCTGCATGGCCTGATGAACCCCGCGTTCAACATTTTCTCGATCTCTTTCTTGACTTCTTCTAAAATTTCGGCCTTCATTTGTCGTGCTCTCTCTGGAACGGCCGAAATCCTTTCTTCAGAGGGAGCCGATGCTCGATGATGCTCCTGTCTAACCCGGGCATCTCTGTGTAATCCCAGGCAAAGCAATCTGGGTATTCCTTAACAAAGCTATCATCGGGCCCCTCAGATGCGGTTCTAACTTTTTGCTGATAAATGTTGGTCGTGGCTTATCCCCAGGACCAATGTCAATCTCTTCTAGCTCATCAGCCGATGTAAACCCATATCCTAGCTTTCCGTCGCCTGCTAGATCGATGCTGAACACAGGCAAAACGTATGGTGAGGATAATTTTGGACGATTGCTGGAATCGGCCTCCTTTTCAATTGCATTGCACAATGAAGGTTTACAACTTATCTGTGCTCTACGACTACGTGGCATGTTTGAGGTGAGATCCTTGCTTTTCATATTTTGGGGCCGATCGCAGGGATCGGCCTTGCCACGTACGTCCGTTGACTTTGGTCGTGCTACTCTGTCAGGCCGGTGGATAAGACCAGCCTCACCCCGTTTTTTGAAACCTCGATGCGCTCATAGCCATCCAAACTGACTCCAGAGATCGGCTCTTGGTCGTCCGCGTCCCAAATATTCATGCCAGCTATCGAGATCTCGATCGAGTCATCTGCATGAACGACCTCCACGTCATCTCCATCCCACTGTATCAGGCATTGGTGCATTGTGGATGGAATGCAGCAGTTGGTGTGAATCCAATCCCTCCCTAGCAGGACAGCGTAGGTGCTTTTGCTGTCGACGATGAAGAACGACGTAGGGATGGTTTTTGGCCGACGGTGAGGTCCACGTTGAACGCCCGCGCTTCCGATGCTTGGCCGTTGAAGTCGCTTAGTGTGACGTTGGTATTGATCAGATCTTCGAGCGTCCCAAACGTCGTAGCATGGAGTACGGCATTATGTTGACTGCCGCTCCCGTGTCAACCAGCATCTTGCCGACAGGCTGCCCGTTGATGTAACCTCTTAGATACAGGGCCTTCAAATGTTTATAGCTCCTCTCTCGTGGCTTTTCAAAGATGACTGGCCGTGGGCCGCAGTCAAACTGAGCTACTGGCACTTCTTCGGTCTCTTGGAGCACAAAACTCCGACGGAAGTATGAACACCATGTTTGTGCCAGCCGATGCCTTTGCATCGGCTTTTGCTTGTTTGGGGCGCCATTCCTTCTTCGGTGGACGTGTATCCGCCTCCAAAGTTTGCTGAATTTTCACGGCCAGATCGGGCCGAGCTTTCCTCAACGTGTACAGGTACTCGCGCTCGGCTTCCTCCAGACTACGTAGCCGTTGCACCCTGCGCTTTTGGGAGTGACTGTCCATCAGGGCACCACCTTGGCCGGTGGTATCTATCTTCTTCTTCGTCATCCGACTCCTCGAAATCTTCCCCTTGAGATGACTCAGCTTTTCGCTGGGATGGGAGAGGCCCTAGCGCCCGAACACTGAAATGTCTCCCTTGTCCTTCTTCCGTCGCACTCCGGGCAATTGTCGATGGTAGGCAATCGGCTCATCCCTGAATCCCAGCAATGCCTGAAGAAAGGACAATCCCAGTGTCTGTCCATGTCTTCTTGTTCCCTTGACCTCCCATTAGCGCGGCGTCCATAACCTTCGTCGTCTCTATCATACCGACGAGATTTTCTGTTGTCTGCATCAGACCGACGATATCTTTCGTCATCCGTATCTTATCGCCGACGTCGGTCGTGCTGATGCTCATACTTGTTAAGGAGGTGTGCGGAAAGTGGCCGTTGATACCGCACGCTTCTCACGTGTTCTTCGGTCAAGTACCTCTTTTCATCACGTCGGGGCCGGTCGCGCGGACCGACCTCCTCCTTATCCTTGCCACGGGAGTGACCGTTTTCTTCTTTGTCGTTGCTCTGGTGGTGTACAGGCCCTGCCATGTTAATACCAAACGAGAAATCTGGCCGACGCCATGGGTGATCGAGTCCACCATGTTGACGCTAGGAAACGGTTGCGTGTCCACTTTCATGGCAAACTGGCTGAAGATCAAACGGCCTTGTTCTATTGCCAACTGGATCTGTCGATGCAACTCTTTGCAGTCATTGGTGACATGAAAACGAGTGATGCCACTTGCAGTATGGTCTCCCGTTCATCTCTTGCGCCGTAGGGATTTTATGGCCTTCGGGCAACTTCAGTTGTTTCTCCTTGAGCAATAAATCGAAAATCTGCTCAGCTTTGCTTATATCGAAGTCGAACCCTTTTGCAGGCCCTTGTGGCTTCACCCATTTGCAGGACACAGGGACTGCCCCGAGCCCATTCAGCCACGGCTACTTCCTGGTCTTCGGGGTCTTCAACGTCTTGTCTCGACCAGGGTGATCGGGCGCTTGACAAACTTGTCTTGGTACAATTCTGGATGGCGCTGCTCATACAAAGTTAATTTCTGGACCATGTGCGCGAACTGTACTCTGTAAAGCCAGATCCTTGAGCGGCGCGGCGAGGCCCAACGCCAGCTCGACTACTTCTTTTCATTCAAACGAACCGAATAACATCGGTTCCCGACAGTCTGAAGCGCTGAATGTACTCGACACCGTTTTCATCGTCTGCCGTACTCGCGTCAGATCGGCAATGCCAGCCTCGGTAGCCTCTGAGTGATATTGCACGTGAAACTGCTCTTCGAGTTGCTTCTGGTCCGACTGAATCTGGGCGCAACGAGGTGTACCACCCAAAGCTGGTCCAGTGAGAGACTGCGCGAAAATCTCACACAATGGTCTGATGCTGAGATCATGCCAGTTGTGCCAAATATCGGCTCACGTGCTCAATTGAGCTAGATCCTTCGACCCACTGAACTTTGAGAACTGGGGAGCCGATATTTGGGTGGTGGAATCAAATCATATTCATTGGGGTACGGCTTGGAATAGCCGATTGTTCTCCTCTTTGGCAGGATGCCAAATTGGTCTCTCAAGATTGTACTGATTTGTTCCACGGTATGAGCTGCAGGGGCCGAACTTTCATGACTCGTTCCGGTGGCATACTTAGCTAGCCACGCCTGTTTATCGGCATCTGCTCCAGAAATTCCTCCGCAAACCTCCCGCTGCGATCTGGTTTGTGCGCGTGAAGTTGTTGCATCGGGCACGTATGTGCACACGTATCCATGTGGGATTTCTTTGGGCGGCTCATACAGGAATTGGCAATCGGATCGCCTCCAACCTTGTAGACGACGTATGCCGGTGAAGCCTGTTGCTGGGGCGGCAAGCGTGAACGGCAGCTGCGGTCTGGTGTGGAGCGGTATCTCTCCCTGGGGAGTCCCTAGGGTAGGTCCTGACGGAGAGTACCGATGCTTCATGATTTCCTGAACCACGCACACCGCAACGCGCTCCAAAGAGTTCAGCAGGCTCTCAGAAAAACGGTGCATCGAATGAGCCACCATGTAATTGACTTGGCGCAGAGCTCGTGCGTTCCTCAAGGGGTAGAGACGCTCCCGGCCGAGAACGCCTTCAGGCGAGAATCCCTTCCACCTGATGCCATGTGAACGGGTTCTCTCGAAAGAGCCGGTGAGATCGGCTTCGAACTGAGATTTGAGCGCGTCATAATTATTCTTGTGATCCTCAGTGAGCTCTTCGTATGTGACTAGTGCGTCCGCCATCTCAGTTGCAGATGTTGATGCAGTTGTCGTAGAGTGTCCCACCGGGCGGCTGAATGTGTTGCCTGCCAAAACCCACCGGCGAGCAGCGACGGGCAACACGTAGAGCCGGGAGGCTCCCAGGACTGCTGGTGGGCCCTGGTCCCTCGGGCGACGGCCCGCAATGCTCGGCACACGTCCTGACGGTTGCAAGGGCGTGCCACCTGACCTATATCCTGGTCAGGGAGGTGTTGGATTGCTTCAATTAGTTTCCTGCATGGTAGACACGTAAACATTAAATGAGCCTCGATCGGCTCTCAGGTTACCCTGTGAATCGGCTCAAAGAGCCGATTAACCCATGGTTCATAAGATCTGCAATAACATGGGGGTTCCGCTTTATCAATGCTAAGCTAAATCAATCTACGACAGTTTAGGGTTTTCACCGCATAACCGGAACATCCTACACGTAGTTGAGCCTGGCAGATACGAAAGATAATAACTAACCCAAAAAGAGGCCTAAAAACCAACACGAAGTCGATTCCGGAACATCCCTTCTTGGATCGGCAAACCATACCTTACGCACTGGATCGTTCAACCCGTTTGCAAGGCCTAACCATACGGATATCAAACTAATCCTTGAAGAACAAGGACAACTATAACAGATCGAATCTACTAAACAAAGATAAAGCAAGATGCTGCCCTTACACCTAAAATAGGTGTAAGGACAGCTAGATATTCAAGGGCAGCACAGCTACGTAAATATATCAGAAAAGCATCGATGCAAGCCCTAAAACATCTACGATAAACAGTGTTACTCGCCATCAAAAAGGCTTCAGTACGAGCAACACCAAACAACGAATAAACAGATACTGCCTAGATCGCAAGATGCGATCTAGGCAGCATGACGCTTACCCGGAAGAAACCCTCGAAACAAGGGGTGGCGATGCGCCTGGATTGTGTTTGTTGTGAACGTGATCGTCCTCCTTTCTCAATAACCCTAGGTACATATTTATAGTCCGTGGACTTTCTATCTTTGGAAATACACCTAACCGTGTACGAGCTAAACTCTATCTCTTAATTCTAAACTAAGATGCAATCTACTATAATATACAGATACACGGGCAATTCAGCCCAAATTCATACACAAGGCCGATTCAGAGATACTCCACGTGTATCACTACAAGAAAAGTTGCCATGGCCGACGAAGTTGAAGTCGCGCCGTGGTTGCTGGTGTACCATGGCCGACGATTTTGGTCCCTCCGTGGTGCATGTCAAAACTTTTTTTTTCTCGTTTTTGAGGCCACCTAGCCCGACGAAAGCGGCCAAAACGTGGCGTATGGTGGCCCGGGACGTGGTGCATCTCGAAATCTCGGGTTCGCCGGCCGAGTCAACGCAAATCCGCACCGCCGAGGGATGTAGGGCCCAGATGGCAGCCTCTCTGGCATTGTTTTTTTCTAGATCGCGCCATCTCGTTCAACGTTCTCCGATCGAGCCGTTTACGATGCAGGATCATGGGTCCCGCATGTCATCCTCTATGAACCAAAATTCTTTCTATTCTTGGATTTTTTTGACCCCCGATTTCTGGCTACTTCCTTTTCTTTTGATCCCTTGCCGCCTTGGAAACGTTGAGACCGTCTGCTAAATGGGACCCGCATGTCATCCTCTATGTGCAATCAACTTTTTTTCTTGGAGTTTTTTTGGCACCTCAAATTTGGTCACTTGCCTTTTTCTTTCGATCCCCTGCCGCCTCTCAAACGTGATACCGCTGCTGCTAACTGGGACCCGCATGTCATCCTCTATGTACTATAAAACTTTCTTTTCCTGGATTATTTTTGGCACCTCAAATTTGGTCACTTGCCTTTTTCTTTCGATCCCCTGCCGCCTCTCAAAAGGTGATACCGCTGCTGCTAACTGGGACCCGCATGTCATCCTCTATGTACTATAAAACTTTCTTTTCTTGAATTATTTTGGCACCTCATATTTGGTCACTTACCTTTTTCTTTCGATCCCCCGCCTCTCAAACGGTGATACCGCTGCTGCTAAATGGGACCCGCATGTCATCCTCTATGTACTATAAAACTTTCTTTTCTTGAATTATTTTTGGCTCCTCATATTTTTTCACTTGCCTTTTTCTTTCGATCACCTGCCGCCTCTCAAAGATACCGCTGCTGCTAAATGGGACCCGCATGTCATCCTCTATGTACTATAAAACTTTCTTTTCTTGGATTTTTTTTGGCACCTCATATTTGGTCACTTGACTTTTTCTTTCGATCCCTGCTGCCTCTCAAACAGTGATACCGCTGCTGCTAAATGGGACCCGCATGTCATCCTCTATGTACTATAAAACTTTCTTTTCTTGGATTTTTTGGCACCTCATATTTGGTCACTTGACTTTTTCTTTCGATCCCCCACGCCTCTCAAACGGTGATACCGCTGCTGCTAAATGGGACCCGCATGTCATCCTCTATGTACTATAAAACTTTCTTTTCTTGAATTATTTTTGGCTCCTCATATTTTTTCACTTGCCTTTTTCTTTCGATCCCCTGCCGCCTCTCAAACGGTGATACCGTTGCTGCTAAATGGGACCCGCATGTCATCCTCTATGTACTATAAAACTTTCTTTTCTTGAATTATTTTTGGCTCCTGATATTTTTTCACTTGCCTTTTCTTTCGATCTCATGCCACGTTTGAAACGTTGAGGAACCTGCTGGCTCATGGGACCCGCATGTCATCCTCTATGTACTATAAAAGTTCATTTTCTTGGTTTTTTTCACCATCTGATTTTTGGCAATTTCTTTTTTCTTTTGATCCCCTGCCACCTCTCAAACGCCGATACCGTGCTGCTAAATGGGACCCGCATGTCATCCTCTATGTACTATAAAACTTTCTTTCTTGAATTATTTTTGGCTCCTCATATTTGGTCACTTGCCTTTTTCTTTCGATCTCATGCCAAGTTTGAAACGTTGAGGAACCTGCTGGCTCATGGGACCCGCATGTCATCCTCTATGAGCAATCAACTTTCTTTTCTTGGAGTTTTTTTTGGCACCTCATATTTGGGCACTTGCCTTTTCTTTCGATCTCATGCCACGTTTGAAACGTTGAGGAACCTGCTGGCTCATGGGACCCGCATGTCATCCTCTATGTGCTATAAAAGTTTCCTTTGTTGGATTTTTTCACCCTCTGATTTTTGGCTTGCCTTTTTCTTTTGATCCCCTGCCCCCTTTGAAACGTTGAGTAAGCTGTTGGCTCAAGGGACCCGCATGTCATCCTCTATGTCCATCAACTTTCTTTTCTTGGATTTTTTTCACCCCTAATTACTAGCTACTTTCTTTTTCTTTTGATCTCAAGCCGCATTACAAACATTGAGACCGCTGCTGCAAAATGGGACCCACATGTCATCCTCTATGTACAATAAATCTTGGATTATTTTTGGCTCCTGATATTTGGTCACTTGCCTTTTTCTTTCGATCTCATGCCGCCTTTGAAACGTTGAGTAAGCTGCTGGCTCATGGGTCTCGCATGTCATCCTCTACGAACAATAAAAGTTTCCTTTATTGGAGTTATTTTTGACCCCTAATTTCTGGCTATTTGCCTTTTTCTTTTGATCCCCTGCCCCCTTTGAAACGATGAGGACGCTGTTGGCAGGTCGGTCCCACATGTCATCCTCTATGAACAATAAAAGTTTCCTTTGGTGGATTTATTTTTGACCCCTAAGTAATTTCTGGCTATTTCCTTTTTTCTTTTGATCCCCGCCGCCTTGGAAACGTTGAGGATGCTGCTGCCTCATCGGTCCCGCATGTCATCCTCTCAGAACGATAAATGTTTCTTTTCTTGGATTTTTTTACCAACTGATTTTTGTTTTTTTATTTTCGACCCCTGCGCCTTTGAAACGTTAACGACGCTGCTGGCTCATGGGTCCCCGATGTCAGCCTCCCCGTACAAGAAACATGTGATATCTTGATTATTTTGCAGACAATAAACAGTGTATTTCGCTCTGAGCTATTGCAAACGGATAAATTAAATCTTTATTTTTACAACTTATATCTTGAATCTCCTTGTTTTTTGTTTTGCGAAGCATAGGACATTCCTGTTTTTTTTGAGAAAAATCCGAACTTCCATGTTCTGGAGTGGGCTGAAATTGTACGAATCAAAAGGCCCAGAAGGATAGTTCGAAGGCCCAGATGTCCAGATGCAGCCCAATTGAAATCTTTCTTTTCTTGGATTTTTTTCACCCCCTGATTTCTGGCTACTTCATTTTTCTTTTGGTCCTGTGCCACCTTGGAAACGTTGAGACCGCTGCTGCAAATGGGACCCGTATGTCATCCTCTATGTACAATAAAGTTTCCTTTCTTGGATTATTTTTGGCTCCTGATATTTGGTCACTTTCCTTTTTCTTTCGATCTCATGCCACGTTTGAAACGTTGAGGAATCTGGCTCATGGGACCCGCATGTCATCCTCTATGTACAATAAAAGTTTGATTTCTTGGATTTTTTTCACCCTCTGATTTTTGGCTATTTCCTTTTTCTTTTGATCCCCTGCCGCCTTTGAAACGTTGAGTAAGCTGCTGGCTCATAGGTCCCACATGTCAGCCTGTATGAACGATAAAGCTTTCCTTTCTTGGAGTTTTTTTTTGACCCCCTAATTTCTGGCTACTTTCTTTTTCTTTTGATCTCAAGCCGCAATTGAAACGTTGGGACCGCTGCTGCAAAATGGGACCCGCACGTCATCCTCTATGTACAATCAAGTTTCTTTTCTTGGATTATTTTTGGCTCTGATATTTGGTCACTTGCCTTTTTCTTTCGATCCCATGCCACGTTTGAAACGTTGAGGAACCTGCTGGCTCATGGGACCCGCATGTCATCCTCTACGTACTACAAAAGTTTATTTTCTAGGGTTTTTTTCACTCTCTGATTTTTGGCTATTTCCTTTTTTTTTGATCCCCCGCCGGCTTGGAAACGTTGAGTAAGCTGCTAACTCGTGGGTCCCGCATGTCATCCTCTATGTACAATCAACTTTCTTTTCTTCGAGTTTTTTTTATCCCCTAATTTCTGGCTACTTTCTTTTTCTTTTGATCTCAAGCCGCATTTGAAAAGTTGGGACCTCTGCTGCAAAATGGGACAGCATGTCATCTTCGATTATTTTTCACACTCTGATTTTTGGTCACTTGCCTTTTTCTTTCGATCTCATGCCGCCTTTGAAAATGTTGCGGAACCTGCTGGCTCATGGGACCCGCATGTCATCCTCTATGTACTATAAAAGTTTCTTTTCTTGGATTTTTTTCACCCTCTGATCTTTAGCTATTTCCATTTTCTTTTGATCCCCTGCCGCCTTGGAAACGTTGAGTAAGCTGCTGACTGATGGGACCCGCATGTCATCCTCTATGTACAATCAAGTCTCTTTTCTTGGATTTTTTTCCCTCTTATTTTTGGTCACTTGCCTTTTTCTTTCGATCTCATGCAGCCTCTGAAACGTTGAGGAAGCAGCTGGCTCATGGGACCCACATGTCATCCTCTATACTATAAAAGTTTCTTTTCTTGGATTTTTTTTCACCCTCTTATTTTTGGCTATTTCCTTTTTCTTTTGATCCCCTGCCGCCTTGGAAACGTTGATTAAGCTGCTGACACAAGGGGCCCGCATGTCATCCTCTATGTACAATCAACTTGCAAGATCTTGGAGCGAAAGAGCTTGTATAAGTGGGACCCATATGTCATCCTCTATGTACAATAAAAGTTACTTTTCTTGGATTATTTTTTGCTCCTGATATTTGGTCAGTTTCCTTTTTCTTTTGATCTCATGCCGCCTCTGAAACGTTGAGTAAGGTGCTGGCTCATGGGACCCGCATGTCATCCTCTATGTACAATAAAGTTTCTTTTCTTAGATTTTTTTACCCCCTGATTTTTGCTAACTTGCCTTTTTCTTTTCGATCATATGCCGCCTTTGAAATTGAGGTCGCCGCTGGCTCATGGGTCCCACATGTCAGCCTCTATGGACAACAAACCTTTCCTTTGTTGGATTTATTTTTTACCCCTAATTTCTGGCTATTTGCCTTTTTTTTACACACTGGGACTGTACAATAAAGTTTCATTTCTTAGATTTTTTTACCCACTGATTTTTGCTAACTTGCCTTTTTCTTTTCGATCATATGCCGCCTTTGAAATTGAGGTCGCCGCTGGCTCATGGGTCCCACATGTCAGCCTCTATGAACAATAAACCTTTCCTTTGTTGGATTTATTTTTTACCCCTAATTTCTGGCTATTTGCCTTTTTCTTTTGATCCCCTGCGGCCTTTGAAACGATGAGGACGCTGCTGGCAGGTCGGTCCCACATGTCATCCTCTATTAAGAATAAAAGTTTCCTTTTTGGATTTATTTTTTACCCCTAATTTCTGGCTATTTGCCTTTTTCTTCTGATCCCTGCCGACTTCGAAATGATGAGGATGCAGCTGGCAGATCGGTCCCACATGTCAGCCTCTATGAACTATAAATGTTTCCTTTGTAGGATTTATTTTTTACCCCTATTTTCGGGCTACTTGCCTTTTTCTTTGAAACGTTGAGGACGCTACTGTCTCATGGGTCCCACATGGCATCCTCTCTGAACGATAAACCTTCATTTCTTGTTAACGACAGGTTTATCAGTATTATTTTCGCAGACTAATACAAGCTCTTTCGCTCCAAGATCTTGCAAGTTAATAGAATAAATCATGGAATTATTAGGATATGTTTTAAATTTCAAATCCACTTTATGAATTTTTGAAAATACCGTGATCTATGTGGGTATGGAGCGATCAAGGATTTTCATATTGGCCATGAGCAGTTTCAAAAATTGCAACCCAATAATTCAAAATAAATACAAACAACTTTTATGTAGAATCTCCGTGTTTTTGTTTTTTGCCAATCATAGGATCTGTGGTTCTTTAGAAAAGGGCCAACATTGCATGAGCAGAAAGGCCCATTTGTAGTTATTGGGCTTCGACAGCCGGAGCAAGTAGGCCTATAGCAAATACCTTGTAGATGGCCGTTGGAACCCAAAAGTATTTGTTGCCTAGACTTAGATGCCAAACTCAGCCTTATTGACATGAACCTTGCTATGCACACGACAATTTCAGTCCGATCCGTGTACGAAACACAAGATCCAACCCTTCGTGTGAGGAAGCAGGTGGCAGCACACCTCCAGATGCTCAATCGTACATACGCATATCATATAGGAGTTGTCGTATGTACATCAGTTCCGTATTGACATGTTTTTTTCTTTGGTTCACATGTGGGGTCCGCACAGTCACCTAGGTCGCACATCTACTTCCTTGCTCGTAGTTGATGCATGTTCGGTTTGGGGATGGGGTGGAACCCAACACACCCCCGTGCCAGTGGATGTACTTTACCCTTTAGCGGCGAAAAAAATAGGAATGGTCCTCTCATGACTATGATCAACAAGAGGTGGCTATATTATAAAGGACGTACACACATTGTAATTATAGTGCTGAACGGCGAGGGATACTTTTTCCCTACATGGGTGGCAGCATAGTCTACGGATTGCAGCACCACCCACACCATAGGCGATTTATGATTCATCGTTCCGATATGTATTTCGCCTAGTTTTTTTTCTTTACATTGTTGGTTACAGACTCTTTGAACAGCTGTGTGCATCCTGGTTATGCAGAGGCTGGATGTAATTGCTTTCCAAAAGTAATAAAGCATCCTTTATCGAAAAAATTATAGTGCTGAAATAAAGTCAATCCTAAAACAGCCATGCATGGGTTATAATATGAAGGCAACACGAAATACAAAAGCAGGGCAGTGTTCAAATAAACTGATTCAAACTAGTACATACTAAAAGCAGTGTACTACTTCTCAACACTTCAAGCATAATAAAAAAGTGTCACTGTTTTTTTAAAGGTAACACCGAACGGGCAATGTTTAAAGCAGGCTTAAACCACATAGCCGCTTGTCGGACACTATCCCAACCATCCTTGGGAAGGCTGATAACTCCCACAGTCTCACCTTCATCTGGCTGGAGGTTGCAGCGCAAAATTTTAGGGTATTGATTATAACGAATATTCCGGTATGCTGTGTAGACGCAGTTTTTCCTCATGAATGGAACCAATGTGCCATCAGGAGCTTTGGATTCACGCTTCTTCAGGTTGGCAATGATTGGGTAATTGAGTCCGAGGAACAGAGAGTGGTCGCTGAGGCTGTTAACCTGCCTCCAAAGAAAGTCCCCTGCACGTGCAGTAGATAAGGGATCCAGCTCAAAGACGTAGGTGGCAACAGGAGGATACTGCCGTAGCTGAAGCCCATTAGCAGCATAGGGAATGTCAGGAGGTACTTCAGCATTGGCAATCCCAATCTTGTTTACTGTAAGGATGATCATCAATCGCTTGCCATCAGCAGATGGAGCGAGGAACCATGCGTACTGCTGATCATCCACCACCGGTGGCGGGATTACAAACGGGAGCATCAGGTTTTCTGCAATATTAGAAATGGAGACGAATAGGGTGTTACTGGCAACCATATTCAAACAGCAGCATTGTTCATCGTTCATGCTCACAGTATAAATACGACTATGTAAGCTAAGGACATTGGTCATTCATGTGTTCAAATCAAGTGTCCAATATATCAGTTATACTGCATCCATCCCACGAAACTAGTCTAAACTTCGCCAAAACTAGACACTAGTTAGTGTATACACAGTTATATACTACCTCTGTCCCACCGAAAGTGTCTGAGATTTGTCCAAATTCAGATGTATCTAGACAGTGAAAGCATATAGATACATTCAAATTTTGACAAATATATATCATCTTAAGTTTAAGTCCTGTGCTGTAGTTAATTCCCTTTGTCTTAAGTGATCTATTAGAGAGCTTCCCTGTGACCACCCGAAGGGTAAGAAATGTTTAACTGTATAAGTGGATTGCCTAGACCTTTCCATCAGTTCGGACTTTTGGTTGCGTTGGCTAGTCCATGAAGCTTGACATGGTGTCAGAGCCAGGGTCTCGAGTTCGAGTCCTGGCTTTCGCAATTTATCCTAAAATTGTTGTTGCCCCCTCGGAGTCCACTTATATGCCTCTTGAGCTATACCTCTGAGTCTTTCCACATGTTGACTTGTCTCCCATCACATGTGACGGGGGGTGTTGAATTGTATAAGTGGATTGCCGCCCTTGCGATCAGTTCGGACTTTTGGTTGTGTTGGTAGTGCATGAAGCTTGACAAGAAAGAAATGCTCTTTATAGCTAACCCCAAGTCTGGTAACATTTGCAAAATAGGTATCAGATGCAGCTATCCATTCAGTAGAAGAATTTGCATTTTAGAGTTGAAGGTTCATAATCTCTTCTCTACTATTGATAGTAAAGGGTACACATGGTATTTGTTTACCTCATTTTCGCGTTCTAAAAAAGGTACGCTATATGGTTGTGCTAAGTTAAACTGATTTAAGTCTGTTCAAGTTTATCGAAAATTATACTACCAACATCTAAAACATCAATATAGGTTCATATATTACAAAAGATATTTAGATTTTCTTTTCTCGAACACATGCCTAGTCGTGCATCATTATATATTAGAGCATACAGGGTTGTAGCAAGGCTACGAAAAACTGAGAAAGCAAAAAGAAAGAACTATACAGGGGACTAGAGGCAGCTAACTTTGTTAGGCCTGCAGGTGCTAAATCTTATATATATATGAGGTTGTAGATATTAATCGTAAACTTACTCAAACTTAAATATCACTGAATTAGGAAAAAGATAACCTGAGTTATTTTGAATGAGGGGACGTCACAATCACTAATGAAAGATAATTGTGGGAAACTGAAATCTATTCAAGAAAATGGGAGAAAAAATGTATCAAAAACAAAATTAATTATACCATTCTGCAGATTGTTCACCGATATAAACAAAGAACTGTTTGATCTGCATGTAGGTACATCCAATCAAGGCTTTTTCCCCGATCTCTAGAAAATATAAGCTACGCATGTAATTACAAACGATTTTCTTCTATTTTTCTGTTTCTACGTTAACATTTGAGATACTTGTTAATTACATCCATATTCTGCAGTTGCATAGAGTTACTAATTCAGGAATGCATTCACATACGGAGTATACTATGTTTGCTGATGACTGACTAGTACTAATTCATTGCAAGCAACGGTTCATTCATATTCAGATAAAGGATGTGATCGTTAAGTCATATACTTATGAAAGTCCTTATGCATCTCTCTGATGCAGATGGCGGGGGTCTCCCGTCCTCCTTTTGGAGGCAAAATCAATTAGTTATATATGAAACAATGGGTGTAAAAGGTTATCAAAAAGGGTGCCTTCATAGTGCCACGTTATCTTTTGAGATACTGGTTAATTACACCCATATTCTGCAGTGGCGTAGAGTTACTAATTCAGGAATGCAATCACATACTGAGCATACTATGTTTGTTGGTGACTAATTAGTACTACTAATTCATTGCAAGCAACGGTTCATTCATATTCAGCAAAAGGGGGTGTGATCATTAAGTCATATAAGAAAGGTAAAATATAAACAAGGTAGTTCATGAATAACTTCATTGGTTAAGGCAGTGTATCATGCAATGCAACATAAGGACTGAAAAAATACCATTTGCGGTGTCCCAGAAGTACGTGGAGCCGTCAGTTTCGTCCACCGCAAAAACGTGGCCACGGAGTTCAATGGCATCACAGTAATTTGGATAATCAGGTGCAGGTGTAAGGGCCTCCAGCATTCTCCAGTCGCCACCCCCTTCAAGGTAGAAAATCGTTTTGTCGAACAAGGCGATGAGCTTGTAATCTGCGTACCTCCCACCTTTTGTGGGCACTTGGCAGATTACAATCTTCAACAAATCAATTGCTGGACCCCAGTTAAAAGAGTATGCAGGTTGATATGAAAAACTACTATGATCGATCTTCGAATCAGGTAGGGATGGAAGGGGGATATGTCGCTCGGTGTAGACGTTCACGAGGCACCACTCATGATGATCGGCGGCGGCGATCCAGTCACCGTTCGCGCCAAGCCATTTTCTGTCGTGCATGAACGGCAGGGCGACAGAACGGCGAGGATGGTCGAGGGGCACCAGGTCGTACACGGTATCATGCAGACGAGATGTTCTCGCCACGTCCCAGTGTTCATCGAACCAATAAGCAGGCGGAGGCATCAGCAGGCAGGGTTCATCCCAATGGTGCATCTTACCTTCATCCTTGCTGATCATGTCGTAGAGCTCCCTGGAACATGCGGCAAGTCGGACGGTGTAGGTAACGTCCAGATGCGCAGCGATGAGGTTGATGTTGTCGCCGGTGAGAGCCTCCAAGTGGCCGTCCCCGCCGCCCCGGCAAAGCCTAGAATAATCCATCACGTGAAGATGGATTTAGGTGGATGGCGGATGCAACTGCGCTTGGGGTTTTCGGAGGAGAGGGCGAGCGCTATGGAAGGAACGATGCGGCGCGCGGCCGGCCGGGGTAAGGAGAGAAAGGTATACGGAGTAGTACTAGTGATGCGGCGTGGTGGGGATCGAGATCCTGCGCGTGCGCGTGATTCTGGGAGGGTGAAGAAGAAGGTAAGGGTGAAGAAGAAGATGATAGACATGCAAGGGGCAAAAACTAGGTAGTACTCTAGGCTGCTGCTGCGACTGGGCGCCGATTTGACTGTTGGTAGACTAGCACGCCACCCATCTATAAATTTGCGACGACGTTTGGTGCAGTGATGTCTCGTCACATCAGGTTGACCAGAGAGGGCTTTTTTTTACAGTTTCCATTTCGATATATTTTTCGCCAATAATCGTAGTTCTCTACATGCCAGAGACACGTACCTTAACACGTGGGCAGCATGCAACCGCGCGAGCACCAAAATGGAATGAGAAATGTTTTAGAGCAGAACTTCATTTTCAATGCCTTTCCTAGCTTGGTTTGGAAACCGGACAGAGCTTCAGTGACTTGATGCTTCCAAGATACATTGTGACTGTGTCCCACCATCTACCATCCATTTGAGATCCAACGTTCCAAACTATCTCTTATTTCGAAGCTAAAAAAGAAAAACTATTCAGAAAATTTTGAAAAAAAATCCAGTAATATGTAGATTCCTTGTTTTAAAATCTATGAATATTTCATCCCATTCGGATGACTAGCTTGTGATTAAATAGATTCTTACGTACTCGAGCACTAGTTTAAACTAAATATATATTTGCTCACAAACCTATGATTCAAATCGAATGAAACTTCACCAAAATATAAATCGAAATATGCATGATTTACTGGAAGTTTTTCAAAATTTTCATGGTCCATGGGGTCCTCCAAAGTGCAAGCTTTTTTTTTCTTGGTTGGTACTTCAAAACCGAGTTTGGATGGTGGCAAGACTTGCACAAAGAGGATGTCAAAATTTTGGCCTTTGTGAACTTTGCAATCAACATCAAGTGTCGGACTCTCGAGAAAAAAATATGAGTTGGCGCCCACCTTTCTTTCAACCGTTGGTTCTCAATCCGAGGGTGGTCCAACTAGCTAACAAAATTGGCTTGGTATTCATGGTCTTGAACCAACGATTTGGAATGGCTTTCAATCGGTATGAGAGGTGATGTATGGAGGAGATTCATACGAGAGGGCAATAAAGAAATGTTTTGTCATCCTCGCAAAGCTAGTCTATTTGGAAAGAAATGAATAATTGGTTTTTCGCAACATTGCATGATACTAATTCATGATACTATGCATTGAAGGTGTTGTATCATAGACTAGTATACTTCCCATTGTGACTAGTCTAAGTGCTTTTGCACCATGAACACTAGCTATGCACAGACCTCAAAAAACACTTCTCCATCATTCTACTATTCACACTTTCTTTTTCTAATAGAACTATGTACCATTGTTTTTAATATAATCTTGTGTCGAGAGTATATATTTCTAAAATAGTCATTTATGTTTCGCATAAGCTCAAAGAGGGGTACTTACTTATGAGAGATATCTTTCAACTAATACGTTGTAGGAGTACTTTAATTATGTGAGCTATAGTGTGAAATGCTTACTAGAACGAGTACAAAAGGTGTTTGATAACATTACAGGCCACACGCCCAGTGTAGCGTGCATTGTAGGAGCATTACATCAATTTAACAACTACGGAGGAGTAGCCTAGGTAGAGATAACATGCAAAGGAAATAGTTCAACAGATAGTACAACACAACTACGGAAAGGGAGTAGCCTAGGTAGAGATAAACATGCAAATGAAATAGTTCAACAGATACAAATCTTGCATTACAACACGAGTATTACATAAAGTACATCAGCCCTTCTTTCTGGACCTGTGACGCGAAGGCAGGTTCCATTGCCGGGCGTTGGCGAAGCTTGGGATGAGCCACAACGGAACCTGCCGCCATGTCCATCTAATGTTGGTTTGGAAACCAACAGTACAGTCTTCAGAATTCAAACTGAAGCGGCAAATTTCTGGAGAAGGAGGATATGCAAGGCCTACTGCATGGTGCGATGTGTAAACAGAGTTGCTTCTCGCCATATTTGGACGGTCATGTTCTGCCCCGTCTTCTACTGGAATGATAATCGGATAGTTCACTCCAAGGAAGAGAGAATATGATCCAAGGGAAATAATCCTCCTCCATGGCCTCGGTGGCATCAACTGACTGGTGTCCATGCTGTACACCTCGCAGCCAAGTAAACCCTTACCATACCCGCGAATAGTGCGACCATGACGACCCTCAGAGGTAGCAGCAGCAGGTAAAATCCGAACCAGTCCAGTATAATCCCGCCCGTCAGTAACGCCCCAGGTATGGACCAGAAAAAGTCTAGAACCATCAGGAGATCGTGCTAACCACCAGGAGCCAAGATTGTACCGACCTTGTTCATCAAGTTCTGGCGGAATAGGTGCCGTGCTGATCAACAAAGGACCTTGCAAAGGAAAGCACAGCTTGAAGTCAGTTCAGCAAAACTTGATTAGTTCATTACATACATGAATAATGATGTAGCTAAAATACTGCCTCCGATCCAAATTAATTGACTCAACTGGATGTGTCTAGCTAGATATGCACAAATTAATTGACTCAAGTTTGTCTAGCTAGATGCACTGGCTAGACAAAGCTGAGTCAATTTGATTTGGATCGGAGGGAGTACTTTATTTTGACTCAAAGGCATATCGCTGCTGATTTTGATTGAATATAGAGGGGGAAAGGTACAGGCATGACACGAAAACTGCACAACAAAAAGAAAAAGGCTAAAGCTAAATCTGAAACTAGCAGGTAATAGCGAAAACACATCATATGAGATGAGAAAAATTACCCCAAGAAAGTTGATTCCATGCATAAACTTCGCCTGTCTGAGTTACAGCAAATACAATACCCTTGTGGATGATTGCATCGGAGTAGCCGTACGCTAAGAACTGGTTGTCAAGAACTGTCCATCTGCTAGAAGCACAGTGAAGGACTGCAATTGCCGCGTTGAAGATGGCAAGAACAGAGAAACTAGTATAATTTGAAGCAGCTGTTGGAACTCGGCAAATAGCTATCTTCAGCAGTTGAAGATGTTGATCATTAGACTCGAACACAAGTTTATCCGGGGTGGATTTAAACTCACTTATTGGTGGTAGAGGAATCCGGCGACCAGTGTACACATTGACAAGCTCCCAATTCCAGGGGAAGCCAAGAAGGGCGATCCAATCTCCATTCGCGCCTGCCCACATGCCCGTACCACCATCTGGAATCACGGCATCGGAAGAGATCCTGTCCAGCGGCGTCAGTTGGCACAAGGTACCCTTGCGATCTTTTGCATCATGCTGCTTGTCCTTCTGCGCACCCTCCTGCTTGAACTTGTGGACGCGGTAGAAGGGATTGTGCGCGGGCGGTACCTCAGTTTGGTGAGTATGAAGAACACAGGGCATGCCAAACGGCTGAGATGCAGGCAGAGCTACACTTTGTGTTGCTGAATCATGATAAAACTTGCATGAACCGACGAGGCTCGCGGCGGTGATGACATCGCATCGGGATGCGATTTCTTCAAGGGGGCCATCAGGAAACACCCAAGAACTGCCACTCTCATTGATCGATCTCGCCATTGGAAGGATGCGGTCAAGTGGGTGTGGGGGTGTGGGAGTGGGACGCTGGCGTTTGGGTATGAGGTATTGGAGGACAGTGCGAGCGGCAGCTGGTAGAGCGATATGGATAAAAGTCAACAACTCCTACTAGTACCATCAAACAGGTGGCTCGAGATGATCCGAAAAAGGCATGGCGGCGGTGGTGCAGGGGCTGCTGGTGTAGGCGGGGTCGCCAGAGAAGATGGAGATGAAGAAGACGGAGAAGCAGGCAAAAAAAACAATTTGAATTGAAATCAATAATACGAGTACTACGGGCGTGCCTTCTCTCTCTGGTCTCTGCTGCACTACTGCACCTGGCGTGAAGGCGTGTGACCCGAGAAGAAGCTAATGTACTGTATACTGTCCTTGCACGCCGTGGAGCTGTATTTTGTCTCATCAAATCAGCTCTGGACAGTTTCAGCAGAGAAAAGATCCTTTGCCATCATCATGATATATTACCACGGGCCCACGGCAGTGCACATTCATCTTGGAGGCCTCTTCATCTTGTACTACCATATACTCTACTGCTCTATATGTTGCACAAACCACCACTTGGACATTTTTTTTGCAGTTTCCACCATGTGGTGGTCTAATATGTTGCAAATTTCACCACTTGGTTATCTAATCAGCTAGTTAGTCATGTTGATAGCAAAATCGACAAGTGGGTTCAACATGTCAATGCTCCAATTAATGTTTTAGAAAAAATAAATTTTTCAAAATTCGTACTTCTTTTATTTAGCTATTTAAAAATGCTTATTCATTTATTTCAACAAATATTGTGCGGTCTTGAATTTTTTTCAAACAAATATTATGGCATCGGGTTCGGGACTCCTGAAAAGGACTGGCCGTGGTACGGGAACCCGAAATGATGCCCACAACATGGTCGAAAGTGGCAAGGAACCCATCGAGGTGGATGAACTCGGGAAACCTTGGTAGAGGTAGGGATCTTGAGGAGGCCATTAGGGTTAGCCTACCCCCCAATAAGCGTATGAACGAAAAAAATTCACATAAGTAGTAGCTATTATTAAAATTTCACAAATATTACGCGCTTTTGAATATTTCAAAAGTATTGTGGCGTCACGCTGGCCTTGCCCGAATTTTACCTTTCATGCTGGATGTCACGAGCATGATCACTCAACCAACCGGGTCCAAACATATATATACAATTGGCCTCCTCGAGCCTACACCGACCAGATTGTCGCTGAAACTGGATCATATAGTTTCTATTGGATTGATGTCCTAAGGAAATATTCCAACAACGGAAGTTGTTTGATTCGTTGTATTATATTCCTTTGGAATCTTGTTGGGCTTGTTTGGTTCGAAGAAAATTCATAGAAATTTTGTGGGATTCAAATCTCAGTGGCTCCTTTGATTCTTGAATACATGATAATTCATACTAATTCACGTGTTTTTTGTGTAGCACTACAACCAAAGAACATGCAATTCAAATTTGTGTGATTTCTCTCATATAGGATTAATTCAACATGCAATCATATTCAATTCCTACATTATTTCTATTTTAACATTATGTACACATCATGCATGCGACCCAAACAATGCGTACATGGTGGGGGGGGTTGTTTCGTTGCAAAAGCAGTTGGTCACACCACAAACAAACATGCAACAATTAATCTAAATTCACGCGGTTTCCCCGCGATGCAACCAAACAATATTCGATGAAACTAAGCATGGCATAAACATATACAATACACACCATAGATTTTGGCTGCTTTGATTATTCGCAAGATTTTCAAAGTGCGGGAATATGAAAATTGTATGATTAGAGAGTGATGATCATCTCCAAATATATAGGATTGAGAAACAACGGTATTTGGATCCAATAACATTTGATTGCGTGTGAAAACCAAAAGAAATACTAGTAGTAACATACGGTTACACAATGAAGGATTTTTTGTTTTTGTATAAAAATGTATTGTCAATGAATTCTGAAAATTGCAATCCTATGAATTAAACAATCAGAAATCGTGTCAGACTAATTCCTACGTTTCGAGATTCTAGTACGGAGTATGATTTCTTTGAAGGGGCGCAGAGGGACGTGGGTAGCAATGTCTAGTCCCTGTCTTGTCTGTATACACTGTACTTACGTCAGACTAGTGTTGCTCATGAAGTCTTAATCTGACGTACTCTGAAGCTAGATGCATCACCGTTTCCAGTCTCTGTCCTCGTTTTTTCGGCAAAATAGACAGAAATAACCCAAAGTCGAAAAGATTGGGAAAAACAAACTTTCGACATACTAGCAAGATTGGGTTATTTTTGTCCAAATTCTCGTTTTTTTCTCTTGGCTTCCCTACCCTTGAATCCATGTCACTTACGTGTGTTGCCCATGCATGCGTCATGTCCCACACTTCAGTGAGCACAAGTGACGTGATGTACGTACGCAAACTCCCAGCAATCTTCTTTGTCAAGAGAAGACGCATCAAGATTCAAGACCCGATCGCATTTCTTGCTTTCAGCCTGGGGTCCTCCATGTAAAAGTTAGGGATTTAGATGTAATTTCATGTTTATTTTGTGTGCTGTTGTAAACTGTTGATTTTTTATGTCCATTTGAATCTTGGTCAAATCCTAGGTTTGACCTAGATTTAAACAAGTTTAAAATATGAAAATGAAAAAGTAAGCCTGGATCCTCCTTAGTCAATCCAAAATGAAGCTTTTGGGAGGTTTTTGAAATTTCCATGTTTGAAACCCAAAACCACTTCTTTTCATGCTAGACTTCATAAGACATAGTTTAGGGATAGGGGTAGATACATGATTTGTCTGGTTTCAGTATGTCTAGAGCTTGTTTATCCACTTGAATGCTTACTATATGACATAAGAAGACTATGTGCTATGGTTTTTCATTTATCTATTTTTTTGAATTTTATGCCCATTTGAATCTTGGTCAAATCCCAGGTTTGACGAGGTTTTAAACAAGTTTAAAACTTGAAAATGAAAAGGTGTAAGCATGGATCCTTCGTAGTCACTCTAAAATGAAGCTTTATTTTGGGAGGTTCTCGAAATTTCCATGCATGCTTGAAACTCAAAACCACTTTTCTTCAAGCTTGACTTCATAAGACAAAGTTTAATTAGGGTTAGGGGTAGATACACGATTTTTCTGGTTTGAATATGTCTAGACCTTGTTTATCAACTTGAATGTTTACTATATGACATAATTAAGAAGGCTATGTACGTGCTTTGGTTTTTCATTCTTTAATTAGATTTTTGTCTGAATTTTTATGCCCATTTGAATCTTGGTCAAATCCTAGGTTTGACCAAGATTTAAATAAGTTTAAAACATGAAAATGAAAAGATAAGCATCGATCCTTCTTACTCGCTCTAAAATGAAGCTTTTGGTTTTTTGAAATTTCCATGTTTGAAACCCAAAACCACTTCTCTTCATGCTTGACTTCATAAGACGAAGTTTAGGGTCGATAGGGGGTAGATACATGATTTGTCTGGTTTGAATATGTCTAGACCTTGTTTATGAACTTGAATGCTTACTATATGACATAAGAAGACTATGTGCTTTGGTTTTTTTATTTTTTTATTTTATGCCCATTTTAATATTGGTCAAATCCTAGGTTTGACCAAGATTTAAACAAGTTTAAAACATGAAAATGAAAAGGTAAGCCTGGATCCTTCTTAGTCACTCTAAAATGAAGCTTTTGGGAGGTTTTTGAAATTTCCATGTTTGAAACCAAAAACCACTTCTCTTCATGCTTGACTTCATAAGACAGAGTTTAGGGTTAGGGGTAGATACATGATTTGTCTTATTTGAATATGTATAGACCTTGTTTGTCAACTTTTGAATGCTCTTACTATATATATATGTGACATAAGAAGACTATGTGCTTTTGTTTTTCATTTTTCTGATTTTTTAAATTTTATGCCCATTTAAATCTTGGTCAAATCCTGGTTTGACAATGATTTTAACAAGTTTAAAATATGAAAATGAAAAGGTAAGCATTGATCATTCTTAGTCACTCTAAAATGAAGCTTTTGGTAGGTTTTTGAAATTTCCATATTTGAAACCCAAAACCACTTCTCTTCATGCTTGACTACATAAGACAAAGTTTAGGGTTAGGGAGTAGATACATGATTTTTCTTGTTTGAATATGTCTAGACCTTGTTTATCAACTTTAATGCTACTATATGACATAAGAAAACTATGTGCTTTGGTTTTTCATTTTTCTGATATTTTTTGGAATTTTGATGCACATTTGAATCTTGGTCAAATCCTAGCTAGGTTTGACCAAGATTTAAACAAGTATATATAGAACATGAAAATGAAAAGGGAAGCATGTATCCTTCTTAATTAGTCACCCTAAAATGAAGTTTTTGGAAGGTTTTTGAAATTTCCATGCATGTTTGAAACCTAAAACCACTTATCTTCATGCTTGACTTCGTCATAAGACAGAGTTTAGGGGTTTTAGGGGGTAGATACATGATTTGTCTAGCTAGTTTGAATATGTCTAGACCTTGATTATCAACTTTAATGCTTACTATATGACATATAAGAAGACTATGTGCGCTTTGGTTTTTCATTTTTTTTTTTTATTTTATGCCCATTTGAATCTTGGTCAAATCCTAGATTTGACCAAGATTTAAACAAGTTTAAAACATGGAAATGAAAAGGTAAGCATCGATCCTTCTTAGTCGCTCTAAAATGAAGCTGAATTTTGGGAGGTTTTTGAAATTTCCATGTTTTTGAAACCCAAAACCACTTCTCTTCATGCTTGACTTCATAAGACGAAGTTTAGGGTCGATAGGGGGTAGATACATGATTTGTCTTGTTTGAATATGTCTAGACCTTGTTTATCAACTTGAATGCTTACTAGCTATATGACATAAGAGGACTATGTGCATTGGTATTTCATTTTTTGATTTTTATGCCCATTTGAGAATCTTGGTAAAATCCTAGGTTTGTTGAGCAAGATTTAAACAAGTTTAACATGTGAAAATGATAAGGTAATTAAGTCTGGATCTTTTTTGAAACCCAAAACCACTTCTCTTCATGCTTGACTTCATAAGACGAAGTTTAGGGTCGATAGGGGGTAGATACATGATTTGTCTTGTTTGAATATGTCTAGACCATGTTTATCAACTTGAATGCTTACTATATGACATAAGAAGGCTATGTGCTTTGGTCTTTCATTCTTTCGATTTTTTTCTGAATTTTTATGCCCATTTGAATCTTGGTCAAATCCTAGGTTCGACCAAGATTTAAACAAGTTTAAAACATGACAATGAAAAGGTAATTAATCATGGATCCTTCTTAATTAACCAGCCAGTCTAATTAAAATGAAGCTTTTTGGGAGGTTTTTGAAATTTCCATGTTTGAAACCCAAAACCACACTTCTCTGCTTCATGCTTGACTTCATATATAATTAAGACAAAGTTTAGGGTTAGGGGGTACATGATTTGTCTGGTTTGAATATGTCTAGACCTTGTTTATGAACTTTTGAATGCTTACTATATATATGTATGTGACATAAGAAAACTATGTGCTTTGGTTTTTCATTTTTCTGATTTTTTTGGAATTTTGATGCACATTTGAATCTTGGTCAAATCCTAGGTTTGACCAAGATTTAAACAAGTATAGAACATGGAAATGAAAATGGAAGCCTGTATCCTTCTTAGTCACCCTAAAATGAAGTTTTTGGGAGGTTTTTGAAATTTCCATGTTTGAAACCCAAAACCACTTCTCTTCATTCTTGACTTCTTAAGACATAGTTTAGGGGTTAGCGGGTAGATACATGATTAGTATGGTTTGAATATGTCTAGACCTTGTTTATCAACTTTAATGCTTACTACATGACATAAGAAGACTATGTGCTTTGGTTTTTCATTTTTCTTTTTTTTTTTGAATTTTCTGCCAATTTTGTTTGACCAAGATTTAGACAAGTTTTACACGTGAAAACGAATAAGTAAGCCTGGATCCTTCTTAGTCACTCCAAAATGTACCAATTGATAGGTGCGTTAACTTTGCTTCATGGAAAAAATAATGTCATGTAAATGAGTTAACTTGGATTTCCTACCCTTGAATCCATAGGAAACTTTGTTCTAATGCACTATAATAATCAACCGAGTTTTTACACCAACAGGTCTGTCACTTACGTGTGGTGCCCATGCGTGAGGTCCCACACTTCAGTGAGCACAAGTCACGTGCAATAGGTACGCAAACTCCCAGCCATTTTCTTTGTCAAGAGAAAGACGCATCAGGATGCGTATTGGGGTCCTTCTGGATCCTTCGGTCGTCCCTCTAAAAAAAAATCTCTCATTCTCGGCCTCGCTCGACTCGCTCGCTCGCTCGCTCGCACCTCCTGCTCACTGACAAACCCTGCACAAAAGTCAACATCATCACCCGAAAAAGGGGAGACACCATAATTCTCTCCCTTCTTCTCTCCTTCCGAGTGATCCCTCTTCCTCCGAGTTTCACTCGACGGGCAAACACACATGTGCTGCATAGTAATAATAAAAAGGTAGAAAAATCGACCTACGAATCTATAATTAAATAGGTTAAACTAGGGTTTTGCCCAGTACTACAGATCAAGGTTCAAAAAATCCAACTACGGGGTTCGAACAACCCCATTTCTAATCCAAGATTTTTTCGACCTCATCCAATGGCCTCAAACTATAGGCCGGGTTAGCATCTAGTGCAGTATGTGTGAGAATGTATGCACTATGTGTGCTATAACTTGTGTGTCTTTCAAATTTGAACCAAATTTGAATAAGTTTGAAATATTTGAAATGGGGCTTTTGGCTTAAACGTTTGAAACCCAAAACGACTTCTCCTCATGCTAGACTTCATAAGACCGAGTTTAGGGTCGATAGGGGGTAGATACATGATTTGTCTGGTTTGAATATGTATAAACCTTGTTTATCAACTTGAATGCTTACTATATGACATAAGAAGACCATGTGCTTTTGTTTTCCATTTTTCTATTTTTTTAAGAATTTTATGCACATTTGATTCTGGTCAAATCCTAGGTTCAACCAAGATTTAAACAAGTTTCAAGCATGAAAATGAAAACGGAATCCAACATCCTTCTTAATTAGTCACTCTAAAATATATGAAGCTTTTGGGACGTACTTGAAATTTCCATGTTTGAAACCCAAAACCAATTCTCTTCATGATTGACTTCATAAGACAGAGTTTAGGGTTAGGGGTAGATATACACATGATTTTTCTGGTTTGAATATGTCTAGACCTTGTTTATCAACTTGAGTGTTTACTATATGACATAATTAAGAAGGCTATGTGCTTTGGTTTTTCATTCTTTAGATTTTTTGTCTGAATAATTTTTATGCCCATTTGAATCTTGGTCAAAGATCCTAGGTTTGTTGAGCAAGATTTAAACAAGTTTAACATGTGAAAATGATAAGGTAATTAAGTCTGGATCTTTCTCTTAGTAACTCTAAAATGAAGCTTTTGGGAGGTTCTTGAATTTACCATGTTTGAAACCCAAAACCACCGTCTTCTTTTCATGCTTGACTTCATAAGACAGAGTTTAGGGTTAGGGGTAGATACATGATTTTTCTGGTTTGAATATGTCTAGACCATGTTTATCAACTTGAATGCTTACTATATGACATAAGAAGGCTATGTGCTTTGGTTTTTCATTCTTTCGATTTTTTCTGAATTTTTATGCCCATTTGAATCTTGGTCAAATCCTAGGTTCGACCAAGATTTAAACAAGTTTAAAACATGACAATGAAAAGGTAATTAATCATGGATCCTTCTTAATTAACCAGCCAGTCTAATTAAAATGAAGCTTTTTGGGAGGTTTTTGAAATTTCCATGTTTGAAACCCAAAACCACACTTCTCTGCTTCATGCTTGACTTCATATATAATTAAGACAAAGTTTAGGGTTAGGGGTACATGATTTGTCTGGTTTGAATATGTCTAGACCTTGTTTATGAACTTGAATGCTTACTATATGACATAAGAAGACTATGTGCTTTGGTTTTTTATTTTATTTATTTTTTATTTTATGCCCATTTGAATATTGGTTAAATCCTAGGTTTGAACAAGATTTAAACAAGTTTAAAACATGAAAATGAAAAGGTAAGCCTGGATCCTTCTTAACTAGTCACTCTAAAATGAAGCTTTAATTTTGGGAGGTTTTTGAAATTTCCATGTTTGAAACCCAAAACCACTTCTCTTCATGCTTGACTTCATAAGACGAAGTTTAGGGTCGATAGGGGTAGATACATGATTTGTCTGGTTTGAATATGTCTAGACCATGTTCATCAAATCCTAGGTTTGACCAAGATTTAAACAAGTTTAAAACATGAAAATGAAAAGGGAAGCATGTGTCCTTCTTAGTCACTCTAAAATGAAGTTTTTGGGCAGTTTTTGAAATTTCCATGTTTGAAACCCAAAACCACTTCTCTTCATGCTTGACTTCATAAGACATAGTTTAGGGGTTAGGGGTAGATACATGATTTGTATGGTTTGAATATGTCTAGACCATGTTTATCAACTTTAATGCTTACTATATGACATAAGAAGACTATGTGCTTTGGTTTTTCATTTTTCTGATTTTTTTAGAATTTTGATGCACATTTGAATCTTGGTCAAATCCTAGGTTTGACCAAGATTTAAACAAGTATATATAGAACATGAAAATGAAAAGGGAAGCCTGTATCCTTCTTAGTCACCCTAAAATGAAGTTTTTGGGAGGTTTTTGAAATTTCCATGTTTGAAACCCAAAACCACTTATCTTCATGCTTGAGCAAGATTTGACCAAGATTTAAACAAGTTTAAATCATGAAAATGGAAAGGTAAGCCTGGATCCTTCTTAGTCGCTCTAAAATGAAGCTTTTGGGATGTTCTTGAAATTTCCATGTTTGAAACCCGGCCAAAACGACTTTTCTTCATGCTAGACTTCATAAGATCGACACGGGGTACATATATACATGATTTGTCTGGTTTGGATATATCTAGACCTTGTTTATCAACTTGAATGCTTACGATATGACATAAGAACACTATGTGCTTTTTGTTTTTCATTTTTTGTGCCTATTTGTATCTTGGTCAAATCCTAGGTTTGACCAAGATTTAAACAAGTTTAAAACATGAAAATGAAAAGGGAAACATGTATCCTTCTTAGTCACTCTAAAATGAAGTTTTTGGGAGGTTTTTGAAATTTCCATGTTTGAAACCTAAAACCACTTCTCTTCATGCTTGACTTCATAAGACAGAGTTTAGGGTTAGAGGGGTAGATACATGATTTGTCTTATTTGAATATGTCTAGCTAGACCTTGTTTATCAACTTTTGAATGCTTACTATATATATATGTGACATAAGAAGACTATGTGCTTTTGTTTTTCATTTTTCCGATTTTTTAATTTTATGCCAATTTAAATCTTGGTCAAATCCTAGGTTTGACAATGATTTAAACAAGTTTCAAATATGAAAATGAAAAGGCAAGCATGGATCCTTCTTAGTCACTCTAAAATGAAGCTTTTGATAGGTTTTTGAAATTTCCATATTTGAAACCCAAAACCACTTCTCTTCATGCTTGACTACATAAGACAAAGTTTAGGGTTAGGGGGTAGATACATGATTTTTCTTGTTTGAATATGTCTAGACCCTTGTTTATCAACTTTAATGCTTACTATATGACATAAGAAAACTATGTGCTTTGGTTTTTCATTTTTCTGATTTTTTTGGAATTTTGATGCACATTTGAATCATGGTCAAATCCTAGGTTTGACCAAGATTTAAACAAGTATAGAACATGAAAATGAAAAGGGAAGCCTGTATCCTTCTTAGTCACCCTAAAATGAAGTTTTTGGGAGGTTTTCAAAATTTCCATGTTTGAAACCCAAAACCACTTAATCTTCATGCTTGACTTCGTCATAAGATAGAGTTTAGGGGTTAGGGGGTAGATACATGATTAGTATGGTTTGAATATGTCTAGACCTTGTTTATCAACTTTAATGCTTACTACATGACATAAGAAGACTATGTGCTTTGGTTTTTCATTTTTCTGTTTTTTTTTGAATTTTCTGCCAATTTTGTTTGACCAAGATTTAGACAAGTTTTACACGTGAAAACGAATAAGTAAGCCTGGATCCTTCTTAGTCACTCCAAAATGTACCAATTGATAGGTGCGTTAACTTTGCTTCATGGAAAAAATAATGTCATGTAAATGAGTTAACTTGGATTTCCTACCCTTGAATCCATAGGAAACTTTGTTCTAATGCACTATAATAATCAACCGAGTTTTTACACCAACAGGTCTGTCACTTACGTGTGGTGCCCATGCGTGAGGTCCCACACTTCAGTGAGCACAAGTCACGTGCAATAGGTACGCAAACTCCCAGCCATTTTCTTTGTCAAGAGAAAGACGCATCAGGATGCGTATTGGAAGTCTGTGGGTCCTTCTGGATCCTTCGGTCGTCCCTCTAAAAAAAAAATCTCTCTCATTCTCGGCCTCGCTCGACTCGCTCGCTCGCACCTCCTGCTCACTGACAAACCCTGCACAAAAGTCAACATCATCACCCGAAAAAGGGGAGACACCATAATTCTCTCCCTTCTTCTCTCCTTCCGAGTGATCCCTCTTCCTCCGAGTTTCACTCGACGGGCAAACACACATGTGCTGCATAGTAATAATAAAAAGGTAGAAAAATCGACCTACGAATCTATAATTAAATAGGTTAAACTAGGGTTTTGCCCAGTACTACAGATCAAGGTTCAAAAAATCCAACTACGGGGTTCGAACAACCCCATTTCTAATCCAAGATTTTTTTCGACCTCATCCAATGGCCTCAAACTATAGGCCGGGTTAGCATCTAGTGCAGTATGTGTGAGAATGTATGCACTATGTGTGCTATAACTTGTGTGTCTTTAAAATTTGAACCAAATTTGAATAAGTTTGAAATATTTGAAATGGGGCTTTTGGCTTAAACGTTTGAAACCCAAAACGACTTCTCCTCATGCTAGACTTCATAAGACCGAGTTTAGGGTTAGGGGGTAGATACATGATTTGTCTGGTTTGAATATGTCTAAACCTTGTTTATCAACTTGAATGCTTACTATATGACATAAGAAGACCATGTGCTTTTGTTTTTCATTTTTCTATTTTTTTAAGAATTTTATGCACATTTGATTCTGGTCAAATCCTAGGTTCAACCAAGATTTAAACAAGTTTCAAGCATGAAAATGAAAACGTAATCCAAGATCCTTCTTAATTAGTCACTCTAAAATATATGAAGCTTTTGGGACGTACTTGAAATTTCCATGTTTGAAACCCAAAACCAATTCTCTTCATGATTGACTTCATAAGACAGAGTTTAGGGGTAGGGGTAGATATACACATGATTTTTCTGGTTTGAATATGTCTAGACCTTGTTTATCAACTTGAGTGTTTACTATATGACATAATTAAGAAGGCTATGTGCTTTGGTTTTTCATTCTTTAGATTTTTTGTCTGAATAATTTTTATGCCCATTTGAATCTTGGTCAAATCCTAGGTTTGACCAAGATTTAAATAAGTTTAAAACATGGAAATGAAAAGGTAAAAGCATCGATCCTTCTTAGTCGCTCTAAAATGAAGCTGAATTTTGGGAGGTTTTTGAAATTTCCATGTTTGAAACCTAAAACCACTTATCTTCATGCTTGACTTCGTCATAAGACAGAGTTTAGGGGTTTTAATTAGGGGGTAGATACATGATTTGTCTAGCTAGTTTGAATATGTCTAGACCTTGTTTATCAACTTGAATGCTTACTAGCTATATGACATAAGAGGACTATGTGCATTGGTATTTCATTTTTTGATTTTTATGCCCATTTGAGAATCTTGGTAAAATCCTAGGTTTGTTGAGCAAGATTTAAACAAGTTTAACATGTGAAAATGATAAGGTAATTAAGTCTGGATCTTTCTCTTAGTAACTCTAAAATGAAGCTTTTGGGAGGTTCTTGAATTTACCATGTTTGAAACCCAAAACCACCGTACTTCTTTTCATGCTTGACTTCATAAGACAGAGTTTAGGGTTAGGGGTAGATACATGATTTTTCTGGTTTGAATATGTCTAGACCATGTTTATCAACTTGAATGCTTACTATATGACATAAGAAGGCTATGTGCTTTGGTTTTTCATTCTTTCGATTTTTTCTGAATTTTTATGCCCATTTGAATCTTGGTCAAATCCTAGGTTCGACCAAGATTTAAACAAGTTTAAAACATGACAATGAAAAGGTAATTAATCATGGATCCTTCTTAATTAACCAGCCAGTCTAATTAAAATGAAGCTTTTTGGGAGGTTTTTGAAATTTCCATGTTTGAAACCCAAAACCACACTTCTCTGCTTCATGCTTGACTTCATATATAATTAAGACAAAGTTTAGGGTTAGGGGTACATGATTTGTCTGGTTTGAATATGTCTAGACCTTGTTTATCAACTTGAATGCTTACTATATGACATAAGAAGACTATGTGCTTTGGTTTTTTATTTTATTTATTTTTTATTTTATGCCCATTTGAATATTGGTTAAATCCTAGGTTTGAACAAGATTTAAACAAGTTTAAAACATGAAAATGAAAAGGTAAGCCTGGATCCTTCTTAACTAGTCACTCTAAAATGAAGCTTTAATTTTGGGAGGTTTTTGAAATTTCCATGTTTGAAACCCAAAACCACTTCTCTTCATGCTTGACTTCATAAGACGAAGTTTAGGGTCGATAGGGGGTAGATACATGATTTGTCTGGTTTGAATATGTCTAGACCATGTTCATCAAATCCTAGGTTTGACCAAGATTTAAACAAGTTTAAAACATGAAAATGAAAAGGGAAGCATGTGTCCTTCTTAGTCACTCTAAAAAAGTTTTTGGGCAGTTTTTGAAATTTCCATGTTTGAAACCCAAAACCACTTCTCTTCATGCTTGACTTCATAAGACATAGTTTAGGGGTTAGGGGGTAGATACATGATTTGTATGGTTTGAATATGTCTAGACCATGTTTATCAACTTTAATGCTTACTATATGACATAAGAAGACTATGTGCTTTGGTTTTTCATTTTTCTGATTTTTTTAGAATTTTGATGCACATTTGAATCTTGGTCAAATCCTAGGTTTGACCAAGATTTAAACAAGTATATATAGAACATGAAAATGAAAAGGGAAGCCTGTATCCTTCTTAGTCACCCTAAAATGAAGTTTTCGGGAGGTTTTTGAAATTTCCATGTTTGAAACCCAAAACCACTTATCTTCATGCTTGAGCAAGATTTGACCAAGATTTAAACAAGTTTAAATCATGAAAATGGAAAGGTAAGCCTGGATCCTTCTTAGTCGCTCTAAAATGAAGCTTTTGGGATGTTCTTGAAATTTCCATGTTTGAAACCCGGCCAAAACGACTTTTCTTCATGCTAGACTTCATAAGATCGACACGGGGTACATATATACATGATTTGTCTGGTTTGGATATATCTAGACCTTGTTTATCAACTTGAATGCTTACGATATGACATAAGAACACTATGTGCTTTTTGTTTTTCATTTTTTGTGCCTATTTGTATCTTGGTCAAATCCTAGGTTTGACCAAGATTTAAACAAGTTTAAAACATGAAAATGAAAAGGGAAACATGTATCCTTCTTAGTCACTCTAAAATGAAGTTTTTGGGAGGTTTTTGAAATTTCCATGTTTGAAACCTAAAACCACTTCTCTTCATGCTTGACTTCATAAGACAGAGTTTAGGGTTAGAGGGGTAGATACATGATTTGTCTTATTTGAATATGTCTAGCTAGACCTTGTTTATCAACTTTTGAATGCTTACTATATATATATGTGACATAAGAAGACTATGTGCTTTTGTTTTTCATTTTTCCGATTTTTTAATTTTATGCCAATTTAAATCTTGGTCAAATCCTAGGTTTGACAATGATTTAAACAAGTTTCGAATATGAAAATGAAAAGGCAAGCATGGATCCTTCTTAGTCACTCTAAAATGAAGCTTTTGATAGGTTTTTGAAATTTCCATATTTGAAACCCAAAACCACTTCTCTTCATGCTTGACTACATAAGACAAAGTTTAGGGTTAGGGGGTAGATACATGATTTTTCTTGTTTGAATATGTCTAGACCCTTGTTTATCAACTTTAATGCTTACTATATGACATAAGAAAACTATGTGCTTTGGTTTTTCATTTTTCTGATTTTTTTGGAATTTTGATGCACATTTGAATCATGGTCAAATCCTAGGTTTGACCAAGATTTAAACAAGTATAGAACATGAAAATGAAAAGGGAAGCCTGTATCCTTCTTAGTCACCCTAAAATGAAGTTTTTGGGAGGTTTTCAAAATTTCCATGTTTGAAACCCAAAACCACTTAATCTTCATGCTTGACTTCGTCATAAGATAGAGTTTAGGGGTTAGGGGGTAGATACATGATTAGTATGGTTTGAATATGTCTAGACCTTGTTTATCAACTTTAATGCTTACTACATGACATAAGAAGACTATGTGCTTTGGTTTTTCATTTTTCTGTTTTTTTTTGAATTTTCTGCCAATTTTGTTTGACCAAGATTTAGACAAGTTTTACACGTGAAAACGAATAAGTAAGCCTGGATCCTTCTTAGTCACTCCAAAATGTACCAATTGATAGGTGCGTTAACTTTGCTTCATGGAAAAAATAATGTCATGTAAATGAGTTAACTTGGATTTCCTACCCTTGAATCCATAGGAAACTTTGTTCTAATGCACTATAATAATCAACCGAGTTTTTACACCAACAGGTCTGTCACTTACGTGTGGTGCCCATGCGTGAGGTCCCACACTTCAGTGAGCACAAGTCACGTGCAATAGGTACGCAAACTCCCAGCCATTTTCTTTGTCAAGAGAAAGACGCATCAGGATGCGTATTGGAAGTCTGTGGGTCCTTCTGGATCCTTCGGTCGTCCCTCTAAAAAAAAAAAATCTCTCTCATTCTCGGCCTCGCTCGACTCGCTCTCTCGCTCGCACCTCCTGCTCACTGACAAACCCTGCACAAAAGTCAACATCATCACCCGAAAAAGGGGAGACACCATAATTCTCTCCCTTCTTCTCTCCTTCCGAGTGATCCCTCTTCCTCCGAGTTTCACTCGACGGGCAAACACACATGTGCTGCATAGTAATAATAAAAAGGTAGAAAAATCGACCTACGAATCTATAATTAAATAGGTTAAACTAGGGTTTTGCCCAGTACTACAGATCAAGGTTCAAAAAATCCAACTACGGGGTTCGAACAACCCCATTTCTAATCCAAGATTTTTTCGACCTCATCCAATGGCCTCAAACTATAGGCCGGGTTAGCATCTAGTGCAGTATGTGTGAGAATGTATGCACTATGTGTGCTATAACTTGTGTGTCTTTCAAATTTGAACCAAATTTGAATAAGTTTGAAATATTTGAAATGGGGCTTTTGGCTTAAACGTTTGAAACCCAAAACGACTTCTCCTCATGCTAGACTTCATAAGACCGAGTTTAGGGTTAGGGGTAGATACATGATTTGTCTGGTTTGAATATGTCTAAACCTTGTTTATCAACTTGAATGCTTACTATATGACATAAGAAGACCATGTGCTTTTGTTTTTCATTTTTCTATTTTTTTAAGAATTTTATGCACATTTGATTCTGGTCAAATCCTAGGTTCAACCAAGATTTAAACAAGTTTCAAGCATGAAAATGAAAACGTAATCCAAGATCCTTCTTAATTAGTCACTCTAAAATATATGAAGCTTTTGGGACGTACTTGAAATTTCCATGTTTGAAACCCAAAACCAATTCTCTTCATGATTGACTTCATAAGACAGAGTTTAGGGGTAGGGGTAGATATACACATGATTTTTCTGGTTTGAATATGTCTAGACCTTGTTTATCAACTTGAGTGTTTACTATATGACATAATTAAGAAGGCTATGTGCTTTGGTTTTTCATTCTTTAGATTTTTTGTCTGAATAATTTTTATGCCCATTTGAATCTTGGTCAAATCCTAGGTTTGACCAAGATTTAAATAAGTTTAAAACATGGAAATGAAAAGGTAAAAGCATCGATCCTTCTTAGTCGCTCTAAAATGAAGCTGAATTTTGGGAGGTTTTTGAAATTTCCATGTTTGAAACCTAAAACCACTTATCTTCATGCTTGACTTCGTCATAAGACAGAGTTTAGGGGTTTTAATTAGGGGGTAGATACATGATTTGTCTAGCTAGTTTGAATATGTCTAGACCTTGTTTATCAACTTGAATGCTTACTAGCTATATGACATAAGAGGACTATGTGCATTGGTATTTCATTTTTTGATTTTTATGCCCATTTGAGAATCTTGGTAAAATCCTAGGTTTGTTGAGCAAGATTTAAACAAGTTTAACATGTGAAAATGATAAGGTAATTAAGTCTGGATCTTTCTCTTAGTAACTCTAAAATGAAGCTTTTGGGAGGTTCTTGAATTTACCATGTTTGAAACCCAAAACCACCGTACTTCTTTTCATGCTTGACTTCATAAGACAGAGTTTAGGGTTAGGGGTAGATACATGATTTTTCTGGTTTGAATATGTCTAGACCATGTTTATCAACTTGAATGCTTACTATATGACATAAGAAGGCTATGTGCTTTGGTTTTTCATTCTTTCGATTTTTTCTGAATTTTTATGCCCATTTGAATCTTGGTCAAATCCTAGGTTCGACCAAGATTTAAACAAGTTTAAAACATGACAATGAAAAGGTAATTAATCATGGATCCTTCTTAATTAACCAGCCAGTCTAATTAAAATGAAGCTTTTTGGGAGGTTTTTGAAATTTCCATGTTTGAAACCCAAAACCACACTTCTCTGCTTCATGCTTGACTTCATATATAATTAAGACAAAGTTTAGGGTTAGGGGGTACATGATTTGTCTGGTTTGAATATGTCTAGACCTTGTTTATGAACTTTTGAATGCTTACTATATATATGTATGTGACATAAGAAAACTATGTGCTTTGGTTTTTCATTTTTCTGATTTTTTTGGAATTTTGATGCACATTTGAATCTTGGTCAAATCCTAGGTTTGACCAAGATTTAAACAAGTATAGAACATGGAAATGAAAATGGAAGCCTGTATCCTTCTTAGTCACCCTAAAATGAAGTTTTTGGGAGGTTTTTGAAATTTCCATGTTTGAAACCCAAAACCACTTATCTTCATGCTTGACTTCGTCATAAGACAGAGTTTAGGGGTTAGGGGGTAGATACATGATTTGTCTAGCTAGTTTGAATATGTCCAGACCTTGTTTATCAACTTTAATGCTTACTATATGACATATAAGAAGACTATGTGCGCTTTGGTTTTTCATTTTTATGTTTTTTTTATTTTATGCCCATTTGAATCTTGGTCAAATCCTAGAGATTGACTTCATAATACAGAGTTTAGGGTTAGGGGTAGATATACACATGATTTTTCTGGTTTGAATATGTCTAGACCTTATTTATCAACTTGAGTGTTTACTATATGACATAATTAAGAAGGCTATGTGCTTTGGTTTTTCATTCTTTAGATTTTTTGTCTGAATTTTTATGCCCATTTGAATCTTGGTCAAATCCTAGGTTTGACCAAGATTTAAATAAGTTTAAAACATGGAAATGAAAAGGTAAAAGCATCGATCCTTCTTAGTCGCTCTAAAATGAAGCTGAATTTTGGGAGGTTTTTGAAATTTCCATGTTTGAAACCCAAAACCACTTCTCTTCATGCTTGACTTCATAAGACGAAGTAGGGACGATAGGGGGTAGATACATGATTTGTCTGGTTAATTTGGATATATCTAGACCTTGTTTATCAACTTGAATGCTTATGATATGACATAAGAACACTATGTGCTTTTTTTATTTTTTTGTGCCCATTTGAATCTTGGTCAAATCCTAGGTTTGACCAAGATTTAAACAAGTATAGAACATGAAAATGAAAAGGGAAGCCTGTATCCTTCTTACTCACCCTAAAATGAAGTTTTGGGAGGTTTTTGAAATGTCCATGTTTGAAACCCAAAACCACTTCTCTTCATTCTTGACTTCTTAAGACATAGTTTAGGGGTTAGCGGGTAGATACATGATTAGTATGGTTTGAATATGTCTAGACCTTGTTTATCAACTTTAATGCTTACTACATGACATAAGAAGACTATGTGCTTTGGTTTTTCATTTTTCTGTTTTTTTTTGAATTTTCTGCCAATTTTGTTTGACCAAGATTTAGACAAGTTTTACACGTGAAAACGAATAAGTAAGCCTGGATCCTTCTTAGTCACTCCAAAATGTACCAATTGATAGGTGCGTTAACTTTGCTTCATGGAAAAAATAATGTCATGTAAATGAGTTAACTTGGATTTCCTACCCTTGAATCCATAGGAAACTTTGTTCTAATGCACTATAATAATCAACCGAGTTTTTACACCAACAGGTCTGTCACTTACGTGTGGTGCCCATGCGTGAGGTCCCACACTTCAGTGAGCACAAGTCACGTGCAATAGGTACGCAAACTCCCAGCCATTTTCTTTGTCAAGAGAAAGACGCATCAGGATGCGTATTGGAAGTCTGTGGGTCCTTCTGGATCCTTCGGTGTCCCTCTAAAAAAAAAATCTCTCTCATTCTCGGCCTCGCTCGACTCGCTCGCTCGCTCGCTCGCACCTCCTGCTCACTGACAAACCCTGCACAAAAGTCAACATCATCACCCGAAAAAGGGGAGACACCATAATTCTCTCCCTTCTTCTCTCCTTCCGAGTGATCCCTCTTCCTCCGAGTTTCACTCGACGGGCAAACACACATGTGCTGCATAGTAATAATAAAAAGGTAGAAAAATCGACCTACGAATCTATAATTAAATAGGTTAAACTAGGGTTTTGCCCAGTACTACAGATCAAGGTTCAAAAAATCCAACTACGGGGTTCGAACAACCCCATTTCTAATCCAAGATTTTTTCGACCTCATCCAATGGCCTCAAACTATAGGCCGGGTTAGCATCTAGTGCAGTATGTGTGAGAATGTATGCACTATGTGTGCTATAACTTGTGTGTCTTTCAAATTTGAACCAAATTTGAATAAGTTTGAAATATTTGAAATGGGGCTTTTGGCTTAAACGTTTGAAACCCAAAACGACTTCTCCTCATGCTAGACTTCATAAGACCGAGTTTAGGGTCGATAGGGGGTAGATACATGATTTGTCTGGTTTGAATATGTATAAACCTTGTTTATCAACTTGAATGCTTACTATATGACATAAGAAGACCATGTGCTTTTGTTTTCCATTTTTCTATTTTTTTAAGAATTTTATGCACATTTGATTCTGGTCAAATCCTAGGTTCAACCAAGATTTAAACAAGTTTCAAGCATGAAAATGAAAACGGAATCCAACATCCTTCTTAATTAGTCACTCTAAAATATATGAAGCTTTTGGGACGTACTTGAAATTTCCATGTTTGAAACCCAAAACCAATTCTCTTCATGATTGACTTCATAAGACAGAGTTTAGGGGTAGGGGTAGATATACACATGATTTTTCTGGTTTGAATATGTCTAGACCTTGTTTATCAACTTGAGTGTTTACTATATGACATAATTAAGAAGGCTATGTGCTTTGGTTTTTCATTCTTTAGATTTTTTGTCTGAATAATTTTTATGCCCATTTGAATCTTGGTCAAAGATCCTAGGTTTGTTGAGCAAGATTTAAACAAGTTTAACATGTGAAAATGATAAGGTAATTAAGTCTGGATCTTTCTCTTAGTAACTCTAAAATGAAGCTTTTGGGAGGTTCTTGAATTTACCATGTTTGAAACCCAAAACCACCGTACTTCTTTTCATGCTTGACTTCATAAGACAGAGTTTAGGGTTAGGGGTAGATACATGATTTTTCTGGTTTGAATATGTCTAGACCATGTTTATCAACTTTAATGCTTACTATATGACATAAGAAGGCTATGTGCTTTGGTTTTTCATTCTTTCGATTTTTTCTGAATTTTTATGCCCATTTGAATCTTGGTCAAATCCTAGGTTCGACCAAGATTTAAACAAGTTTAAAACATGACAATGAAAAGGTAATTAATCATGGATCCTTCTTAATTAACCAGCCAGTCTAATTAAAATGAAGCTTTTTGGGAGGTTTTTGAAATTTCCATGTTTGAAACCCAAAACCACACTTCTCTGCTTCATGCTTGACTTCATATATAATTAAGACAAAGTTTAGGGTTAGGGGTACATGATTTGTCTGGTTTGAATATGTCTAGACCTTGTTTATCAACTTGAATGCTTACTATATGACATAAGAAGACTATGTGCTTTGGTTTTTTATTTTATTTATTTTTTATTTTATGCCCATTTGAATATTGGTTAAATCCTAGGTTTGAACAAGATTTAAACAAGTTTAAAACATGAAAATGAAAAGGTAAGCCTGGATCCTTCTTAACTAGTCACTCTAAAATGAAGCTTTAATTTTGGGAGGTTTTTGAAATTTCCATGTTTGAAACCCAAAACCACTTCTCTTCATGCTTGACTTCATAAGACGAAGTTTAGGGTCGATAGGGGGTAGATACATGATTTGTCTGGTTTGAATATGTCTAGACCATGTTCATCAAATCCTAGGTTTGACCAAGATTTAAACAAGTTTAAAACATGAAAATGAAAAGGGAAGCATGTGTCCTTCTTAGTCACTCTAAAATGAAGTTTTTGGGCAGTTTTTGAAATTTCCATGTTTGAAACCCAAAACCACTTCTCTTCATGCTTGACTTCATAAGACATAGTTTAGGGGTTAGGGGTAGATACATGATTTGTATGGTTTGAATATGTCTAGACCATGTTTATCAACTTTAATGCTTACTATATGACATAAGAAGACTATGTGCTTTGGTTTTTCATTTTTCTGATTTTTTTAGAATTTTGATGCACATTTGAATCTTGGTCAAATCCTAGGTTTGACCAAGATTTAAACAAGTATATATAGAACATGAAAATGAAAAGGGAAGCCTGTATCCTTCTTAGTCACCCTAAAATGAAGTTTTCGGGAGGTTTTTGAAATTTCCATGTTTGAAACCCAAAACCACTTATCTTCATGCTTGAGCAAGATTTGACCAAGATTTAAACAAGTTTAAATCATGAAAATGGAAAGGTAAGCCTGGATCCTTCTTAGTCGCTCTAAAATGAAGCTTTTGGGATGTTCTTGAAATTTCCATGTTTGAAACCCGGCCAAAACGACTTTTCTTCATGCTAGACTTCATAAGATCGACACGGGGTACATATATACATGATTTGTCTGGTTTGGATATATCTAGACCTTGTTTATCAACTTGAATGCTTACGATATGACATAAGAACACTATGTGCTTTTTGTTTTTCATTTTTTGTGCCTATTTGTATCTTGGTCAAATCCTAGGTTTGACCAAGATTTAAACAAGTTTAAAACATGAAAATGAAAAGGGAACATGTATCCTTCTTAGTCACTCTAAAATGAAGTTTTTGGGAGGTTTTTGAAATTTCCATGTTTGAAACCTAAAACCACTTCTCTTCATGCTTGACTTCATAAGACAGAGTTTAGGGTTAGAGGGGTAGATACATGATTTGTCTTATTTGAATATGTCTAGCTAGACCTTGTTTATCAACTTTTGAATGCTTACTATATATATATGTGACATAAGAAGACTATGTGCTTTTGTTTTTCATTTTTCCGATTTTTTAATTTTATGCCAATTTAAATCTTGGTCAAATCCTAGGTTTGACAATGATTTAAACAAGTTTCAAATATGAAAATGAAAAGGCAAGCATGGATCCTTCTTAGTCACTCTAAAATGAAGCTTTTGATAGGTTTTTGAAATTTCCATATTTGAAACCCAAAACCACTTCTCTTCATGCTTGACTACATAAGACAAAGTTTAGGGTTAGGGGGTAGATACATGATTTTTCTTGTTTGAATATGTCTAGACCCTTGTTTATCAACTTTAATGCTTACTATATGACATAAGAAAACTATGTGCTTTGGTTTTTCATTTTTTTGATTTTTTTGGAATTTTGATGCACATTTGAATCATGGTCAAATCCTAGGTTTGACCAAGATTTAAACAAGTATAGAACATGAAAATGAAAAGGGAAGCCTGTATCCTTCTTAGTCACCCTAAAATGAAGTTTTTGGGAGGTTTTCAAAATTTCCATGTTTGAAACCCAAAACCACTTAATCTTCATGCTTGACTTCGTCATAAGATAGAGTTTAGGGGTTAGGGGGTAGATACATGATTAGTATGGTTTGAATATGTCTAGACCTTGTTTATCAACTTTAATGCTTACTACATGACATAAGAAGACTATGTGCTTTGGTTTTTCATTTTTCTGTTTTTTTTTGAATTTTCTGCCAATTTTGTTTGACCAAGATTTAGACAAGTTTTACACGTGAAAACGAATAAGTAAGCCTGGATCCTTCTTAGTCACTCCAAAATGTACCAATTGATAGGTGCGTTAACTTTGCTTCATGGAAAAAATAATGTCATGTAAATGAGTTAACTTGGATTTCCTACCCTTGAATCCATAGGAAACTTTGTTCTAATGCACTATAATAATCAACCGAGTTTTTACACCAACAGGTCTGTCACTTACGTGTGGTGCCCATGCGTGAGGTCCCACACTTCAGTGAGCACAAGTCACGTGCAATAGGTACGCAAACTCCCAGCCATTTTCTTTGTCAGAGAAAGACGCATCAGGATGCGTATTGGAAGTCTGTGGGTCCTTCTGGATCCTTCGGTCGTCCCTCTAAAAAAAATCTCTCTCATTCTCTCCTCGCTCGACTCGCTCGCTCGCTCGCTCGCACCTCCTGCTCACTGACAAACCCTGCACAAAAGTCAACATCATCACCCGAAAAAGGGGAGACACCATAATTCTCTCCCTTCTTCTCTCCTTCCGAGTGATCCCTCTTCCTCCGAGTTTCACTCGACGGGCAAACACACATGTGCTGCATAGTAATAATAAAAAGGTAGAAAAATCGACCTACGAATCTATAATTAAATAGGTTAAACTAGGGTTTTGCCCAGTACTACAGATCAAGGTTCAAAAAATCCAACTACGGGGTTCGAACAACCCCATTTCTAATCCAAGATTTTTTTCGACCTCATCCAATGGCCTCAAACTATAGGCCGGGTTAGCATCTAGTGCAGTATGTGTGAGAATGTATGCACTATGTGTGCTATAACTTGTGTGTCTTTAAAATTTGAACCAAATTTGAATAAGTTTGAAATATTTGAAATGGGGCTTTTGGCTTAAACGTTTGAAACCCAAAACGACTTCTCCTCATGCTAGACTTCATAAGACCGAGTTTAGGGTTAGGGGGTAGATACATGATTTGTCTGGTTTGAATATGTCTAAACCTTGTTTATCAACTTGAATGCTTACTATATGACATAAGAAGACCATGTGCTTTTGTTTTTCATTTTTCTATTTTTTTAAGAATTTTATGCACATTTGATTCTGGTCAAATCCTAGGTTCAACCAAGATTTAAACAAGTTTCAAGCATGAAAATGAAAACGTAATCCAAGATCCTTCTTAATTAGTCACTCTAAAATATATGAAGCTTTTGGGACGTACTTGAAATTTCCATGTTTGAAACCCAAAACCAATTCTCTTCATGATTGACTTCATAAGACAGAGTTTAGGGGTAGGGGTAGATATACACATGATTTTTCTGGTTTGAATATGTCTAGACCTTGTTTATCAACTTGAGTGTTTACTATATGACATAATTAAGAAGGCTATGTGCTTTGGTTTTTCATTCTTTAGATTTTTTGTCTGAATAATTTTTATGCCCATTTGAATCTTGGTCAAATCCTAGGTTTGACCAAGATTTAAATAAGTTTAAAACATGGAAATGAAAAGGTAAAAGCATCGATCCTTCTTAGTCGCTCTAAAATGAAGCTGAATTTTGGGAGGTTTTTGAAATTTCCATGTTTGAAACCTAAAACCACTTATCTTCATGCTTGACTTCGTCATAAGACAGAGTTTAGGGGTTTTAATTAGGGGGTAGATACATGATTTGTCTAGCTAGTTTGAATATGTCTAGACCTTGTTTATCAACTTGAATGCTTACTAGCTATATGACATAAGAGGACTATGTGCATTGGTATTTCATTTTTTGATTTTTATGCCCATTTGAGAATCTTGGTAAAATCCTAGGTTTGTTGAGCAAGATTTAAACAAGTTTAACATGTGAAAATGATAAGGTAATTAAGTCTGGATCTTTCTCTTAGTAACTCTAAAATGAAGCTTTTGGGAGGTTCTTGAATTTACCATGTTTGAAACCCAAAACCACCGTACTTCTTTTCATGCTTGACTTCATAAGACAGAGTTTAGGGTTAGGGGTAGATACATGATTTTTCTGGTTTGAATATGTCTAGACCATGTTTATCAACTTGAATGCTTACTATATGACATAAGAAGGCTATGTGCTTTGGTTTTTCATTCTTTCGATTTTTTCTGAATTTTTATGCCCATTTGAATCTTGGTCAAATCCTAGGTTCGACCAAGATTTAAACAAGTTTAAAACATGACAATGAAAAGGTAATTAATCATGGATCCTTCTTAATTAACCAGCCAGTCTAATTAAAATGAAGCTTTTTGGGAGGTTTTTGAAATTTCCATGTTTGAAACCCAAAACCACACTTCTCTGCTTCATGCTTGACTTCATATATAATTAAGACAAAGTTTAGGGTTAGGGGTACATGATTTGTCTGGTTTGAATATGTCTAGACCTTGTTTATCAACTTGAATGCTTACTATATGACATAAGAAGACTATGTGCTTTGGTTTTTTATTTTATTTATTTTTTATTTTATGCCCATTTGAATATTGGTTAAATCCTAGGTTTGAACAAGATTTAAACAAGTTTAAAACATGAAAATGAAAAGGTAAGCCTGGATCCTTCTTAACTAGTCACTCTAAAATGAAGCTTTAATTTTGGGAGGTTTTTGAAATTTCCATGTTTGAAACCCAAAACCACTTCTCTTCATGCTTGACTTCATAAGACGAAGTTTAGGGTCGATAGGGGGTAGATACATGATTTGTCTGGTTTGAATATGTCTAGACCATGTTCATCAAATCCTAGGTTTGACCAAGATTTAAACAAGTTTAAAACATGAAAATGAAAAGGGAAGCATGTGTCCTTCTTAGTCACTCTAAAATGAAGTTTTTGGGCAGTTTTTGAAATTTCCATGTTTGAAACCCAAAACCACTTCTCTTCATGCTTGACTTCATAAGACATAGTTTAGGGGTTAGGGGTAGATACATGATTTGTATGGTTTGAATATGTCTAGACCATGTTTATCAACTTTAATGCTTACTATATGACATAAGAAGACTATGTGCTTTGGTTTTTCATTTTTCTGATTTTTTTTAGAATTTTGATGCACATTTGAATCTTGGTCAAATCCTAGGTTTGACCAAGATTTAAACAAGTATATATAGAACATGAAAATGAAAAGGGAAGCCTGTATCCTTCTTAGTCACCCTAAAATGAAGTTTTTGGGAGGTTTTTGAAATTTCCATGTTTGAAACCCAAAACCACTTATCTTCATGCTTGAGCAAGATTTGACCAAGATTTAAACAAGTTTAAATCATGAAAATGGAAAGGTAAGCCTGGATCCTTCTTAGTCGCTCTAAAATGAAGCTTTTGGGATGTTCTTGAAATTTCCATGTTTGAAACCCGGCCAAAACGACTTTTCTTCATGCTAGACTTCATAAGATCGACACGGGGTACATATATACATGATTTGTCTGGTTTGGATATATCTAGACCTTGTTTATCAACTTGAATGCTTACGATATGACATAAGAACACTATGTGCTTTTTGTTTTTCATTTTTTGTGCCTATTTGTATCTTGGTCAAATCCTAGGTTTGACCAAGATTTAAACAAGTTTAAAACATGAAAATGAAAAGGGAAACATGTATCCTTCTTAGTCACTCTAAAATGAAGTTTTTGGGAGGTTTTTGAAATTTCCATGTTTGAAACCTAAAACCACTTCTCTTCATGCTTGACTTCATAAGACAGAGTTTAGGGTTAGAGGGGTAGATACATGATTTGTCTTATTTGAATATGTCTAGCTAGACCTTGTTTATCAACTTTTGAATGCTTACTATATATATATGTGACATAAGAAGACTATGTGCTTTTGTTTTTCATTTTTCCGATTTTTTAATTTTATGCCAATTTAAATCTTGGTCAAATCCTAGGTTTGACAATGATTTAAACAAGTTTCAAATATGAAAATGAAAAGGCAAGCATGGATCCTTCTTAGTCACTCTAAAATGAAGCTTTTGATAGGTTTTTGAAATTTCCATATTTGAAACCCAAAACCACTTCTCTTCATGCTTGACTACATAAGACAAAGTTTAGGGTTAGGGGGTAGATACATGATTTTTCTTGTTTGAATATGTCTAGACCCTTGTTTATCAACTTTAATGCTTACTATATGACATAAGAAAACTATGTGCTTTGGTTTTTCATTTTTCTGATTTTTTTGGAATTTTGATGCACATTTGAATCATGGTCAAATCCTAGGTTTGACCAAGATTTAAACAAGTATAGAACATGAAAATGAAAAGGGAAGCCTGTATCCTTCTTAGTCACCCTAAAATGAAGTTTTTGGGAGGTTTTCAAAATTTCCATGTTTGAAACCCAAAACCACTTAATCTTCATGCTTGACTTCGTCATAAGATAGAGTTTAGGGGTTAGGGGTAGATACATGATTAGTATGGTTTGAATATGTCTAGACCTTGTTTATCAACTTTAATGCTTACTACATGACATAAGAAGACTATGTGCTTTGGTTTTTCATTTTTCTGTTTTTTTTTGAATTTTCTGCCAATTTTGTTTGACCAAGATTTAGACAAGTTTTACACGTGAAAACGAATAAGTAAGCCTGGATCCTTCTTAGTCACTCCAAAATGTACCAATTGATAGGTGCGTTAACTTTGCTTCATGGAAAAAATAATGTCATGTAAATGAGTTAACTTGGATTTCCTACCCTTGAATCCATAGGAAACTTTGTTCTAATGCACTATAATAATCAACCGAGTTTTTACACCAAGGTCTGTCACTTACGTGTGGTGCCCATGCGTGAGGTCCCACACTTCAGTGAGCACAAGTCACGTGCAATAGGTACGCAAACTCCCAGCCATTTTCTTTGTCAAGAGAAAGACGCATCAGGATGCGTATTGGAAGTCTGTGGGTCCTTCTGGATCCTTCGTCCTCTCAAAAAAAAAAACTCTCTCATTCTCGGCCTCGCTCGACTCTCGCTCGCTCGCTCGCACCTCCTGCTCACTGACAAACCCTGCACAAAAGTCAACATCATCACCCGAAAAAGGGGAGACACCATAATTCTCTCCCTTCTTCTCTCCTTCCGAGTGATCCCTCTTCCTCCGAGTTTCACTCGACGGGCAAACACACATGTGCTGCATAGTAATAATAAAAAGGTAGAAAAATCGACCTACGAATCTATAATTAAATAGGTTAAACTAGGGTTTTGCCCAGTACTACAGATCAAGGTTCAAAAAATCCAACTACGGGGTTCGAACAACCCCATTTCTAATCCAAGATTTTTTTCGACCTCATCCAATGGCCTCAAACTATAGGCCGGGTTAGCATCTAGTGCAGTATGTGTGAGAATGTATGCACTATGTGTGCTATAACTTGTGTGTCTTTAAAATTTGAACCAAATTTGAATAAGTTTGAAATATTTGAAATGGGGCTTTTGGCTTAAACGTTTGAAACCCAAAACGACTTCTCCTCATGCTAGACTTCATAAGACCGAGTTTAGGGTTAGGGGGTAGATACATGATTTGTCTGGTTTGAATATGTCTAAACCTTGTTTATCAACTTGAATGCTTACTATATGACATAAGAAGACCATGTGCTTTTGTTTTTCATTTTTCTATTTTTTTAAGAATTTTATGCACATTTGATTCTGGTCAAATCCTAGGTTCAACCAAGATTTAAACAAGTTTCAAGCATGAAAATGAAAACGTAATCCAAGATCCTTCTTAATTAGTCACTCTAAAATATATGAAGCTTTTGGGACGTACTTGAAATTTCCATGTTTGAAACCCAAAACCAATTCTCTTCATGATTGACTTCATAAGACAGAGTTTAGGGGTAGGGGTAGATATACACATGATTTTTCTGGTTTGAATATGTCTAGACCTTGTTTATCAACTTGAGTGTTTACTATATGACATAATTAAGAAGGCTATGTGCTTTGGTTTTTCATTCTTTAGATTTTTTGTCTGAATAATTTTTATGCCCATTTGAATCTTGGTCAAATCCTAGGTTTGACCAAGATTTAAATAAGTTTAAAACATGGAAATGAAAAGGTAAAAGCATCGATCCTTCTTAGTCGCTCTAAAATGAAGCTGAATTTTGGGAGGTTTTTGAAATTTCCATGTTTGAAACCTAAAACCACTTATCTTCATGCTTGACTTCGTCATAAGACAGAGTTTAGGGGGGTTAATTAGGGGGTAGATACATGATTTGTCTAGCTAGTTTGAATATGTCTAGACCTTGTTTATCAACTTGAATGCTTACTAGCTATATGACATAAGAGGACTATGTGCATTGGTATTTCATTTTTTGATTTTTATGCCCATTTGAGAATCTTGGTAAAATCCTAGGTTTGTTGAGCAAGATTTAAACAAGTTTAACATGTGAAAATGATAAGGTAATTAAGTCTGGATCTTTCTCTTAGTAACTCTAAAATGAAGCTTTTGGGAGGTTCTTGAATTTACCATGTTTGAAACCCAAAACCACCGTACTTCTTTTCATGCTTGACTTCATAAGACAGAGTTTAGGGTTAGGGGTAGATACATGATTTTTCTGGTTTGAATATGTCTAGACCATGTTTATCAACTTGAATGCTTACTATATGACATAAGAAGGCTATGTGCTTTGGTTTTTCATTCTTTCGATTTTTTCTGAATTTTTATGCCCATTTGAATCTTGGTCAAATCCTAGGTTCGACCAAGATTTAAACAAGTTTAAAACATGACAATGAAAAGGTAATTAATCATGGATCCTTCTTAATTAACCAGCCAGTCTAATTAAAATGAAGCTTTTTGGGAGGTTTTTGAAATTTCCATGTTTGAAACCCAAAACCACACTTCTCTGCTTCATGCTTGACTTCATATATAATTAAGACAAAGTTTAGGGTTAGGGGGTACATGATTTGTCTGGTTTGAATATGTCTAGACCTTGTTTATGAACTTTTGAATGCTTACTATATATATGTATGTGACATAAGAAAACTATGTGCTTTGGTTTTTCATTTTTCTGATTTTTTTGGAATTTTGATGCACATTTGAATCTTGGTCAAATCCTAGGTTTGACCAAGATTTAAACAAGTATAGAACATGGAAATGAAAATGGAAGCCTGTATCCTTCTTAGTCACCCTAAAATGAAGTTTTGGGAGGTTTTTGAAATTTCCATGTTTGAAACCCAAAACCACTTATCTTCATGCTTGACTTCGTCATAAGACAGAGTTTAGGGGTTAGGGGGTAGATACATGATTTGTCTAGCTAGTTTGAATATGTCCAGACCTTGTTTATCAACTTTAATGCTTACTATATGACATATAAGAAGACTATGTGCGCTTTGGTTTTTCATTTTTATGTTTTTTTATTTTATGCCCATTTGAATCTTGGTCAAATCCTAGAGATTGACTTCATAATACAGAGTTTAGGGTTAGGGGTAGATATACACATGATTTTTCTGGTTTGAATATGTCTAGACCTTATTTATCAACTTGAGTGTTTACTATATGACATAATTAAGAAGGCTATGTGCTTTGGTTTTTCATTCTTTAGATTTTTTGTCTGAATTTTTATGCCCATTTGAATCTTGGTCAAATCCTAGGTTTGACCAAGATTTAAATAAGTTTAAAACATGGAAATGAAAAGGTAAAAGCATCGATCCTTCTTAGTCGCTCTAAAATGAAGCTGAATTTTGGGAGGTTTTTGAAATTTCCATGTTTGAAACCCAAAACCACTTCTCTTCATGCTTGACTTCATAAGACGAAGTAGGGACGATAGGGGGTAGATACATGATTTGTCTGGTTAATTTGGATATATCTAGACCTTGTTTATCAACTTGAATGCTTATGATATGACATAAGAACACTATGTGCTTTTTTTTATTTTTTTGTGCCCATTTGAATCTTGGTCAAATCCTAGGTTTGACCAAGATTTAAACAAGTATAGAACATGAAAATGAAAAGGGAAGCCTGTATCCTTCTTACTCACCCTAAAATGAAGTTTTGGGAGGTTTTTGAAATGTCCATGTTTGAAACCCAAAACCACTTCTCTTCATTCTTGACTTCTTAAGACATAGTTTAGGGGTTAGCGGGTAGATACATGATTAGTATGGTTTGAATATGTCTAGACCTTGTTTATCAACTTTAATGCTTACTACATGACATAAGAAGACTATGTGCTTTGGTTTTTCATTTTTCTGTTTTTTTTTGAATTTTCTGCCAATTTTGTTTGACCAAGATTTAGACAAGTTTTACACGTGAAAACGAATAAGTAAGCCTGGATCCTTCTTAGTCACTCCAAAATGTACCAATTGATAGGTGCGTTAACTTTGCTTCATGGAAAAAATAATGTCATGTAAATGAGTTAACTTGGATTTCCTACCCTTGAATCCATAGGAAACTTTGTTCTAATGCACTATAATAATCAACCGAGTTTTTACACCAACAGGTCTGTCACTTACGTGTGGTGCCCATGCGTGAGGTCCCACACTTCAGTGAGCACAAGTCACGTGCAATAGGTACGCAAACTCCCAGCCATTTTCTTTGTCAAGAGAAAGACGCATCAGGATGCGTATTGGAAGTCTGTGGGTCCTTCTGGATCCTTCGGTCGTCCCTCTAAAAAAAAAATCTCTCTCATTCTCGGCCTCGCTCGACTCGCTCGCTCGCCTCGCTCGCACCTCCTGCTCACTGACAAACCCTGCACAAAAGTCAACATCATCACCCGAAAAAGGGGAGACACCATAATTCTCTCCCTTCTTCTCTCCTTCCGAGTGATCCCTCTTCTTCCGAGTTTCACTCGACGGGCAAACACACATGTGCTGCATAGTAATAATAAAAAGGTAGAAAAATCGACCTACGAATCTATAATTAAATAGGTTAAACTAGGGTTTTGCCCAGTACTACAGATCAAGGTTCAAAAAATCCAACTACGGGGTTCGAACAACCCCATTTCTAATCCAAGATTTTTTTCGACCTCATCCAATGGCCTCAAACTATAGGCCGGGTTAGCATCTAGTGCAGTATGTGTGAGAATGTATGCACTATGTGTGCTATAACTTGTGTGTCTTTCAAATTTGAACCAAATTTGAATAAGTTTGAAATATTTGAAATGGGGCTTTTGGCTTAAACGTTTGAAACCCAAAACGACTTCTCCTCATGCTAGACTTCATAAGACCGAGTTTAGGGTCGATAGGGGGTAGATACATGATTTGTCTGGTTTGAATATGTATAAACCTTGTTTATCAACTTGAATGCTTACTATATGACATAAGAAGACCATGTGCTTTTGTTTTCCATTTTTCTATTTTTTTAAGAATTTTATGCACATTTGATTCTGGTCAAATCCTAGGTTCAACCAAGATTTAAACAAGTTTCAAGCATGAAAATGAAAACGGAATCCAACATCCTTCTTAATTAGTCACTCTAAAATATATGAAGCTTTTGGGACGTACTTGAAATTTCCATGTTTGAAACCCAAAACCAATTCTCTTCATGATTGACTTCATAAGACAGAGTTTAGGGGTAGGGGTAGATATACACATGATTTTTCTGGTTTGAATATGTCTAGACCTTGTTTATCAACTTGAGTGTTTACTATATGACATAATTAAGAAGGCTATGTGCTTTGGTTTTTCATTCTTTAGATTTTTTGTCTGAATAATTTTTATGCCCATTTGAATCTTGGTCAAAGATCCTAGGTTTGTTGAGCAAGATTTAAACAAGTTTAACATGTGAAAATGATAAGGTAATTAAGTCTGGATCTTTCTCTTAGTAACTCTAAAATGAAGCTTTTGGGAGGTTCTTGAATTTACCATGTTTGAAACCCAAAACCACCGTACTTCTTTTCATGCTTGACTTCATAAGACAGAGTTTAGGGTTAGGGGTAGATACATGATTTTTCTGGTTTGAATATGTCTAGACCATGTTTATCAACTTTAATGCTTACTATATGACATAAGAAGGCTATGTGCTTTGGTTTTTCATTCTTTCGATTTTTTCTGAATTTTTATGCCCATTTGAATCTTGGTCAAATCCTAGGTTCGACCAAGATTTAAACAAGTTTAAAACATGACAATGAAAAGGTAATTAATCATGGATCCTTCTTAATTAACCAGCCAGTCTAATTAAAATGAAGCTTTTTGGGAGGTTTTTGAAATTTCCATGTTTGAAACCCAAAACCACACTTCTCTGCTTCATGCTTGACTTCATATATAATTAAGACAAAGTTTAGGGTTAGGGGTACATGATTTGTCTGGTTTGAATATGTCTAGACCTTGTTTATCAACTTGAATGCTTACTATATGACATAAGAAGACTATGTGCTTTGGTTTTTTATTTTATTTATTTTTTATTTTATGCCCATTTGAATATTGGTTAAATCCTAGGTTTGAACAAGATTTAAACAAGTTTAAAACATGAAAATGAAAAGGTAAGCCTGGATCCTTCTTAACTAGTCACTCTAAAATGAAGCTTTAATTTTGGGAGGTTTTTGAAATTTCCATGTTTGAAACCCAAAACCACTTCTCTTCATGCTTGACTTCATAAGACGAAGTTTAGGGTCGATAGGGGGTAGATACATGATTTGTCTGGTTTGAATATGTCTAGACCATGTTCATCAAATCCTAGGTTTGACCAAGATTTAAACAAGTTTAAAACATGAAAATGAAAAGCGAAGCATGTGTCCTTCTTAGTCACTCTAAAATGAAGTTTTTGGGCAGTTTTTGAAATTTCCATGTTTGAAACCCAAAACCACTTCTCTTCATGCTTGACTTCATAAGACATAGTTTAGGGGTTAGGGGTAGATACATGATTTGTATGGTTTGAATATGTCTAGACCATGTTTGTCAACTTTAATGCTTACTATATGACATAAGAAGACTATGTGCTTTGTTTTTCATTTTTCTGATTTTTTTTAGAATTTTGATGCACATTTGAATCTTGGTCAAATCCTAGGTTTGACCAAGATTTAAACAAGTATATATAGAACATGAAAATGAAAAGGGAAGCCTGTATCCTTCTTAGTCACCCTAAAATGAAGTTTTGGGAGGTTTTTGAAATTTCCATGTTTGAAACCCAAAACCACTTATCTTCATGCTTGAGCAAGATTTGACCAAGATTTAAACAAGTTTAAATCATGAAAATGGAAAGGTAAGCCTGGATCCTTCTTAGTCGCTCTAAAATGAAGCTTTTGGGATGTTCTTGAAATTTCCATGTTTGAAACCCGGCCAAAACGACTTTTCTTCATGCTAGACTTCATAAGATCGACACGGGGTACATATATACATGATTTGTCTGGTTTGGATATATCTAGACCTTGTTTATCAACTTGAATGCTTACGATATGACATAAGAACACTATGTGCTTTTTGTTTTTCATTTTTTGTGCCTATTTGTATCTTGGTCAAATCCTAGGTTTGACCAAGATTTAAACAAGTTTAAAACATGAAAATGAAAAGGGAAACATGTATCCTTCTTAGTCACTCTAAAATGAAGTTTTTGGGAGGTTTTTGAAATTTCCATGTTTGAAACCTAAAACCACTTCTCTTCATGCTTGACTTCATAAGACAGAGTTTAGGGTTAGAGGGGTAGATACATGATTTGTCTTATTTGAATATGTCTAGCTAGACCTTGTTTATCAACTTTTGAATGCTTAATATATATATATGTGACATAAGAAGACTATGTGCTTTTGTTTTTCATTTTTCCGATTTTTTAATTTTATGCCAATTTAAATCTTGGTCAAATCCTAGGTTTGACAATGATTTAAACAAGTTTCAAATATGAAAATGAAAAGGCAAGCATGGATCCTTCTTAGTCACTCTAAAATGAAGCTTTTGATAGGTTTTTGAAATTTCCATATTTGAAACCCAAAACCACTTCTCTTCATGCTTGACTACATAAGACAAAGTTTAGGGTTAGGGGGTAGATACATGATTTTTCTTGTTTGAATATGTCTAGACCCTTGTTTATCAACTTTAATGCTTACTAAGAAAACTATGTGCTTTGCTTTGGTTTTTCATTTTTCTGATTTTTTTGGAATTTTGATGCACATTTGAATCATGGTCAAATCCTAGGTTTGACCAAGATTTAAACAAGTATAGAACATGAAAATGAAAAGGGAAGCCTGTATCCTTCTTAGTCACCCTAAAATGAAGTTTTTTTTTTTTTTTCAAAATTTCCATGTTTGAAACCCAAAACCACTTAATCTTCATGCTTGACTTCGTCATAAGATAGAGTTTAGGGGTTAGGGGGTAGATACATGATTTGTCTAGTTTGAATATGTCTAGACCTTGTTTACCAACTTTAATGCTTACTATATGACATATAAGAAGACTATGTGCGCTTTGGTTTTTCATTTTTTCATTTTTTTATTTTATGCCCATTTGAATCTTGGTGAAACCTAGGATTTGACCAAGATTCAAATCCGTATAAAAATTAAAAAACAAAATAAAAAAACAAGGTCTTCTTATGTTATATAGTAAGCATTCAATTAAGTTGATAAATAAGGTCTAGACATATTCAAACCAGAAAAATCATGTATCTACCCCTAACCCTAAACTTTGTCTTATGAAGTCAAGCATGAAGAGAAGTTGTTTTGGGTTTCAAACATGGAAATTTCAAAAACCCTCTCAAAGAGCTTCATTTTGGAGTGACTAAGAAGGATCCATAGGAAACTATGTACTAATACAGTATAATGATCACCCGAGTTATTAGAGCAACAAGTTTGTCACTTACGTGTGGTTCCCATGCGTGAGGTCCCACACTTCAGTGAGCACAAGTCACGTAGTCTTCTTATGTCATATAGTAAGCATTCAATTAAGTTGATAAACAAGGTCTAGACATATCAAACCAGAAAAATCATGTATCTACCCCCTATATATCCCTAAATTAACCCTGACTTATGAAGTCTAGCATGAAGAGAAGTCGTTTTGGGTTTCAAACGTTTAAGCCAAAAGCCCCATTTCAAATATTTTACACTTATTCAAATTTGGTTCAAATTTGAAAGACATACAAGTTATAGCACACATAGTGCATACATGTTCACACATACTGCACTAGATGCTAACCCTACAGTTTAGGGGCGGACCTAGGATAAATTTTTAGAGGGGGCAAACATATGATAAGTGATGCAAATATCATATTACAAGGTTTCAGAAAATTGAGCGGGGGCGGCTGCCCCCCTTGGCTATAGTCTGGATCCGCCCATGCTATAGTTTGAGGCCATTTGGATGACGTCGAAAAAAATCTTTGATTAGAAATGGGGTTGTTCGAACCCCGTAGTTGGATTTTTTTGAACCTTGATCTGTAGTACTGGGCAAAACCCTAGTTTAACCTAGTATATTTAATTATAGATTCGTAGGTCGAATTTTCTGTAGTACCTTTTTATTATTACTATGCAGCACATATGTGTTTGCCCGTCGAGTGAAACTCGGAGGAAGAGGGATCACTCGGAAGGAGAGAAGAAGGGAGAGCATTATGGTGTCTCCCCTTTTTCGGGTGATGATGTTGACTTTTGTGCAGGGTTTGTCGGTGGCGGGAGGAGCGAGCGAGTCGAGCGAGGCCGAGAATGAGAGAGATTTGTTTTTTTGTGAGAGGGACAACCGAAGGATCCAGAAGGACCCACAGACTTCCAATACGCATCCTGATGCGTCTTCTCTTGACAAAGAAAATGGCTGGGAGTTTGCGTACCTATTGCACGTGACTTGTGCTCACTGAAGTGTGGGACCTCAAGCGTGGGCACCACACGTAAGTGACAGACCTGTTGGTGTAAAAACTCGGTTGATTATAATAGTGCATTAGAACAAAGTTTCCTATGGATTCAAGGGTAGGAAATCCAAGTTAACTCATTTACATGACATTATTTTTTCCATGAAGCAAAGTTAACACATCTATCAATTGGTACATTTTGGAGTGACTAAGAAGGATCCATGCTTACCTTTTCGTTTTCACGTGTTAAACTTGTTTAAATCTTGGTCAAACCTAGGATTTGACAGAGATTCAAATGGGCGGAAAATTGAAAAAAAAAACAGAAAAATGAAAAACCAAAGCACATACGTAGTTTTCTTATGTCATATAGTAAGCATTCAAGTTGATAAACAAGGTCTAGACATATTCAAAACATACAAATCATGTATGTACCCCTAACCCTAAACTATGTCTTATGAAGTCAAGCATGAAGAGAAGTGGTTTTGGGTTTCAAACATGGAAATTTCAAAAACCTCCCAAAAACTTCATTTAGAGTGACTAAGAAGGATAAATGCTTCCCTTTTCATTTTCATGTTTTAAACTTGTTTAAATCTTGGTAAAACCTAGGATCTGACCAAGATTCAAATGGGCATCAAAAATAGAAAAAATCAGAAAAATGAAAAACCAAAGCACATAGTCTTCTTATGTCATATAGTAAGCATTAAAGTTGATAAACAAGGTCTAGACGTATTCAAACCAGACAAATCATGTATCTACCCCTAACCCTAAACTCTGTCTTATGAAGTCAAGTATGAAGAGAAGTTGTTTTGGGTTTCAAACATGGAAATTTCAAAAACCCTCTCAAAGAACTTCATTTTGGAGTGACTAAGAAGGATCCATAGGAAACTATGTACTAATACAGTATAATGATCACCCGAGTTATTAGAGCAACAAGTCTGTCACTTACGTACGTGTGGTTCCCATGCGTGAGGTCCCACACTTCAGTGAGCACAAGTCACGTAGTCTTCTTATGTCATATAGTAAGCATTCAATTAAGTTGGTAAACAAGGTCTAGACATATCAAACCAGAAAAATCATGTATCTACCCCCTATATATCCCTAAATTAACCCTGACTTATGAAGTCAAGCATGAAGAGAAGAAGTGGTTTTTGGTTTCAAACATGGAAATTTCAAAAACCCTCCCAAGAGCTTCATTTTGGAGTGACTAGTTAAGACGCATACATGCTTACTTTTTCATATTCATGTTTTAAACTTGTTCAAATCTTGGTCAACAAACCTACGATTTGACGAAGATTCAAATGGGTATAAAAAAATTAAAACCAAGGTCTGCTCATGTCATATAGTAAGCATTCAATTAAATTGATAAACAAGGTCTAGACATATTCAAACTAGTAGGAAAATCATGTATCTACCCCCTAACCCTAAACTATGTCTTATGAAGTCAAGCATGCATGAAGAAAAGTGGTTTTTGGTTTTCAAGCATGGAAATTTCAAAAACCCTCCCAAGAGCTACATATTGGAGTGACTAAGAAGGATAGATGCTTAATTTTTCATATTCATGTTTTAAACTTGATTAAATCATGGTCAAACCTAGAATTTGACCAAGATTCAAATGGGCATAAAAATTCAAAAAAATGAAAAACCAATGCACATAGTCATCTTATGTCATCTAGTAAGCATTCAATTAAGTTGATAAACAATGTCTAGACATATTCAAACCAGAAAATTCATGTATCAAGCTAACCCTAACCCCAAACTCTGTCTTATGAAGTCAAGGCATGAAGAGAAGTACGTGGTTATTTGGTTTCAAACATGGAAATTTCAAAAACCCTCTCAAGAGCTTCATTTTGGAGTGACTACGAATGATACACGCTTAATTTTTCATATATATTCATGTTTTAAACTTGTTTAAATCATGGTCAAACCTAGGATTTGGCCAATATTCAAATGGACAAAATTTTAAAAAAAATCAAGGCACATAGTCTTCTTATGTCATATAGTAAGCATTCAATTAAGTTGATAAACAAGGTCTAGACATATTCAAACGAGAGAAATCATGTATCTACCCCCTAACACTAAACTTTGTCTCATGAAGTCAAGCACATGCATGAAGATATGTGGTTTTTGGTTTCAAACATGGAAATTTCAAAAACCCTCCCAAGAGCTTCATTTCGAAGTGATTAATTAAGAAGCATACATGCATGCTTACTTTTTCATATTCATGTTTTAAACTTATTCAAATCTTGGTGAAACCTAGGATTTGACCAAGATTCAAATGGGTATAAAAATTAAAAAAAAACAAAAAAGGTCTTCTTATATATGTTATATAGTAGGCATTCAATTAAGTTGATAAACAAGGTCTAGACATATTCAAACAAGAAAAATCAAGCATGTACCCCTAACCCTAATATAAACTATGTTTCATGAAGTAAGCATGAAGATTTGTGGTTTTTGGTTTCGAACATGGAAATTCAAAAACCCTCCCAAGAGCTTCATTTTTGAAGTGACTAAGAAGCATACATGCTTACTTTTTCATATTCATGTTTTTAACTTATTCAAATCTTGGTGGAACCAAGGATTTGACCAAGATTCAAATGGGTATAAAAGTTCAAAAAAAAGGTCTTCTTATATGTCTAGACCTTGTTTGTCAACTTTAATGCTTACTATATGACATAAGAAAACTATGTGCTTTGGTTTTTCATTTTTCTGATTTTTTTATTTTGATGCCCATTTGAATCTTGTCAAATCCTAGATTTGACCAAGATAATTTAAACAAGTTTAAAGCATGAAAATGAAAAGGGAAGCATGTATCCATCTTAGTCACTCTAAAATGAAGCTTCTGGGAGGTTTTTGAAATTTCCATGTTTGAAACCCAAAACCACTTCTCTTCATGTTTGACTTCATAAGACATAGTTTAGGGGTTAGGGGGTATAGATACATGATTTGTCTGGTTTGAATATGTCTAGACCTTGTTTGTCAACTTTAATGCTTACTATATGACATAAGAAAACTATGTGCTTTGGTTTTTCATTTTCTGATTTTTTTATTTTGATGCCCATTTGAATCTTGTCAAATCCTAGATTTGACCAAGATAATGTAAACAAGTTTAAAACATGAAAATGAAAAGGGAAGCATGTATCGTTCTTAGTCACTCTAAAATGAAGTTTTTGGGAGGTTTTTGAAATTTCCATGTAGGAAACCCAAAACCACTTCTCTTCATGATTGACTTCATAAGACAGAGTTTAGGGTTAGGGGTAGATATATTTATGATTTTCCTAGGTTTGACCAAGATTTAAACAAGTTTAAAACATGAATATGAAAAGTAAGCATGTATCCTTCTTAGTCACTCCAAAATGAAGCTCTTAATTAGGAGGGTTTTTGAAATTTCCATGTTTGAAACCAAAAACCACTTATCTTCACCATGCATGCTTGACTTTATAAGACAGAGTTTAGGGTTAGGGGTAGATACATGATTTTCAGGTTTAATATGTCTATACCTTGTTTATCAACTTAATTGATTGCGCGCATACTATATGACATAAGAAGATCTTGGTATTCATTTTTTTTGAATTTTTATGCCCATTTGAATCTTGGTCAAATCCTAGGTTTGACCAAGATTTGAACAAGTTTAAAACATGAATATGAAAAGGTAAGCATGTATGCTTCTTAGTCACTCCAAAATGAAGCTCTTGGAAGGGTATTTGAAATTTCCATGTTTGAAACCAAAAACCACATCTCTTCATGCTTGACTTCATAAGACAAAGTTTAGGGTTAGGGGTAGATACATGATTTGTATGGTTTGAATATGTCTAGACCTTGTGTTTATCAACTTTAATGCTTACTATATGACATAAGAAGATTATGTGCTTTGGTTTTTCATTTTTCTATTTTTAATGCCCATTTGAATCTTGGTCAAATCATAGGTTTGACCAAGATTTGAACAAGTTTAAATCATGAATATGCAAAATTAAGCATCTATATATCCTTCTTAGTCACTCCAAAATGTAGCTCTTGGGATGGTTTTTGAAATTTCCATGTTTGAAACCTAAAACCACTTCTCTTCATGCATGCTTGACTTCATAAAGATAGAGTTTAGGGTTAGGGGTAGATATATACATGATTTTCTGGTTTGAATATGTCTAGACCTTGTTTATCAACTTGAATGCTTACTATATGACATGCAAAGACTTGCTTTGGTTTTTGATTTTGTTTTTGAATTTTTATGCCCATTTAAATCTTGGTCAAATCCTAGGTTTGACCACGACTTAAACAAGTTTAAAACATGAATATGTAAAAGTAAGCATGTATCCTTCTTAGTCACTCCAAAATGAAGCTCTTAATTAGGAGGGTTTTTGAAATTTCCATGTTTGAAACCAAAAACCACTTATCTTCACCATGCATGCTTGACTTTATAAGACAGAGTTTAGGGTTAGGGGTAGATACATGCATGATTTTTTAGGTTTAATATGTCTAGACCTTGTTTATCAACTTAAGTGAATGCGCACATACTATATGACATAAGAAGACCTTGGTATTCATTTTATTTGAATTTTTATGCCCATTTGAATCTTTGTCAAATCCTAGGTTTGACCAAGATTTGAACAAGTTTAAAACATGAATATATATGAAAAGGTAAGCATGTATGCTTCTTAGTCACTCCAAAATGAAGCTCTTGGAAGGGGTTTTTGAAATTTCCATGTTTGAAACCAAAAACCACATCTCTTCATGCTTGACTTCATAAGACAGAGTTTAGGGTTAGGGGTAGCCACATACATGTTTTTTTTGGTTTGAATATGTCTAGACCTTGTTTATCAACTTAATTGTATGCTTATTATATGACATAAGAAGACTATGTGCATTGGGTTTTCATTTTTTTATCCCCATTTGTTGAATCTTGGTCAAATCCTAGGTTGGACCAAGATTTAAACAAGTTTAAAACATGAATAATATGAAACGTAACCTGCATCGATCCTTCTTAGTCACTCCAAAATGAAGCTCGTGGGAGGTTTTTGAAATTTCCATGATTTTTCTGGTTTGAATATGTCTAGACCTTGTTTATCAACTTGAATGCTTACTATATGACATACACAGACTATGTGCTTTGTTTTTTTTGAATTCTTATGCCCATTTGAATCTTGGTCAAATCCTAGGTTTGACCATGACTTAAACAAGTTTAAGACATGAATATGACAAAGTAATCATGTATCCTTCTTAATTAGTCACCCCAAAATGAAGCTCTTGGGAGGGTTTTTAAAATTTCCATGTTTGAAACCAAAAACCACTTCTCTTCACCATGCATGCTTGACTTCATAAGACAGAGTTTAGGGTTAGGGGGTAGATACATGATTTTTCAGGTTTAATATGTCTAGACCTTGTTTATCAACTTAATTGAATGCTTACTATATGACATAAGAAGACCTTGGTTTTTCATTTTTTTCTTCATTTTTTTGAATTTTTATGCCCATTTGAATCTTGGTCAAATCCTAGGTTTGACCAAGATTTGAACAAGTTTAAAACATGAATATAAAAAAGTAAGCATGTATGCTTCTTAGTCACTCCAAAATGAAGCTCTTGGGAGGGTTTTCGAAATTTCCATGTTTGAAACCAAAAACCACATCTCTTCATGCTTGACTTCATAAGACAGAGTTTAGGGTTAGGGGTAGATACATGATTTTTCTGGTTCGAATATGTCTAGACCTTGTTTATCAACTTAATTGAATGCTTACTATATGACATAAGAAGACTATGTGCCTTGGTTTTTCATTTATTTTGATTTATTTTGAATTTTATGCCTATTTTTATGCCCATTTAAACAAGTTTAAATCATGAATATGAAAAATTAGTCACTCCAAAATGTAGCTCTTGAGAGGGTTTTTGAAATTTCCATGTTTGAAACCAAAAACCACTTCTCTTCATGCATGCTTGACTTCATAAAGACAGAGTTTAGGGTTTGGGGTAGACAGCACGCGCCGACGCGTGGACGAAATTTATTCTCTGTCCCCCTGACATGCACTTGCCAGTGTCTTCAACAGTCTGACACGAACAGTGAAGCTTTTATGGAGCCCAGCGGAGAGGGGCTCCATTTCTCGAGCGGTAGCGAGGTGACATGCGGCCTAAATCCAAATTTAAACATTGCGAAAAAAATCTGAAACAAATCATGCACGTTCACAGCTCATATTAAGATAACCCCTAAAAATTTCAGATCAAAATTCGAAACATACATCGAGAAACAAAAAAGAGAAACTCAGATGGGAATAGTCTACAGAGAAACTCAGATTTGAATTCGGGAACTATTCATGACAGATTTCTCTTTTTTGTTTCTCGATGTATGTTAGTGGCAGTTAATATGGACCGGAGGAAGTACTAATAATATGAGGCATATTTTTGAGCTGGCCCTGTTTAGTAGAGTTTACATTTGAGAGTTACATCTTTCTACCACCATTATTTTTGATTTAGCTTGTCTTTTTTTGCCCACCATTTTATCGAGCAGGGTTAATGCAAGATCCATAGCAAACTAGCTTGTCATGACATTTTGTTGGCGGAGTGCATCTTCTCATGGCGAGCTAGCGACTTTGCCTACTAGAGTTTTTTTTGTTGAACTACATTTTTTGGATTTTCCCATTTTATTTGTGCACAAGCTATGAGCCGCCCGCAATTCAGCACCATATATTGGCGGGATTTTCTAGTTCAGCACCATAAATTAGCAGGATGCTATCTTCCTACCTCGCTTTCATTTCCCCTATATCCAGCCCCACCCACGGACAAGCAAGGGCCTCTCTCCCTACCTCGCACCTAGTCCGTCTCGCTCCCTCTCAGTCCTCCATCCGTAGCCGACATCCACCGCACCGGAGCCAGCTCAGCGACGCCGTCAACCACACTCCGTCCGCTTCGTCGGATCTGCTTCCCCGACTCACTGGTTCATCTTACCGGCCGGCGAGATCGGTACACAAAGCGCCACCATGATCCACCGAACCAAACCGAACGGCCAACGCGCCACCTCCCCAGTCGACCAAGGTTGAACACTTTGTCCGGCAGCTTTTGTTATGTACTCCGTATTTGATTTCCGAGACTAGTTTATTGCTTGCTTCCACTGCTTGTTATTAGCATCTGTTTTTTTTTGTAATGCCTGCTAGATATTCCCCTCGAGAATGCCTACGAAGAATCTCGGAGGCAAAATATCTTGCAGAATATGATAATTGCAGCCAAGCTCGGCATACTGTGGAATGGGACAAAATCACCGCACCCCAAGTCGTTGCCGAGATTTTTCACACGTGTGATGTGCCGCCAAAAGGACGATTCCGTGGGGCAGCTGCTGAAGAAGGTATTTAGCCGCACTGCTCAAATTTCATATGTCTTGTTTGCTGATTGATTTGATGAACTTTGATTTGCAGCAGCTAGCCACTGCTCATGTTCCTAACAAAGACAGTGAGCGCGCCAGTGATGCAGACATTGGTAGAAAGGAGGCGGGATTTGGTCCTATTGTTCTAGCAAGCAATCATTTGAGTGGCCGCCTAGGATCAGCACATCTGGATCCTCCTGAGCTCAACATTAAGGAGGTAATTTTATAATAGTGTTTTAAACATGACATAATCTAATGTACTGAAAGAGATCAAACTGTCAACAGGAGTGGAGTGGTATAGATGGTAGAGATATAGATATAGATTTCAGATTTCCTAATTTTTTCTTGAAAATAGGGTCGCCCCGGCCTCTGCATCCAAATGATGCACCCACCCTTTTATTGCAATGTTTTAGACTCCATTTAAGGTTTAGAAACTCATGGGTTGCTGAAAGTGGTGACATGAATCAACCAACATATTTCCTTTTAATCTGCTGATTGATTTTATGCATGGCAAATCGCAGAAGCAAGTGACTGCTCATGTCCCTGCCAAGCAGCATTGTAGCACAGATGTCCAGAGTTCCAGTGATGCAAACGTTTGTAGGAACAAAACAGAAGGATGTGGCACTGGGGAAGCTAAGATTAGGCGTCTTCAAAAGGACTTGGATGTGGCCACTTGGCGGAACAAAGAAATGAACCGAGGATGGAATTCTACAATTCAAGATGGCCTACATGCTGTTGCTGATCTGCAGAAGCTAGTGGCTGGCAACTTGGTTACCGCTTTGGCTGATGCAGATGTCCATGAGATCAACTGGACGATCTTGGAACAGGTGAAAGCACGAGCAGAAACTCTGCACTCATCTTTGCAGGTAGATGATTTTCAAAGGGTGATGCAAGAGCCGCTATATGAATAGATTGTTGTTTTCAGTTGATGATGTCCCTGGTTCTTTTGTTTACTTATGTGCTGGTAGTACTTAGGGGAACTAGCTTGTACAAGTATTTTTTTTCCGATAAAGTTGTACAAGTAAATGGCACATGCTTCGCATGTTTGACCAATTAAGTTAAAAAGCTTCACAAAATCCTGCTATCATGTAGGCGGGCTTGCATTGGCTTTCAACCCAAGTGACTATTGACTGCAATCTGTAATATGTACCCCTCTGTTGCACTTAATGGTATCCAAGCCCTTGGGCCCCCCTCCTTTGTTAAAAAAAGATCGAATTCTTATTGCGTCGAAGTTGTTTCACTAAAAAAAAGAGCCCTCACGTGCAAGGCACGTGTATATATACTAGTACTAGTAGAGATGGTACACCTAGACATTAGAGATTTGTTTGTTTTAAAGATATTTTTAATTGTGTACAAGATGGAAAATATAACTTTAGGCTATCCACAATGTTGCTATTGCCAAATCTGATACGATGGTGAATTTGGCTTTGGTGTGAAATATAGCAATAGCTCCACAATGTAGTGGTTCCAAATATTTATAACGTGGGTCCCGCCATCAAGCTAAAACAACTCATAAAGCCAATATGGAACTACTCTCACAATGTAGGGAACTAGTTCCAAATGCCAAAAGTGAAATTTGGCATCGGAGCACCTATTTGCTCCGGTTCCCTGTTTTTCTGGTTTTGGAACTACCTCTACAATGTATGGAACTAGTTCAAAAAGCCAAAAATCAAATATGGAACCACTTTTGGCTACACGTTGTGGATGCTCTTAGCAAATTCCTAGTATTTTTCATGGTCGATGTAAAAAAAGTATTTTTCATGGTTGATGTAAAAAAACAAGTTTTTTTCATGGTCGATGTAAAAAAAGAGAGAAAACATGTCTCATAAAAAGCCTTATGGTTAGCACAATTTTTTTACGGAGTAACTCTTTTTTACATAGCCCAAATTACTATTCGATTTTTCCATTGAAATATTTTATGTGTATAAAGCAAGCGAAGAAGTACACATGCATTTTTCGTTTTATTCTTTTTTGACATTTCAAAATGTATAGAAGATGAATTTCGAAATAAAGAGATCATATGCACCCAAGAACCAACAAGCATATCCCCTTGAACCCGAACATACTCAGGGCCCTTTTGTTGTGCCTTTTTTTTTTGCCTTTTTGGCTTTTGGATTTTGGAAGCCAAAAACAAATATTATATTCTTTTGGCTTCCAAAATCCAAAAGCCAAAAAGCCACAGCAAAAGGGCCCTCAGCTTCAGACTTGGGATTTCGTAGGCTAGGGTTCCACAGTTTTCCAGCAACCAGTAATAATTTCAACTCTGCCCCAAAATTCCCGCCGAAATCCCCCCCCGCTTCCAAAATTCAAAGCGATGTGAAATAAGTACAGTGTCGATCTTATCCCCCCGGACCGCTCAATTCAGACCTATCACCGGCGGCGCCGAACCCCGCATCTCTCTCTCACGCTTCCACCCTGCATGACCCACCGGATCATCTCACACGCCGGCGCCGGCCCACTGTCCCACTCCCACACCAGCACTACTGCCTTCTCATCGGCCACCGTAGTGACCGACGACGTTCCGCCGTCTCCCTTGCTTTTTAGCAAGCCGGAGTAGCTTCCACCTCCCCCACCCCCACCGACGACCACTGTACCATACGAGCTCCTCCGTAGCCGACTTCCACCGCCGCCTTGTCAGCGACAGTCACCATCGCCGGGTTCTCGTATCTTAATCCCCGACTCCTTCCGTCCACCGGACTGGAGAGATGGGCGCTTCCATGGTCGACGGCAGGAAACCAAAGCGTACACGCGCCCACTTCCAAGAAGGTTGATATGGCCGCATTCGTTATGCATGTGATTTCGAAAAGTATTTTTTTGCTTACTTGCACCGCCATCTCATTAGCATTTTTTTTGTAATGCATGCTAGATATTATTGCAATACAGAAGAATGAATTAAAAGAGAAACGGATACGGAATATATGTATAAGATATGCAAGCCGTGTGGGCACAAACATGTGTAACGCTATTGCCTCTAGTGCAAACCTGAACAAAATCGGAGAAGAACCCTTTCCCCTTCCCAAAGATAAAGAACAATGTTATGATTCACAATTTGATCATGCTGAGCCTCTTGGAGAGCTGACTCAGGAAGATGCCTTGCCTGACCATTCTCCTCAACCCCACCAGGTGATTTCTGTGTTTTTTACTTTGAGATATCTGTTTTGCAACTTCCATGTGTTGTATACTTGTATCCTGAATCCCACCAAACATGTTCACATGCCACCTCTAGGTCTCCTTAATGCATCATATATATGTTTCAGCATGCACGTCATCCTTTACTGTTCTTCATTCTATTCCATTTGCATATCATCATATATGGGACTTCTGTAGACTGAAATATCGTTTATGTGTGCTAGGAATCTGCAGCTTCAAGTAAGAATTTCGCAGGAACCACCAATGAGAGGAAGACCATTCAACAGGCACCTGAATTGGTGATAGAACAGCTGCAACCAAAAAAGAAACCTGCTTCTGCTACTAGACAGTCTCAGCGATTCATGGCACCAGTTGAAGAAAATAACGAAAATTCTAAGAGTACTGAAATAAAAAAACGTGGTGAACACCCCAAGCGGTTGAATCAGCCACCTGTTACCAATCCAGTCAACCAGCGACAATCGGCAGCAGAACCAGTTTCCACAGCAACTTCTCAGCCACAATTGGCAGCAGAACCAGTTTCCACAGCAACTTCTCAACAACAATTGGCAGCAGAACAAGTTTCCACGGCAACTTCTCAGCCACAATTGGGATCAGCAGTAGCTGTGGTAGGAAATACTGCCCAAGGACACACTGTACCAGTCCCAGCTGACACAACCACAACTGGCCAAACACTGCTAGCACAACATCAACAAACTGTTGATGATCTCCCACTGACCCATATTAGTCCTGCCATAGACAACTCCCCTGAGGATGAGCCCCACACCGAAGAAGGTACATTTTCCAATGCTTATAGTTTCATTCTCCGTTATAAAGTTATACTATATATATATATATATATATATATATATATATATATATATATACCTACCTTGATAGCTTGATGTAATGCTTAACTTTGTAGTTGCACCACGATCAAGAAAAACGAGGGGCCCAACAGTAGGGAAAATGTTCGTAGCTAAGCTTGCTGGGATGGAATCAAGATTTCGCCTTTCATCTATCGTAGGTGGCAGAAGGCCACTGGACCCAGAAGAATCTTGTAAATTAGCATCGGATGTAGGAATTTTCGTCAGGAATGAAATTCCTATCTTCCCAACATGGAAAGAGCACGTAGACACCTCTGCGCATTTTGAAAAATTAGTGCACAGGTTACACGTAAGTCATCTTTCTCTTGGTAATGTTACTCATACTAGTATACCACATTGGCACGTCCCGTTCCTTCTAGCTTGTTGTTGGATCTATGTATATCACACCAACGGTTTATATTGTTGTGAACAGTTAAGGTTCGAGTTCGATGAGGACCAAGAGGAAGTAAAGCATGTTCTCAACAGTCTATTCTCAGACTGTCTGCGCCAGTATCGCAGCAGGCTAAAGAAGAAATACTTCACTGGAAAGATTACTGGGAGTGTTCCAACTATATCTCCTTTTAAGCAAATGACTGACAAACAGTGGGGAGATCTTGTGAAGCACTGGTCTGATCCAAAGAATATGGTATGATTTGTAAGACTGAGACCAGATCACATCTTGGATTCTTATTTATAGCAGTGTCTCACTAGTCTCCTTTTTGCAGAATTTGGCTAAACAGAATCAGGAAAACCGCGGTAAACTACTTTTACCTAGCCGTACGGGATCTCGTAACCTTATAGTGCACATTCGGCAAAAAGTAAGGACATGTTGTTTTATACTGCTATTTAGAAATATTTTAGTAAAAGATCATGCAGAGTATATACACCAGTGTGCAGCTTATATTATGATCCTCCATTTCAACCACGTTATTCGATTTATAAATGGTAGTACTAAAATGCAGATGTTACATAATGCAAGTAAAAGGGAACCAAACAAAGAGATGACTCTGCCAGAGATTTTTGAAGCATGCCAGAAGAACAAACTTGAAGTGATTGGAGAAGTCGCACAGAGTGTTCTTGTAAGTCTTCTCAAAGATTGAAATTTTGTGACGACTCACATCCCAACTTATAGGAGTAGTAAAGTACATGTCAATATGATATTATATATGTTTATTAAAATTCATGTGATGTGAATCAGACATGCCAAACTGTAGGAATAAAAGTAGGTCATACACATGATAAATCTACTATCAGCAAGTTTCTCTGTAGTAACTATCATGTTTACACATGTGTACGAACTGAATTTTTTGCAGGAAGATATGAAATTAGAGATGGCAAAAACCGGTAAAAACGGTCTGGAAAAAACCGATGAAGAATGTGTGAAGGCATTTTCTATGGCAATAAAAAAGAAAGGCATTGCCAAAAACACTTTCTTACGGAATGCTGGACTGCTGAAGTGCAAGTCCATGTCCAAGTCAAAGTATTTGCATGCTCAAGTTCTAAAGGAGCAACTCCAAGTAGAACGAGCTGCATCAGCTGCGCTAAGACTAGAAGTCGACAATTTTAGAACGATAGCAGCACAGAAGGAGGCCCTACTGGAGCAGGTTAGGAATGCTAGTAAGTAGTAAGAAGAGTATCTGCTAGATAATTGGAGATGAACGGGGACAGTGACAGGTCATTACCTTTGTCTTGTAAAATGGTTCCTTAGTCTGAGCATATTTCGTAGGTGCATTTATCTGCAATTGCTATGATCTTGGTGGTCGTTTCCTTGTTGTGATGTGGATTTTTTTGAACCGGAACCCTGCTGATTGTTAATATTATAAGTGGATTGCCTAGCCCTTTCCATCAGTTCTGACTTGTGGTTCCGTTGGCTCGTGGATGAAGCTTGACGTGGTATCAGAGCCCATAGTCTCAAGTTCGAGTCATCGCTTTCACAAACCTTCTCTTCTCTTCTCCCGGTCTAGCCTTTTCTGTCAGTTTGGACTTTTTGTTGCGATGTATAAAGTGGATTGCCTAGCCCTTTCCATCAGTTCGGACTTTTGGTCGCGTTGGCTAGTGCATTAAAGCTTGACACTGATGATTTTCTGTGATCCATTGATTTCCATCTTTCTACATACTGGTCTAGAAGCTTGTCAACTGGTCTGGTTCATTCATCGCTGTATTGAGTGCAATGAACGGAACAGTGGCTTCTCCTTTGTGTTGTGCTGCAACACAACAGCTGTTCCTGCTTCTGTACAGGTGAGTTGTGAACAGAGATACTTATGTATGCTACCAAATTTCGACTCCATATAATCAATAGCTTAACAACCCTCTAATTCAAAATCTCAACATTATTTCACACACTGAAATATTTTGTACGCGTTTTGAATTGGAGAACATGGGAACCGACTTTGGTTTCTGATTATGACTTGATGTGACCCTAGGCCCTGGATTCCTGAGCAGAAGGTATGTGTAAAAACAAAGAGATTACGAAGTGCTAATTCCCTTTTTTTGTAAGTCCTGGTGGCATTGACACTCCTTTCTTACTTGCTATATTTTTTTGGTGTTTATATATAATAGAGAATTACCAGCTTATTGTCGAACCCGTTAGATTTTGGGCAATAATTGTTACGTGGCTGCTTCTTAATTAAAGTTTATCATGTCATGTAGATGGATTTGTGAAAGATGCAGCGGGTCGTTCTTCAGATCGTCTACATGGGATTCCCATCTACATGTATGTTCACGGTTTCATGGAGTACTTCAGCTCATAGCAGCCACATACGATCCTGCAAGATTTGCATTTTTTTGACCTTGCAAGATTTGCATTCAATGTATCGCCAAGACGCGTCCGTGAGAACTCTAGAAACATCTTCGTCTGACTCGTTTTGGCGCGCGCAGTTCCCGAGCGAATCCAATGAATTTTGACCGTTCTCTTAAAAAAAGGAACTTTGACCGTTGGATCAAGCGTTGGAGAACTGTTGTGCCAACGGCCAATAATTATGATCGTCGTAACCGATTTTCAACGTGATGATGAATTGATGTGACATTTGGCCGTACTAGTACGGTCTCATATTTTTGTATTACTTGGATTGTAGCCAAATTCGAAATCTCATTCCAGCGGCAAAACTTCCCGCCCGAAAAATACAAATATTTCACACGCTTCTAACTTCCCATTCTACCCTCGTAAAGATGACAACAATGTCCATGTATAAGTCGGTTGGTGGGGGGTCTACCCGTCATTTTTTTCGATCACCACCTCCCTAGCTCCGGAAACTCCCCAAAAAAAATTCATTTCCCTCACTCTCTCCTCTGAGACCACCCACCGGAACTTCCCAAGTCCCTCTCTCTCCCACCTCCACGACCACCGCACCGGAACATCCCCGCCGGACTTCCCTGGCCTACCCGAGGCCTCGCGATCCTCGTCATCCGGCTGCCTGCCGGAGCCGCTTCATCGACGCCGTCATCAACCGGACCGGATCATCCCCGCCGAACCTCGAAACCATATGCTCATCCAGCAGTCTACCGCAGTCGCTTCGGCATCGTCCACCCCACCGGAGCCGCTTCGCCGGATCCGTCGTCCACCGCATCGGATCTTGCTCACCGACACCGCTGTGCATGAACCGGATCTGCTTCACCGGCGCCGTGTATGATCTAAACTCTTCTACTGTCGCTTTTCTATTGCTTGCCTGCAAGTTCTTGTTTAATCTTGGGGGAACCTATTTGTGCTAACGACGCGCCGTTACGTTTTTGCAGACGAGATGAGTAACCATGAAGTGTAATGGCCGTCTCTCCAACCCCAAGTAGCACATGTAGCGTACTTCATCACCGGATCTATCAACCCCAGGAAGATCTGCTGTGACTCCCACAGAGTGCTTCTCCTAATGTAAGTCCCTTGTTTTAGCGCCATGTTCTGGGTTCAGATGCTTGTTTGTCTGAAGCTCTTTTAGTTCATTCCTAGCTATGACCGTAACACCTTGCTATTTTCTACTTCATTGCTAACTTTAAGCGATTGAACATTTTGGTTTGCATTCCCTGCTCTGTAGATGTAGCCATCATAACTTCTATCTTGCTCAGTCGTTGTTACAAAAATTATACTGTAGGTATTATAGTAACATCCTGCTATTATTTAGTTCATGGCCAATTTTAAGTAATTGCACATGTTGGTTCGCATTCCCTGCTCTATAGCTTTTGGCATCGTAACTTCTATATTTGGTTTACATTCCCTGCTCTGTAGATCTAGCCATCATAACTTTATCTTGCTCAGTCGTTGTTACAAAAATTATGGCCTGCTACTATGTTGTTTGTGCCAATTTTTTACTCCATGAACATGTTGGCTTGCATTCCCTGTACTACAGGTGATGCCATTGTTTTGTATCTAGTTCATTGTAAGCTAACAAAGTAAGGACTTAGTTTGGCATGCTATCACTCTGCTATCTAGCCTGTAGTACAAATAAACTTGTCATACTACTAGATAATAATTTTGCGTGCCATCTTGTTCTTCAAAAGCTACATTATTGACTTGTTTCTCTGACTTGGCATGACGCTCACATATGGAAAGCTGAACATATTGGTTTGCATTCCCTCTTATACAAGTTCACAGGTGATCCCTGTATCTGGTCCATCCTAAGCTCCAGCATTAACTATCCTCCATGTGTTGCTCATTACAAGTTTATATCCCGAAACATCTTGATTTGCATCCCCTTCACTATAAGTTCAGGAGTATTATTTAGTTCACGGCCAAAATGAAGTAATTGCACTTGGCACATGTTGGTTCACATTCCCTCCTCTTTAGCTTTTGCCATCGTAACTTCTATTTTTGGTTTACATTCCCTGCTCTGTAGATGTAGCCATCATAACTTCATCTTGCTCAGTCGTTGTTACAAAATTTATAGCCTGCTACTATGTTGTTCATGCCAATTTTGTACTCCCTGAACATGTTGGTTTGCATGGGACTCGACAGTAGTAAGTCTGCTGTTTCATTCTAACATGCTCTGTTATATTGGCTGTTGGTATGCGGCATGCACTCTTTGTTTGCTTATTGTGCGCATTACAATGATCTTGTTATAACGACGAAATGATGAGTTCCAAATTCTTTGCCAAACAATATTGTAGTGTCATTGCCTTTCCATTGTTGCTGTCTTAACTTGTAATGTCTTTGTTTCAGATATAGGTGCTGCATGGACAACTTAAAAGATTGCCGGATCGCTTCATTGTATTGCTAGGTTTAATTACCATTCAATTTCTCTGGGTTCTGTAATATTTTTTCAATGCCTTGCAGCTGATGTAATATTTAGTTAGTTTTTATAGTTCTTTCGCGCATTTTTTCTTTGGTGCTTGTGGTAAGTGAGGCTATCCGACAGAAATCAATGCTGCGTAAATATTCTCAGTATCTAAATCACGAATTCCCATCCCTTAAACGGCCCAATTAAATGAAATCACATATGTGCCTGCCCGCAAAATCCTAAAGCGCATATTATGCCGGCATATAACGGCAACTAAACGGGCTGGCCCTTACTTCTTGGCCGCCCATTTGATTTACGGTGGACCCCACACACTAATTGTGGCCCACTTGCTTTAAGGGTGGACCCACCAACTCGGGCCGGCCCACTAAATAGTTTGCCCATTTTTTGGAGGACCCACATAATAAATGGGCGGCCCTTTAAGAGGAAAGCGGGACCACTGTGTTTTGGCGACCAATATCTTGTTGGGCCGCCCACTTACTATTGTGGACCCCACACTAGATGGGCGGCCTTTAACGGGAAAGTGGGGCCCACTGTGTATTGGGCCGGCCCGCTATCTTGTTGGCCGGCCACTTGCTCTATGGTGGTCCCACATGGTAAATGGGCCCTTTAAGTGGAAGGTGGGACCTGTGTTTTTGGCCGCCCACTATCTTGTTGGCGGCCCATTACAGAATGTGCGACCCTTTGTGTTTTTGGCCCGCCCACTATCTTGGTGGGCCAGCCCACTGGCTATATGGTGGGCCCCACATACTAAATGGGCCGGCCCTTTATCGGAAAGTGGGACACTTTGTGTTTTTGGCCGCCCTAGCTTGTTGGGCCGGCCCTTGCTAGATGGTGGACCCCACATACTAAATGGCCGGCCCTTTAACGGGATAGTGGGACCCACCATGTGTTTTTGGCCGACACTAGCTTGTTGGCGGCCCTTGCTATATGGTGGACCCCACACACTAAATGGGCCGGCCTTTTAACGGGAAAGTGGGACCACTGTGTTTTGGCCGGCCCACTTGCTTGGGCGCCCGATTCTTTGTAAGGGGACCCACATGTTAAATGGGCGCCCATTTAACTTTGACCGTCAACATTAGAGGTTAGGCCGGCCCACGTAACTAATGGACCCCAGCTATATAGTTGACCGGTCAAACTATGTCATCTGGCCCGGCCGCTTAAGACGTGGCAGGCCTCGTGTGGGCCTACCATCTACCACGGGATTTCGTAGGTTAACGCCGTTGCTTGCCGATTAACGCGTCACCACGTGTCGGTTGCATGACGTCGCGGTCAACGGGCTCCGGAAACACTTCCGCAACGGTCCGATTTTCCGTGGCGGAAGGGCGCCCAAGCGCGACGGACCGAAAAATCGTCGTTGGACTTTGCCTGACGCAGTTTCGACAACGGAACCCATATCGTCGGGTTAGGCCCATAGGCGACGAAAAATGCCCCTTAGTTGACGATTTTGGGACGTTGTCTATCAGAACTTTTCTTGTAGTGTATATCCTTCAAGCCCATCTCAATTATGGCCCATCTCTTGATCTGGCGAAAATCTGGTGATAACACGGAGACAGTACTGGCTCTCAAACCAATGCCTTCAACAAGATCATTGCCAAGCACAACAAATTAAGGGCACACCATGGATTTTTATCCTGAAAGGTTATAAAATAAACTTCTCATGTGCTATCGCCCCCCACTTGCATACCGCTGCTACGGGTCCTGAATCACCAAGCAACTTCCTCATCGATGCAAATACTCGAACCACCAGTACTAGTCCTCAACTCTCGGCTTACATGACATTCTCCGCCTCTGACTTCACCATGGAACGAAACATGTGCCACAATGGCAACATATAGCAGAGATTTGCACCGCTTCCTTTTGAAACCAAACGGTCGGAAAAGATATGGGTGCGCGTAATCGAATCTCATCCGATCCAGCAATCTCCAGGCATGATGCCCCCAATGGAGCTCGCCAGCGGAGCCTTCCATAATTCGCCACTTCGGCTAGATCCAAGGGGACACGAATCAAAAAGATCTTCCTCTTGGTGCAACATGAACCCTAGGACCACCGCCATTATTTAGGAGAGCCAGTGGCCCCCATGCTGCCACTTGTCGACCGACCCCCTCCGGCGGAAGAGGAGGCACGCGAACGCACGAACCACACGCTCAGCGCGGCCATCTGGTCTTCTCCCCAAGCAAGATGCCTAGCACGACGTCGTAGGGAGGCCTACAACGTCCACTGCGTCGCCCCCCCCACACACCTCTGGGTGATAGGTGGTCACACCGAAGATGGATCTAGGCGGGAGCTACCTACAGCCGCTGCATCACCCCATGCCCGGATGTCCAAGAGAAGCCCTGCGGATTTTTCATCAATCTTGTTTCAACACACGGGTTTGTGTGCTAGTTTGTTATATAATAAAGCATGAAAAAAATAAAAGGATGAGTTAAGGTCCAAAATTGACAAAATACAATAGACAAATGCAATTACAATAATTCACCAAAATCAACCTAATAAATGTGGGTAGGCAACTTTTGGAAATCCCAATTTTCTTTCCCAAAGATCATACCAAACTGAAATTGACAAAAACTAGTTGAGCAAACGGTGCCCACGGAGTTCGAGAGTACGCTGAAGACGCACCTTATCTTTATAGAAGGCATAAATTTGACCACAACGACTAGTTGCAAACAACAAGCGTAGTTCGGCTCCACTCTAGGCTAGCTCAAAGACAGCCACCACCAAAATTACAACTCCGACGCAAAAGATCTTATCGTAAGAAGAACACCCAAGCCACGTCTCGCTCCACACCGGTCACCTAGGAAGAACAACTACTCCGACTGAACTCTCCTTGTCGAGCACCATCAAAGGAGAAGATGGCGGGACTTGGTCGGTCCCGAGAAAGGCGTCTGGACTCTCCGGCGATGATCAACCTTGGATAGAGACAAGCACCAGAGGAGCGCAAGTAGATATGACATGCCATGTCTCCAAACGCAATGCTCCCAACGGAGGGATGACATCCAGATGCCGCCATTGTGCTGATTCTACTTCGAACCTAGGCTTTCGCCTGGAGACACCAGAAAACCAAAGCGGGAGTAGGGAAGTGCCGACACACCTCAATGACGCCTCTAAGGAGAGGAACGACGCCCACGGACACCGTCACCGTCGGCACCGACAAGGCGGGCTAGACTTTCGTCTGTGTAGCCGCACACCACCCACACTACCCGCTAGATTGGGGCAGTCCATCTTCTTGTCCACACCACCACCGCCACAACACCTCGCCAACGAAGCCACAACCTCGCGGTCCACAACACCGAGCACAGTCGAGAGGACGCATTTCTCTTCTTCATTTATCCTCGATGGGAGGGTTGCAGCCTCTAGACCACCATCTGCACGCACTAGTCCACCCACCACGCTCCGTTAGGCCACTCCTAGCTGATGACCGTGAAACACTCCTAGCTCGTGAAACCCAAATCAGGCCTAGGAAGGACCCAGATTGCCGCCCCCTCTGCCTCCTACTCCGTCACCAGCACCACCGAGGGGCTCCGCCGCGCATCCACATCGCTCAACAAGGAGGCCATAGCGCTAGTGAAATCCTCCCTAGATGCACTACAGGGCTGCCTTCGCCTCACCCCGCGCCCGCTTTCGCTGCCTCCTCCTTCTAGCTCGGCCACTCCTCAACGCCTCCCCACCGTGCTCCGGCAAACACTACCAGCTCCACGCACCCACGTCACCTGCGTCGCCCCGAAGACGTCTCCCCCCCGCGTGAGAGAAACCCATCGGGGCGAGCAGACCCTGCCCACCGCCTTTGACAGCCGGGCGTGGCCTGCCACCGCCAGCGACAACAGCCAGGGAAAGCAGATTGTCGGCCTTCTAGGGTTTCGGTGGTGGGGGGCCTCCGGAGCCGCTCGCACGAGTGGGCCGGGAGGGAAAAGGCAATATATGACGACAAAACAATTCACAGACGGCATTACAAAGCAAACCCCACGTGAGGCTGAGACCATCCCTGGACGAAAACATGCGGGAAGAAGACGCCTGCCATGCTCTCCGAAGTGCAACCAGATTTGGAATTGCCAGATGGATTTCAGTACTAGGTGTATCCCACACCGTAAAAGATTCCAAGAAATTAAAACCCCGCCGTCGTCGTCGGAGAAAAAATCCGAGCAACGTCGGCCAGAAAAAGGCAAGCGCTCCGTTTAATCCCTCGTTTGTTTCGTGGAAGAAAACTGCTTTGATGAGAGGAAGATGGCGGCAGGATCTCGTCTTTACTCCGCTCCTTCCAGCACCTTCTCTGGCGTTCGCAGCGAGACGAGGACGGCAGCGGCCGCGTTTGCGTATCTTCTTCCCCATCCCCCGCTCCCCATAAATAGCGCCGGCGTGTGTAGGGACCGCGGCATCGCCTGCTACTGCTACTGCCACCTGTGTTTCCACCGAGATTCAGTTGGCACAGTCGCGCGGTGCGTTTGAATCCAAGAACCGGCGGAGTTGGGCCGCGAGATGCAGAGCATGGCGGCGACGGCGGCGTCCTCCTCTTCCTCCTCCGTTTCTAGAGGCTGGGCGGCGGTGCGCCGGTGCCCCTCGCCTTCCCTGGCCTTGCGGCACGCCGCGTTCTCCTCCTCCGCCTCTTGCTGCCGGGTGGCGGGCGCCGGCGCGCCGGTGCTGCCGCTCGGCATTCGCGGCGGCCGCCTGCTGCTCCCATGCCCCTTGCTCACCGAAGGCGGCAAGAACGGCCCCTCGACGAGAAGGATGACGGTGGCCGCCGCCGCGGCGGCGGCGTCGCCGTCGGCCGAGGGAGGCGGGAAGCCTGCCATTCCGCGGACTGTGCAGCTCGGCGCCATGATCCTCGTCTGGTACCTCCTCAACATCTACTTCAACATCTACAACAAGCTGGTCCGTCCCCAATCAATACCATTCCCCTTTATTCTCTAGGATTGCAGATCGTTTCTTGCTTGATCCTAATCCAATCTTCTGAGTTTGCATGTGATTAATGATGATGATGCTACGCAGATTCTGAAAGCGGTGCCCTTCCCTTACACCATCACCACCTTCCAGTTCGCATCCGGCTCCTTCTTCATCACTCTCATGTGGCTGCTGAATCTGCATCCCAAGCCAAGGCTCTCCCTTCAACAGGTGAGGAACAACACTTGCCTTTTTCATTTACCTGATCCTGTAAAAATAAACGTGTTTCCTTTTCAGTAACAGATTCCTGTTTCATGTAAAGCTGTAAAGTAATGTAAATAAATTGGCACTCTTTTAACTGTTGGTGATGCAGTACGCAAAGATCCTGCCTTTGGCAATTATACACGTGATGGGCAATGCATTCACCAACATGAGTTTGGGCAAGGTAGCCGTCTCCTTCACGCACACCATCAAGGCCATGGAGCCCTTCTTCTCTGTTCTACTCTCCGCGCTGTTTCTCGGGCAGGTATTTGATTTCAGGCTCCTTTAAGTGTGATCTATCGTGATAAATGGAATATGTTGTCCTCAATTGTTTTCTTCTTTCAGGCACCTTCTTTACTGATATTAGGTTCTCTCGTGCCGGTTGTCGGTGGAGTTGTATTGGCATCTATGACTGAAGTTTCTTTTAACTGGTTAGTGGTACATTTTGCACCATTTCTAAATTTCAAATGTCAAAGGACTAGGAAACACTGACTTCGTAATTACCCTCTTTGTAAGTTATTCTCTCTGTTCCATATTAGTTGTCGCTGGAACGGAGGGAGTATATAAATACGCAATGTATGACACTGACCATTAGTTGAGTCAACCTTATTCAACGTCGTTTTTTAAAGAAAGGTACCACTAGTTCAATTATTAGCAATTGAGTTAGTCTTGTATGTTTGAGTACGTTCTGCAGACAGTCATCTTTGGAGCTAAACATTTATATTGATGTATCAGTATCACTCAAAAGTCAAAATATTCTAATATTGAAGAGTGAGGTGTCAAATTTGAATAGATCGTGGTTAAGTTACAGCTGTACACATTACCAAATACGCAGGCGACAATATTTTTGCGATTAGTTTACCTAGAATAATGCAGCATATTTTTGTCGCGATACAAAACATTGCTTTCTTGTGGTCTTATTCAGAGCCCTCTTGTATCATGTATAATAGTTGTGTACTCTGTGAAAACAGGATAGGATTTTGGAGCGCCATGGCTTCCAATGTTACAAATCAATCACGAAATGTTTTCAGCAAGAAACTTCTTGCTGACAAAGAGGTGATTTTACCACTTTATTTTTCTCACTGGAGACTCACATCATGGGAGCATAATAGATGTCATTCCCCTTACACATTTTTGTTACTACAGGAAACACTGGACGACATAAATCTCTTTTCAATTATGACTGTCATGTCATTTTTGTTGTCAGTCCCATTAATGCTATATGTAGAGGGCATCAAGTTTAGTCCATCTTACCTACAGAGTACTGTGAGTATTGCCAGCTTTCAAAAACAGATATGGATTATTTATCTCTTCTTTTGGCTAATCATGAATTTTCCGAACACTATACATTTTATATAGGGTGTAAATCTTCAAGAACTATGCTTGAAAGCAGCAATTGCTGGTACTTGCTTCCATTTTTACCAACAGGTGAGCTAATCTTCATCAAGAATCAATTCCCTCAAGAAATATGTGTTAATAAGTTTTGGGGGTTCTACAAATTAGGAAGTTTCTTAGAATTATCCAATTAGGCCATCTCCAGTGCTAGACTCTTACATAGACTTGCTGAGAAATCCAGTGCATGAAAAATAAGCGCTTAATTACATATATGTTTGTTGTAAGACTTGTACGTTTCTGTTGGACTTTCTGCTTTCTTTTTTGTCGTCCTGGATAGTGCCAGATGCTTGTCAAACCAGATTTGCGCGGGAAAACAAGCTGGGGCGCTTGGCGACAAGTTGAGCGTTAACACAATCTTTTCCGCTGGTATTGGACTGGAAGCGAGCGTAACGGCTGGGAATCCTATCCTAGCTCCTGGCGTTAGCGCCCCCCCGTTAGGGATGGCTTTAGTAGCTTTAGGGGTTGGTTTTTTCCATTTTGTATTACGATGGTGATTAGCTTTTGAGAAAACGGTTATATCGTACCTTTATAGTGGTATTGGATGACTGGTCCTGCATAATAAATTTCATGACGTGAAATTCAACTTGTACCACTTCTCTGGTTTTCCAACTTGATATATACCATGACTTTATTTAAGTTTGTCTTTAATTACCTGTAACAAAGTTTATTTTTGTTTCTGAGGCAGGTTTCATATAGTTTATTGGCCAGAATATCCCCTGTGACCCATTCTGTTGCGAACTCTGTCAAACGGGTGGCTGTCATCGTGTCGTCAGTTATCTTCTTCAGAACTCCTATTTCACCTATAAATGCCTTTGGTAACTCAATCTCCAATCGACCCCATCTTACCAGAAGATTCTAACAATTCACACTCTCGTTTATGTGTCTGAACTTTTTTGTTTCCTTGACTGCAGGAACTGCTTTGGCTCTAGTCGGAGTTTTCCTGTACTCTCAATTAAAGAAAGCAAAACCAAAGACAAAGACTGCATAAAGATAGCTTACATAAAATAAAATTAACTGCAGAAGGATCAGGATCAGGATCAGGATCAGGATCAGGGGAAATGGACTGCTTTAACTGGTAGCATACACTTGGCTTTCCCCAGTTTGCCTCCACCATGTTCAATCATCTTCTTATTTGGCTGTTACTACCTTGTATAGAAGATTTTTCTGAAGGCTGTGGTGGAGCAACAACGACATAGCATTGTCAAAACTTTTTACAATTGAACAATAATTTTGGCATATACTTCTGAAAGTTTCAGTATAGAATATTGACCTTTTTACACTGATCCTCTTATAAATAAATCTTAACATGTGGATGAAACTTATACCTCTGGTGCAGTCTGCATCTGTTGTTTTCTAGGCAAGTGCAACCAGATGCATTATTGGTCAGCGTCTAATATTTTATTCATTCCATGACTTCTGCTAAACATTGTTTAAGTACCTCAGTGCTACTGACGCCCAAGGTTCTAACCTGTCAAAAGGAAAGTCCTAATATTCAATAAAATTCAGTGGCATCATGAAAGCAAGACCATATCTAGTTTCCATACTTTCTAATTCTGTCCTAATGATCATGTTGCTTTACTCAATCAACTGAAATGTTTAAGTGCCATATTGTTTTGGTATATATTGTTATGTACTTATGTGTATGATTCAATGACTTCATATATTGTTATGCACTTGAAATTTTAAGATATAACAACGATTTAAACTTATTCATACATATATATTTGGTTCGTGTAATCAAATATGCATTATAAAGTTAGTGTCTTATATACGGAAATGCACTTTTGATCCCAGGTGCATATGTGCAACTTAAGTATGGTTCAAAAGTTATCTTTTAGGGAAAATTTGCTCACTAGGCACGAAATTAATTCTCTATGTGAATTAGAAACGTCCACATCAATTCAGTTCCTCACAAAATAGATAAACATGTTCTCTTTTTATTTCATTTTGCTTCAAAGAATGGAACATTCTGGACATGTACTGGGTGAAACAGATGGTTCATCGGTGACATTCAGTGGCCATTATAACTTGTTGATAATTTCATAAAATTGATGTTGCCTTTGTGGACAAGGAGCTAAGAAGTGACGCACCATAAAAATTAGAGAAATTTGACAGCAACACAATAAAGATGTGGACGGAGAGAGCTTCTATTTCTGATTCAGAGTGAAAACCAGAGGACTGTGCTTCTCTTCACACAACTTCATGTCCAAGGTGAGGTGGAGAAGAACTTCAAACAGATTAGCCCGTACTCCAACCATCCAATAAAATCTAATTTACGCCACAGATAACTTAGAGAAGGAAAAAGGTACAACAGGAAGTCTATAGAAAGTAGTTTTTTTTAGTCCATATGTATGACGCCTTGATAGTTGATAGTGAAATCTACCAAAATAATAATAACATAGTACTAGCTGGCAGGAGTAGTTCTCCATGGTTATCTGACATAAAAGTAACGCACATTGAGTAGAGTAATCAAGCAAACAGACAATCATGCATGAATTAAATAAAAAAATCAGAATTAAATCAAATTAACTTCATAAAGTACTCCTACAGAATTTACCTACAGACTACAGTCACTATAACCATAACTCCAACGTCATCATACAATAGTACCATATGTATTGGTGGATTTTTTTATTCTCTAAAAGTATCCAAAAATAATCTAGTGCTGTTCTTATTCAGAATATTCAGATGAAACACCAAATGTCCAGAGAAAAACCAAACAGATACTAAAAGAAAGAAAGAAATCAGTTCAACGTGATCCAACGACAACTGCAGAGTTAGTGCTTCTATGTGGTAAGGATGGGCGGGAGGTAGTCGGACTTGGCGCCAAGGATCCGAGCCTCGGTGTCCGGGAAGAACTCCACCCCGGGCAGCTGCGTCACGGCGCCGTCGCTGGTGACGCCAACGGGGTACGTGAGAAGGTGGCCGGGGAGGTCGCGGTCGGGCTCGCCGCCGGCGTAGAGGTCCCAGTACCTGTCGGCCATGGCGTTCACCTTGCGCACGCACTCGACGCTCTCCGGCCTCTGGAACGTGTCGTCGACCATGCCCATGTGCTCGTACCACAGTGCCATCCTGAACCCGTGCACCTGCCCCCTCGCCGGCCGGCTCGCCGCCAGGTGGTACGGCTGGTACGCGCCCATGGCGATCTCCGAGTCCCGCGCCCCGTCCATGGACCTCTGGTTGATGTTCGCCGACCCCACGATGATGTACTCGTCGTCCACTGAAATCATCAAACACAGAAAAGGTTGAGAACACTGAACTTGCAAGATTTTCTATTCCTGAATGTGCGATATGTACCGATCATCATCTTGGTGTGGACGTAGATCATGAACCGGCGGTTCTGCTGCGCCTTGAGGTAATCGGTGTCAGGGTCGGCCGGCTCCGGGGGCTCGTACTCGCCGGCCTTCTTGGCCTCCCGGTTGCCGAGGCAGAAGAAGGTGAGGTAATCCTTGGGATTTGCGTCGATCCCCTTAGCCTGGATCGCCTGCGCGATGTCGGTGTACATCATCTCCATGGTCCTCCTCTGCCAGTCGAGGATCGCCTGCACGGAGCCGCTGGCCGGGATGCCCTCCGGCCACATGGGCACCACGACGTAGATGGTGAACCGCTCGCCGGCCTCGATCTTGCTCACCACTTTCATCGAGAGCTCCTTGGGGAGGAGGTGGAGCGCGCCGACGTCGTCGGGGTTGATGCCGTCGGGCTTCCAGCAGTAGGAGCTCCCCAGGAAGTACTGGTTCTCGATGTAGATGAAGTTCTTGGCCCTGCGGATGGCGCAGATGTACGCGTCCTGGATGCTCCGGTCGATGATCTGGTCCTTGCCGCTGACGAGCCCGGCCCTGGCCGCGTCCTCGGGGGTGTCCGGGAACCCGAAGGCTGCGCCGCCGTCGATGGACCGGAACAGCTGCACGTTCCACGTCTCCCTGTCCTCCGCGTACACGACGGGCGACGGCGGGATGATGTCGTCGGCGAGGTCCCGGAGCTGGACGAGCAGGTCCTTGCCGCCCTGCTTGCGCCACCTCTGCTCGAAGTTGTAGAGCACGTCCCACGCCACGGGGCCCTCAAGGCGACAGTGGATGTCGTGCCACGGCTCCCTCGGCCCGCCCTTGCCGATGACCGCCGCCGTCGCGAAGTTGGGCTGGTGGAAGTCGTCGTGGTGGGCGCCGTCCAGCGTGCCGAACAAGGGGTGGAACGGCGTGTCGTAGCGGCCGTCGCAGAGGTCTAGCCCGCCCACGAAGCTCATGATCCGCCGCCGCCTCGACGCGTGCTGGGGCTGAGGCATGTCGTGGTCGACCACGACGATCTTCTGGTGGTGCGTGAACATGGTGGAGATCTGCAGGTCCTGCACGATGCTGCCGGAGTCATCGGGGTCGCGGGGGCAGAGCACGCAGTGCACGTCGGTGCCCTGGAAGAAGTTGAACGTGTCCTCGTCGTGCGTCCCCATCAAGCCGTCCTTCTTGAGCGCCCCGACCGAGGTCCGATCGTCCCAGACCAGCATCAGCACTCTGACGCCTTCGCTGGCTTTCTTCTTGAGCAGCTCGCCGAGCGTGACGCCGCCACCCGGCGGCTTGGGCCGGTTCGCGTCCCTGAGCAGCGTGATCTCCGTGTACACCGACCATCCCGTGATGTAGATGAGGTGCTTGGCGTTACTAATGGCGGCGAAGATGTCCTCCCAGCAACGGTGTGGCTCGTAGTAGCGGCCGTCGTCGAGCGGGATCCTGGGGATGAAGCCGTCAGGGATGTGCGCGTCCTGGTATAGGGTGACCTTGCACCCTTGCCTCTGGGAGAAGAAGGTATAGGGCACCCCCGGGTGCTTCCCGGAGCGGATGCCGCGGCCCCAGCTGTGGTCCTTGGAGATGTCGAAGTACTGGAGCTTGACGTGGACCTTGCCGCCGCCCTCGACGGGGTTGCGGCTGTCGTCGCAGAGCGGGAGCCACCGCTCGACCTCGTCGCCGCCGAAGATGTCGCGGACGGGGAGGTAGCCGATGCCCACGACGGAGGCGCCGATCGGGTTCTTGGCCTTGATGGTGACGAGCACATCGGAGGCGAGATGCGCGCAGTAGATGTGGAAGGATTCGAACCAGCGCGGGCTCGACGATTCGTCGGTCAGGGTGCGGGTGCGGCCGATGCGGGCCTTGCCAAGACCCACCGTGGCATAGAGCTTGCTCGCGCCTTTGCCTACACCCACCGTGTCCTCGATCCCCTCCACCAGCTGGTGTTCCCATTTTTGAAATTAGTTGAGCTCTCAGTACGATATCATCATATCACGATGAGCTCGAACAATGCGCGCAACCATCAAAATAATCAGTACTTCAGTTAAAGGAGTCCATTTTGATGATTTCCCGTTGTATTTTGGACATTTTTAATGTATATATTGTCATCAATTGGAAGGAATAAACGGTCAACAATCCAAACAAAAACATAACCATGCTACAACAGTTTAATCAGTATTCAACAATACCACAATTCATGAACATCATGCAGTTCTGAAGATTGGGACAGTCTCACCACTCTTACGTAAAGTTCGGTCAATTTGGTCAATTCGGTTACTTGGGATAAATGACCAAATTAACCAAACTAAATCCGGTCTGCAAAATTTGCTACCCAATTTGTTTGATCGGTCTTTTTGGGTTTGATGTCGGTCTTTTGGTTTCGGTTTTCAATCATCAGTTTCTCTACCCACCCTAAGGTCAAGCACTTCTTTGTTCTCTCACTTCTTCGTCTTCCGTCCTCCTTCCTTTTTCCCGCTCCTACGGCCACACATCGTCCTACTTGACGACAACAAAGCAATCACTCTCTAAGGCAAACCTATGACCGTAACATGCAGATTTACCCATCACTATATACACAATAGTTTAATGTCATAACAATCCGCCACTAACTATTCAATTTTTTTCTAATATGCATTTAAATTCAAGATTCACCCTTTCTCCAACCCGTTCAAGACATTGTCTACCCCCCCCCCCCTTCACAATTTTCGTCTCCCATGTTGGCCTCGATCTGTATCATCCTAGCCACTAGGTTATTTTGTCGCTGTTTACTCCTCCGCTTGTTGAATCAAACAAGCCTTACTAAAAAAACAAGGGCAACCAAAACCTTAGCGAAAGATTGTTTGGAAACTTTTTGGGTGAAATTTATTTGAGCTTAAACTAAAGACATCATACTTCAAAAAAAAGACACCATAAGATAATAACCTAGATGCCGACATATATTTAGAGTGTAACTATGTCTCGATCTACCAAGGATTAACTAACTCTAATTAAATTGTATATATGTGTTCATGTACCGCCTGGCATTGAAAAATATAGTATCGACTAATTCATGTTGATTTTATAAAATTCTATGTATCTACATAGTGTTGTTCACGGTGATATGATTGTTTGTTTACCTTGTGTTAAAAATTATTGTGTATATTCTTAGAGTTCAAAAGAATATAAATTTTGCATGGATCAAAACATCGGATAGACGATTTTCGATGTAGACTGAAATTAGTTTGGCAAAACGGACAAATCACGCACGGTGGCAAGGTGGAAACGAAAATAAAATGAATAAACGCACGATTATAGGCCACAACCACAATCTAGACAAACTGAATTGCGAAATATACAGCTAGGGCGATCACACCGGTTAATTTGAGGCAACAATTTCCGATCGAACGACACGTAGAGCCGGTCGGATGAATTAGGTACATACCTTTCGGAGGAACTGCGGCGCTTGGCTGCTGGGCCTGCTGGTGTTGGAGAGCTCCTGGGCCTCGAACACGGTGACGTGCAGCGTCCCATGCAGCAGGATCTTCGCCATTGGTTACCTCTTCCTCCGCCGCCGCGCTAGCTCCGAGAAGAGACGTACGTCGGATGGGTTAAGAGAGGAGACGAGAATGATGTATGTGCACTGGAGGTGCGGTAGTCTTGCGGTGGTGGTGGCAAGGAGGAAATTAAGGAGGGAGATGTGGAGCCGGTCAGAAATAGGAAGTCGATCGGAGAAGAAGACCAGCGGACGGACGGACGGACGGACGGACGGACGGAGGACGCGCGCCGCGCCGCCGCGTACGTCGGAGCAGCGCAAGCAACTCGGACATGTCATGCACTGCATGTCTCTGCATGTTCCGTGCTAAGCCACGACGCACATGTCAATCGATCTACGAATATGCCAAATGCCCATCTATACCGCACGCCGTGCATGGAGGCCGAGATATACCGTACCGTCAATCCGTCATGCTTTGTTCTTGCCGAGCGCGCGGGCTGCTATTTTAAGTCATGCACGTGATTATCGCTCGATCGTGTTGCACAGCCTCAAACTTGATGTTGCACCGAATAATCCCAAAATAATGGTGTGCAACTTCAGTCTTTAAAAAATGCTGAGCATTATTTCGAATCTACATTTCGATATAAATTGAGGCAACAATGGTGCTCCCGATCGAACAACACACGCAGAGCCGGGCGGAGGAAAGAGGGACATACCTTTCGGAGGAACTGCGGGGCTTGGCTGCTGGGCCTGCTGGTGTTGGAGAGCTCCTGGGCCTCGAACACGGTGACGTGCAGCGTCCCATGCAGCAGGATCTTCGCCATTGGTTACCTCTTCCTCCGCCGCCGCGCTAGCTCCGAGAAGAGACGTACGTCGGATGTGTTAAGAGAGGAGACGAGAATGATGTATGTGCACTGGAGGTGCGGTAGTCTTGCGGTGGTGGTGGCAAGGAGGAAATTAAGGAGGGAGATGTGGAGCCGGTCAGAAATAGGAAGTCGATCGGAGAAGAAGACCAGCGGACCGACGGACGGACGGACGGAGGACGCGCGCCGCGCCGCCGCGTACGTCGGAGCAGCGTAAGCAACTCGGACATGTCATGCACTGCATGTCTCTGCATGTTCCGTGCTAAGCCACGACGCACATGTCAATCGATCTACGAATATGCCAAATGCCCATCGATACCGCACGCCGTGCATGGAGGCCGAGATATACCGTACCGTCAATCCGTCATGCTTTGTTCTTGCCGAGCGCGCGGGCTGCTGTTTTAAGTCATGCACGTGATTATCGCTCGATCGTGTTGCACAGCCTCAAACTTGATGTTGCACCGAATAATCCCAAAATAATGGTGTGCAACTTCAGTCTTTAAAAAATGCTGAGCATTATTCCGAATCTACATTTCGATATAAATTGAGGCAACAATGGTGCTCCCGATCAAACAACACACGCAGAGCCGGGCGGAGGAAAGAGGGACATACCTTTCGGAGGAACTGCGGGGCTTGGCTGCTGGGCCTGCTGGTGTTGGAGAGCTCCTGGGCCTCGAACACGGTGACGTGCAGCGTCCCATGCAGCAGGATCTTCGCCATTGGTTACCTCTTCCTCCGCCGCCGCGCTAGCTCCGAGAAGAGACGTACGTCGGATGGGTTAAGAGAGGAGACAAGAATGATGTATGTGCACTGGAGGTGCGGTAGTCTTGCGGTGGTGGTGGCAAGGAGGAAATTAAGGAGGGAGATGTGGAGCCGGTCAGAAATAGGAAGTCGATCGTAGAGGAAGACCAGCGGACCGACGGACGGATGGAGGACGCGCGCCGCGCCGCCGCGTACGTCGGAGCAGCGCAAACAACTCGGGCATGTCATGCACTGCATGTCTCTGCATGTCCCGTGCTAAGCCACGACGCACATGTCAATCGATCTGCGAATATGGCAAATGCCCATCGATACCGCACGCCGTGCATGTAGGCCGAGATATACCGTACCGTGATGCTTTGTTCCTGCCGAGCGCGCGGGCTGTTGTTTTAAGTCATGCACGTGATTATCGCTCGATCGTGTTGCACAGCCTCAGACTTGATGTTGCACCGAATAATCCCAAAATAATGGTGTGCAACTTCAGTCTTTGAAAAATGCTGAGCATTATTTGGAATCTACATTTTCTTTTGGCAGGCCAAATCAACATTTCGATATAAACCTTTGTTTTAGAGGATTTCAATACAAACCTACCTTAGCAAATTTGCACATTGTTTCTAGAATGTGCAACTATTGATTGCTATGGGTGGGACAAACTTCGGGACATGGATCTAACATCTTAATCTCCTAAGCATTGGACACTCCATTTTTCTATATGTTTGGAAACATGCGGTTTAAACAATGTGTATATGTTTTTGTAAGTGGCATTTTCAAGAAAAAGTTGTTATAGTTCTCAACGCAAGTCGGTCTAAATAGTGGATCCAAGCGGATCGAGCTGCCTCCTCCCCTACCTCCCCACCCCAGCGACTAGACACACACACATTATGTAATGTTTGACTCGCATACTCAAAACTTAAAACCCAAAAAGATTATTATTTATTTTTCTCTTCAACTCTAAGCTCGCCTACGAATATGTATTAGAGGACTTCCATAAAATTTGTTGAAGTTTCTGCTAGAAAAGTCAATCCTAAATTTGGGATTTCTTCACTGACCCACATAACCAATATGGACAACGATGCCAAGAATCAGAGGTATCAGGGACCATGAAAAATGGTAATAGGGAACTAAAAGCCTCAAATTAGTGCAATCTAGAAGTATGCATTTTCAATACTCCAAATTGGTAGGGAAAAATATTGCTAAAAGCCTCAAATTAGTGCACTCTAGAAGTCTGCCTTTTCACTACTCCAAATCGGTAGGAACAAATATTGATCATCACTTAAATGGTATGTGAGATTGACCGAGTCTTTAGTGAGAGATGATCCATGCATATGTCCTCATTTTGTATATCTTAAACAGAAAGAAATTTGAGTTATATGATCTAGCCCTGTGCGGATTGTCATTAGAGGTGCTTGGGTCAGACTGTCATTAGAGGTGCTCTATGTGTCCAACATTCTTGTAAATAGTAATTCTGGTTTTTCTTTACTTATGTACATTAAGAAACATGTAGTGCTCTTGAGCTGTAACAAGTTGACCTAAAGTGCTTTTTAGGTTGACAAGATACTGAGACTTGTTGCAGTTGGCACTACTGTGTATTATGGTGATCATGTTTTTTAACATGCTAGTATTTAACAACCTATTCCCTTCACTGGCAATTTTCACTGATTTTATGTATATATTTCCATAGCAAATATTTGGGTGTGGCCGGCTGGATATCACCACCCTAACTATGCACAACTAGATAATGGCCCACGTGTTGCTGCGGACTATAGTACAAACAATAATTACTAAGAGTGAGCTAAAAGGAAAAACAAACTTGTACAAATATAATTAATTACTCAACGTTTACATTTTTACAATAAATTATAATCATGAACATATTATACCCGATAAACCGAAAGGTCGCTTATAGTAGGAATATATACTACATTGTGATTCATAATGTATTTATATTATATTGTATATGATGATATTTTATTCTTTATGATTTCTCAAACTTAGTAAGGATTGAAGTTTGTATATATTTATACGCCTTATTTATTGGAATGAAGGTACTCCGCACTAAAAAAATCAAAGTTAGTCCGGAAACCCTTGTACATTACTGAAGTCCAAGTTGCACAAATGAAGAATGGTGCAATTTAGGCATGAGACACAAGGATTGAACAAGAAAATCTCTAGATAAGCCATCTACTAGTGTTCACGATATTCAAAGCCTAGGTCTACCAAAAACCTAGTCCAAATATAGAACTACGGTCATGTAAAATCACTGGTGATTCAATATGTTGGAAAAAGTATATTGGAGGCACATTTTCCGATGAGGTAGTTGAGTGTTCTTAAATAAGTGCAACCTATATAAATAACTAGGCAAAAATTTGAAAAGTATGAACCCTAGTTGCAATTTTCTTGATGTGGTTGCTGCACATTTCCATAAAAAAACTATGTTTAACAAAAAGTGGAACATATAAGTAAGGAGACAAGAAAAAGGACAAATATGTACATAACCTTTGGGATGCATATCTCTCGGTGGGGTAGTTGCGTATTTCTAAAAAAGTGCTACTATGGTGTGTTGAAAAATGCAACCTATATAAAAGTAGCACACAAGAAAATAAAAATACACATAGTATCTAGTTGCAATTTTCCCAATAGGAATATTTCACACTCAGAGATGTACACTATGGTGTAGCAAAGAGTGCAACCTACAAATAACCAGAAAAAAAAACTAATTGCGGGGAAGGAAAGGAGAAGAATATAATTGCACAGCTCTTTTTGCTAACGCGGGGGGAAGGAAAGGAGAAGGATCTAATTACCTACCGTCAAAAAAGGAAACCACCTGGTGGTCGGATATTGGTCGGAACTTGACCGAGGCATCAAAAATGGAATGGCCTACCGTCAAAAAAGGAAACCACCTGGTGGTCGGGGATTGGTCGGAACTTGAGTGCGCGGGAAGGTCTGAGCGGTCGACCGCCTAATAGGGTTGCCCCAAATAACCAGACAAAAAAACTAGACTGATACATGTAGAACTACATATAGAACCCTTAGTTGCACATTTTTCAATGAGGTAGTTGCACATTTATACAAAAAGAAGTGCAATTATGGTGCGGGAAATAGCAATCTATATAAATAACCAGATAGAGACCCCACCCCACCCCAAAAAAAAGATACGTGAAAATTGTAGTACTGCAATGCTATAAATAATCAGACCAAAATAAATGACAATACATCTCCTATCTGCATTCTTATCGATGGAGCCACTTTTCTCGATGGTGTGGTGAAATTTTTTAGCCTATAAATAGCAATATGAAAGAAGGAAAAGAAATAGTGAAAAATTAAACTGGTTTGCATGTTTATCAATGAGATAGTTATATGTATTAAGAAAATTCAACTACGGCTCGTTCCAATGCTCGTATTCGTCGCTAGATGGTCCAAAGATCAATTTGTAATTCTATAATCTTTGGTGTTTTTTTACTGCTGTTGATGATTATTAATAGATGGGTGGTCATTTTCCGCATTAGAGAAAAGTATTTCCTAGTCGCAGAAAGAAGAAACGAAAATATTGTGCACAATTTATTGTTCTTTCCATAGTTAACAAAAGTATGCTACACGGATTTTCGGTCCATTCTGTCGCAGCAACGGAGCCCAAGAAGTCCCGTCGCCATGTAAACATTACACGTTAGGTCCACTTATAATATTAGTAGCCAAAACTGGAAATACAACAAAGGGCATTTGGTCTAGTGGTATGATTCTCGCTTAGGGTGCGAGAGGTCCCGAGTTCAATTCTCGGAATGCCCCAAAGATTGAATTTTTATCTCTCTTTCTCTAGAATGTCGTATTTTTGAACCGAAGCGCATCATGGGGTACATCGTTCTCAGCTTCATAATTTTTCGGAGCTCCTTCCAGAACCATGCCAGCTTGTTGTCTCTCCATTATTTCCACACTACCTAAAACAGAGGCTCTCTGCGGCGCGTGTACCCGGCGCTGGACGCTTCTGTCCGTCGACCTGCGCACCACATCAGCGCCGCCGAGCAAGACGACACACGCAACTCCCGTGTCCGTCAGTGACTGAATTGGCGTGACGACGCGATGCGACGCTAGCCCGCTCGGCCGCAGCCATGTGCCAGAGCGCATCTTGTCCATATCTGACACGCCATGGCGCCGCGGCACTATTTACCATCCTGACCGCCTCGTCGCACTGCGTAGTCCATCCACTTCTCGCGGTTCCATCCTCTCCCTGCCATCGCCGGCAATGGCGAATTCCGGCGCCGGAGCTGCCGCGTCTCGCATGGTGCTGCTAGTGCTCCTACTCGTCGCTGTCTTCGCGGGGTCCTCCCTCGCGCAGGCTCCAGGCAACCGCACCGTGAGTTTTCTTGCACGCTCACATCTCGCGGTGACATTCCAGAGTCTGGCAACCAACGACTGTTCTCTCTTCACTGACGCGCGCTGTTTTGTGTGCAGGAGGCTGCGGCGGCGGCGGCGCGGACGTGCAAGTACACGGTGAAGGTGAAGACGAGCTGCGCGTCGCCGGCGCGGACGTCGGACGCGGTGAGCGTGGCCTTCGGTGACATGTACCGCAACGAGGCGTACGGCGCGCGGCTGCCGGGGGGCGGGAAGGTGTTCGAGCGCTGCGGCGCCGACACGTTCCACGTCACCGGCGCGTGCGGGTACGGCGTCTGCTACCTCTACCTCCGCCGCGCCGGACGCGACGGCTGGGCGCCCGAGTGGGTCCAGGTCGCCGAGCCGGCGGGGCCTGGGGCCGGGGAGAAGCCCTCCACGTTTCGCTTCGGCGAGCCGCTGCCGGACAACGTCTGGTACGGCCACAACCGCTGCCCCAAGGCCGCGCGCGCGGCGGCGGCGAGGACGAACACCTCCTCTGCTGCTGCGGCTTCTTCGCCTCTAGGCTAGGCGGGCTGACTCGGCTCTCCTCACCAGTCACCAGGCACATCCAGACATCCATAGTCACCTTCCTGTATGTAATTGGCATCCACCGAGAATAATAATAAGCAGATTTCATGTCTCCATGGATAACAATTCAATAACGACGGCACATTCAATCCCTCCTGATGCCAAGGCGCGCAACGACAGCGGTGGCAGCTCGGACGAACACCTCTGCCTTTTTTTTCTTCGATAAAGAGCATATCCCTATGTTCTGAAATTTGTTTTGAAATACTCTACATTTTAGCTTTTAGTCAATAAGATTAAGAAAATGAAGTTTGGATATCACTATTTGCAATGTTGCTTGGATTGGATGTTTACCAATTTAAGTAGTATACTAATAAATGTCTAATTTTTCCTAGAATGTAGAATAAAAAAACGGAGGAATAGAGAATATATTAATATCGTGGGGATACTAATTACACCTAACCTCTGCAACAACATTATGTCCTACTGGCATAAAGGATGCGCACAGCCAAAAAAATAAAAAAAATACAGAAAAAGAAAGATCCCGCTGCAGAGATCCATAACTTAAAACAACAACAGTGACACCACCAATACAACACCAGAAGCTTGACTTCTCCATAAGCAACGTCTCTAAGAAGGAAACGTTGCAGAAACGCTGTCATCGCCCGATCATAGATCTTAGGTTTTCACCCTGAAGAAAGTCATCTCTATCAAAACAATGCCTTCAAGAAGAACATTGCCAAACGCAACCAATTAAGGACAGGCATTGGGTTTTCACCCTGAAAGATAAGACTCTGAACTTCTCCTATGCAGCCGCCTCCACATACCAATCGATGTTACAAGCCACGAATCGCGAAGTCAATTCCACCTCAGCACCAAGATCCGACCATCATAGCTATTCCACCGATCTCGGCTTGATGACGTTCCCCGCTAGCACCATGGAAAGATAACGAGCTCCATGATATTAACAGCTAGTAGAGCTTGGAGGCGCTCCCTCTGAAACCAAACGGCCAGATGAATAACATGGGTACGCACGACCGAAACTACCCAATACAGCAATCTTCACGCATTGTTCGCACAATAAATTTTGCCAGCCGGGCCTTCCGGAACACGATAATCCACCCAGACTGGTTGGAACAAGCATCCGATAGATCTTCAAACTTGGTGCGAGAAAAATCTTAGAACTGCCACCTTTATTCTTCGACGCGAACAAACCGGCCCCCACTCCCGCCATCCGCCGCCCGACGATGATAGAGAAGGTAATCACTAAGTCGTCGCCGCCAAGCCCATGGAGTATGTAGAGAAGAAAGCTCGGCATCAGGCCGTGTTCCCTGGTCATGAGCCCAGCGGCGCTGCCCATGGTCGCCCGAACAAATCTGCCAAAACCATCGTCGTGGCAGACTGTAGAAGACGAAGCAGAACGAGCAGACCCTCTAGGCCTAAAACGGGCCCAGATCCAACTTAGATATCTCCAATTTAGAGCCATTTCCTTACATGATTGGCTCTTATCTAGTGATTTCTGTGGTTGTCTAGGATGTATTAATTCCTACTCGTGCCATATTGTTTGGTTGCTATTTTTGTCACACGCATGTAGTACATGCTTGCCACATTGAAATACGGTGAGCTTAACATACCACACACAACACATAATATGGTTCATTAGCAATATACTACATATCATATTGACATATAACATAGTAGTATGCATGAATGCATCATATTACTAATAGATGTCTTCGAGCATATTAGTTACACCACATCAGCAAAAACAAAATGTTCTAATCCGTTAGAGCATCTCGAGTCACGTCCCTCAAACCGTCCCCCAAACGACGCCGGATCGAGCGTGTGGGGGACGTGTTTTGTTCGTGCCGCGTTTGGGGGACGCCGCTTCCCAGCCGCGTCCCACAAACACCGTCCCCAATAAGAAATTCAAATATTTTGCATTTAAAAGAGATCGTTCCCACCGAAGTCGTCGTGATCAGAGTAGCGGCGATCAAAGTACTGGGCGCGCGATCATATTACAGATCGGTGGTGCATGATAAATTAGAAGAAGGTGTCGGGCGACGACACCGCATCCTGAGTCGACGTAGGCCCGTGTGCATGCTCCGTCTGCTCCGTCGTTGACGCCGAGGCAGAGGCCGACGTAGGTGTAGTAGCAGATGCTGTCGTAGATGCATCTGCCGGCTCTTGCTCCGGGGTTGGGGTTGTTGCCGCAGCCGCTGTCGCTGCCTGGGCCGCCGCCTCGGCCGCCGCCATTTTGGCTTCGATGTCGTCGAGAATCTGGCCTTTGAAGAAGTTGTGCGCCGGATGCTGGGGAGACATTCCTTCTGTCGACGCTCTCTGCAGGGACATGTCGTCCCTGCGTTTCTTGAGCTCAATCTTCTCCTCTTGCCTCTTGAGAAGTGTCGCCCACATTTCGTCGGCCTTTTTGTCGTGGGAGAGCAAGGTCGAGGAGACCTCGACGAGGCATTTCGTGATCGACGCCTACGTCTTCTCAGACGACGCAGCGTCGGCCAAGGCGGCCTTGGCAGCCTTGTTGCCGATAGGACATCCTGCCGACGTTGCCAGCGGCACATCCAGATCAATGACGTCTTTCCCATTCGATAACGACAGGCGCGTCAACCACCATTTCTCGTTCAGTTTGAGCTTGCTATAGCAATGCGTCAGCGTGAAAGACATATGTCCTTCCGAGTTCCTCTGGAACATATCCACGGCCTTGTCAAACTAACCAAAGGAACACAATCATTTCATCGAACAAAATGTAGGCGCTGCAGATTATCTAAGAAAGAGTCGTACCATTTGGCTGATGCCGACGCCGCTCTCGCCTCTGGTCTCGATCTCGTGATGGAACCCATGGAACATTTTCACCGACGCCTGGATGATGGCCCATCGCGTCGACATTGCCTTTTGGCTCCTCTTTATTGTCACTTTGTTGTAGTCGATGTTGATCAACTTGCGCTCATCGAACTCGGCCTTGATTCTCACCCAATACTTCCCGTACTTTTGGTTGGCGCCGATGATGGAGTCATGGCTCACCGTCGCCCATGACTCGCACAGACATTGATCCTCCAGAGGCGTCCACTTGGGGCCTCGTGTGCCCGACGCCTTCTTCTTCTTCCTCACGCCGTCCGCGTCTGCCTCCACGAGATCATCCTCACCGACACCCTCCTCGTCCTCTTCCTTGCCGCCCTCTTCGTCCTCCTCATCATCGTCGTCCTCCAACCCCTCCTCCTCCTCGTCCTCCTCCCCCCTCCTCCTCTGCACCGCCGCCGTCAAATTCAAGCGGCCCACTGCGGCCAGTGAATGGGGCGCCGTCGGGACCGGGTCCTGGCTCGCGCTGGGGCGCTTGCTCGTACGCCGGGGAGCAGAAGAGCGAGTTGGGGTTGAAGCCGCCATGCGGTAGCGCATCCTGGTAGTGGGGCGACAAGTTAGGCGTCACGCACCCGGGAGTGGCGGAGGGGCCGTGATGGCGTGTAACTCACACGTTCGTTGGGAACCCCAAGAGGAAGGTATGATGCGCACAGTAGCAAGTTTTCCCTCAGAAAGAAACCAAGGTTTAATCGAACCAGGAGGAGCCAAGAAGCACGTTGAAGGTTGATGGTCGCGAAATGTGATGCGGCGCAACCGGCGCCAACGCGGAACCTGCACAACACAACCAAAGTACTTTGCCCCAACGAAGCAGTGAGGTTGTCAATCTCACCGGCTTGCTGTAACAAAGGATTAAACGTATCGAGTGGAAGATGTTTGCAAAGAAAATAGTAAAACAAGTAGATTGTATGCTATGTAAAGAATAGGACCGGGGTCCACAGTTCACTAGAGGTGTCTCTCCCATAAGATAAAGCATGTTGGGTGAACAAATTACAGTCGGGCAATTGACAAATAGAGAAAGGCATAACAATGCATATACATGATATGATAAATATAGTGAGATTTAATCCGGGCATTACGACAAAGTACATAGACCGCCATCCAACTGCATCTATGCCTAAAAAGTCCACCTTCAGGTTATCGTCCGAACCCCCTCCAGTATTAAGTTGCAAAGCAACACCAATTGCATTAAGTATGGTGCGTAATGTAATCAACAACTACATCCTTAGACATAGCATCAATGTTTTATCCCTAGTGGCAACAACACATCACAACCTTAGAACCTACTGTCACGATCCCAGATTCAATGAAGGCATGAACCCACTATCGAGCATAAATACCCCCTCTTGGAGTTAAGAGCAAAAACTTGGCCAGCCTCTACTAATAACGGAGAGCATGCAAGATCATAAACAACACATAAACAATAGATTGATAATCACCATAATCATAGTACTCTCTATCCATCGGATCCCGACAAACACAACATATGGTATTACAGATAGATGATCTTGATCATGTTAGGCAGCTCACAAGATCCAACAATGAAGCACAACAAGGAGAAGACGACCATCTAGCTACTGCTATGGACCCATGGTCCAGGGGTGAACTACTCACTCATCACTCCGGAGGCGACCATGGCGGTGTAGAGTCCTCGGGAGATGAATCCCCTCTCGGCAGGGTGCCGGAGGCGATCTCCGAATCCCCCGAGATGGGATTCGGCGGCGTCTGGAAGGTTTTCCGTATCGTGGCTCTCGGTCTGGGGGTTTCGCGACGGAAGCTTTAAGTAGGCGGAGGGTCAACGCGAGGCCACACGAGGGGCCCGGCAGGTCGGCGCGGCCAGGGCTTGGGCCGCGCCGGCCACCCTCTGGCCGCCTCGTGGCCCCACTTCGTTATCTCTTCGGTCTTCGGAAGCTTCGTGCAAAAATAGGACCCGGGCGAAAGTTTCGTCCAATTCCGAGAATATTTCTTTACTAGGATTTCTGAAACCAAAAACAGCAGAAAACAGCAACTGGCTCTTCGGCATCTTGTTAATAGGTTAGTTCAGAAAATGCATAAATATGACATATAATGTGCATAAAACATGTAGGTATCATCAATAAAGTAGCATGGAACATAAGAAATTATCGATACGTTGGAGACGTATCAGCATCCCCAAGCTTAGTTCTGCTCGTCCCGAGCAGGTAAAACGATAACAAAGATAATTTCTGAAGTGACATGCCATGTTTCAACCAAGTGTCACAAAGGGGTACCTCCATGCCGCCTGTACAAAGGTCTAAGGAGAATGCTCGCATTTCGGATTTCTCGCTTTTGATTATTCTCAACTTAGACATCCATACCGGGACAACATGGACAACAGATAATGGACTCCTCTTAAATGCATAAGCATGTAGCAAAGTTATTATTCTCATATGAGATTGAGGATATATGTCCAAAACTGAAACTTCCACCATGATTCATGGCTTTAGTTAGCGGCCCAATGTTCTTCTCTAACAATTTTGCATGCTCCAACCACTCAAATGATAGACCTTCAGACAAGACGGACATGCATAGCAACTCACATGATATTCAACAATAGTTGATGGCGTTCCCAGAAGCATGGTTATCGCACAACAAGCAACTTAATAAAAGATAAAGTGCATAAGTACATATTCAATACTACGATAGATTTTAAGGCTATTTTGTCCCATGAGCTATATATTGCAAAGGTAAATGATGGAATTTTAAAGGTAGCACTCAAGCAATTTACTTTGGAATGGCGGAGAAATACCATGTAGTGGGTAGGTATGGTGGACACAAATGGCATAGTGGTTGGCTCAAGGATTTTGGATGCATGAGAAGTATTCCCTCTCGATACAAGGTTTAGGCTAGCAAGGTTATTTGAAGCAAACTCAAGGATGAACAGGTGCAGCAAAACTCACATAAAAGACATATTGTAAACATTATAAGACTCTACACCGTCTTCCTTGTTGTTCAAAACTCAATACTAGATATTATCTAGACCTTAGAGAGACCAAATATGCAAATCAAATTTTAGCAAGTGTTCGACGCGTTTTTGTTACCAAAAATGCAAGTTGAGCTACCAACGACAAGCTGCGTGTATATGTACACATGAAGCTGGTCATTTGTTCGATCAGTTTAATACGTGCATATGCATGAAATCTAGAGAGAGTCCATGGATGTATCAAACGTGCGTGCATGGCACGATCAGGCAGCTAGGATTAGCGCCTAAGCAAAAGGAAAGGAAGGCAACTAACTAGTATTTTGTATTTGTATACAACTAAGAATACTACAGCGTATGTACGGTCCGTCCGGCCGGCCGGCCGCGTGCGTACTGCATATCGGATTCGTTAGCCGCAGCTAACAAAACGGAGGCGATTAGTATCGCAGGGGAGAGCTAGCGCGTGGGACGATCAGATAAACATCTCCAGTTGAAACAAACTCCGAAGAGTCAGCGCTCGTCGCCATCCATTCGGTGTCGCCCGCTGCCTATAAAAGGCATGACCCAACCACAACTCGGAGGAAAAAAGCCAGAAGCGAAGGGACGAAGACGGAGGAAGAACTCTCTCAGGAGGCAGAACTCACCAGCCGGAGGCAGGACGACGAAGACGCACAGCTTGCCGCCCGGAGACGCAGCTCACGCCTGAAGAAAAGGCACCCAGCCATCAAACATCATACACGCACAACTTTCCACAACCTAAACCCATCTACAATTTTCATCCTGTCCACAGTCCAAACACCACACATACACCGATCGGTCAGAAGCAAGGAGGCCATGGAGGAGAAGCTACTTAAGGGTGAGAAACATGGTTAATCTCTCTCTCTTATTTTGCATTACATGCACACATGCATCTCGCACGGACGCTTCGAGGTGGTGCTCTACCTGCCGGGAAGACGCGATGTCGGGACCGCCGGCGTGCAGCCCGGCATCATCTCCAACTCCGCGAATGGTGTTCAAGGCGACGGTGTCATGGTGGCGGGGTCGCCGGCGCGCTGCCCGGCGCCATCTCCACCACCCGCGAGGCGCGACGATGACGACCTTGATGAGGCTGTCGGCGTGAACCGCGGCGCCATCTTCATCACCCGTGAGGCGTGGCGACGACATCCATGCCGGGGCTGCCGGCGCGCAGAGCGGCGCCAACACCATGACACCCGCGAGGCGCGACGACGACGACCTTGACGAGGCTGCCGGCGTGCAGCGCGGCGCCAACTCCATGGCACCCGCGAGGCGCGACGACGACGTCCGCAACGAGGCTGCCGGCGTGCAGCGCGGCGCCATCTCCATGGCACCCGCGAGGAGCAACGACGACGTCCGCGACGAGGCTGCCGGCGTGCAGCGCGGCGCCATCTCCGTGGCACCGTCGAGGCGCAACAACGACGACGTCCACGACAAGGCTGCCGGCATGCAGCGCGGCGCCAACATCAACACCACGCCTGCGAGGCGCGACGGTGACGCCCATGAGAAGGCTGCCGACGTACAGCGCGGTGCCTGCTCCACGACGCCCACGAGCCACGACGACAACGTCCGCGAGGAGGCTGCCGGCGTGCAGCACGGCGCCATCAACACCACCACAACCCGCAACGACGACGTCCGCGAGGAGGCTGCCGGTGTGCAGCGCGGCACCATCTCCACCACCCGTGAGGCGCGGCGACGACGTCCGCGAGGAGGCTGCCGGCGTGCAGCGCGGCGCCATCAACACACCCACAAGCCGCGACGACGACGTCCGCGACGAGGCTGCCGGCTGGTGCGTAGCCTGGCGCCATCGACACCACACCCACGGGGCGCGACAACGACGTCCGCGACGAGGCTGCTGGCGCGTAGCATGGCGCCATCAACACCCTCACCCACGAGGCGAGACGACGACGTCCGCGACGAGGCCGCCCGCGTGTATCGCGGCGCCACCTCTACCACAGCCGCGAGGCGCAACGACGACATCGGCCGGGTCGGCGCTGCCGGTGTGCAGCATAGATGCTGTCTCACCTATGGCCCATGCCGGGGACGAGGGCGTCCGGACTGCCAGCGTGCAACTCATCTGCCGGGCAGCTGCCATGACGCTGCCTAGAGGCGCGCACGGAAGGAGCGCAGCTCATATTTGGCAAAGTGTCTCTTTCAGTCAATCCTATACTTATGCGTATGCATGCACAAAGCATGCGCGCGCTTAGCACGTATGGGTGCATCGGGCAGCCTCCACGCTGCCCGTGGCCGTGCGATGGCGCTTGGCACGTACGCAGGCAGCCGTTCACCAGGTGTCGGACATCTCCGACGCTCGCCGCCAAAGCTGCATATGCTAGTTACGGTGACCGGGATCACCATCGACCTGAGAGCAATTCTAGGCGGGCATCCGCTGCCCGCCAGCCACGCCGAAGTGGCTCTAGACGGGCGGCTGCACTTTCCGAGAAGCAACGATTCCTTCGCTGCGCCATCGACTCCACTCCACCGCGAGCCCGTGAGGCGGTGTCTTTGACTACTCTGACAGCCATAAACTTGGCGTCGGACTGAGACAAGGCACCGACCACAACGGCTACAACGACTCGTGCAAGCGTGTCGGTTTTCATACCGACGCGATCTCCATCGACAACTTACTCCCGCGAGGCATACCCCTTGCGCACCCCGACAAGGCTACTGGTCGTCGAAAAGTCCGAGCTGAGCGGACCCATGCTACTTCAACTCCAACTACACCAACGCCGTCAAGACCGACGAGGCGCGACGGCGAGGGCGGGCGTGGCTGGAGCAAAGGCCACGCTACGTGCGGCGCGTGTACCGACGAGGACACGGGCTCTGCCGCCGCCCACACACACACCACCACCACATCATGCATGGAGAACGCGAAGCGAAGACGACGAAGACGACCACATGGCTTAATCGGAGGTGTCTCGCGGCGTAACCCGCGGGAGTAATTAACCGGGTGCCTTCCGAGGCCCCGGGAACCAGGAGATCACAATCGCCATAGTCAGGCTGGCCGCGCAATCAGGCCACGGAGCGCTCTGTATTCGGGAGCTTGTACTTTGTTTCTCCAAGAGAGATTAATGAAATGCATGCTTCCCTATCTTTTTCTTGTGTACTACGGTACACTGGCACGCCCGCACCTATTTTCTTTACCCCGGCGCATGAGAGAAACACGCTACCATCCTTCCCCTCAACGTAGCGCGTCTGGCTTTCACAGACGTTTTTCTCGTGTCAAACAAATTGGCACGCCCGGTGGGACATGGTTCTCCTCCCATCTTTGCTTCGCTGTGGTCGTCAAAGTCGTCTTCGCCGGTTCATCCAATCCACACAGCATCCTGCATGAGAAGCCGCCAGCGTGGAGCTCCGCTGATAAAGAATCCTCTTCATGCAGGAGGACTGTCCCGCGCCAACACCTCGGAGCCTTGGGTGATCCACTTTGGATCCAAGCTGCCTCCCATGGTCGTCATCACGCATGACGCCAAGACCTACATGCACCAAGCCCAGGAGCCAGCACAGTTCCAAACTGTGCAATCCAAGAAGGCACGAAGGCGGGTCTCCGCCACAGCACAGAAGGAGCGCCGCGAGCTAATGCTCGAGGCACGCGCCCTGTTGAAGGAGTCAACTAGGGCCAACATCAATGGCAGCGCGGAGGCCTCTCAACGCCTCCAAGCTAAGACCGCAAGCAAGAAGGCGGGTGCGGCATCACTTCGCGCCCCTACGACGACTCGGCGCACCGAAGTGGAGCTCCTCAAAGGCTTGGAGGATGCTTCGCAGAATTTGCGGAGGCTTGTGACGAACGCGCGTTCGTCTGATAGCCCGCATCCACTACGCAACTACAGGAGGAAGTACCGCAAGGTGCGACGACTCCACCAACAAATGAGCTCCCGCATCGCTCAGAGCACGATGCAAGAGGAGGATTGGTCCTTCGGCGTTAAGGACCTCGTGGATAAGGCAATAACACGTGACTTGCCCCCCGGCGACGGCGCGAGTGGGTCATCAAGAGCAAAGGAGGCGGTGAGACGAGCCGTCATGAAGGAGTTCTGGAAACGGCGCTCCCGCAAAGAGCCTGTTCTGGCAGGCTGTACGGTCTCCGCCAGCTCCGAAGATGCTCGGAGAGGCATGTGTGCGCCATGCTTCCACACTTCGGAGGTAGGCGGACGCTCCATCCGCAACGACAACAGGTTCGCCGTTCTTCGGAGCGAGGCACCTGCGCCACGCGGAGAGGACCTCCGGCAGGAGTTCCGTCGGCTGCAGGAGCATATGGACCATATCCAAAGGAGGCTTCGCGAACAAGGAGCACCAAGTTCTTCATCAGCAGAAGCTGGGGGAAGGATGAGGCGCCAGGCCCCTAACCATCGTCCTCAACACGAGCGCCAAACATTGGGGCCTCGACGACAAGCTTCACCCACTCGACACATTCAGCGGGGGCATCCTTACATGCCCCCACGATGGAACCGGTGGTCACGTCACCAAGAGGACGAGAGGAACCCTCGCCCCGCTCAACAGTGGAGACCCCGGGATCCTCCACGAGTTCCACTTCCCCCTCGAGCTTCTTCACCCGCTAGGCGTGGAGATCAACTTCATGTGCAACCTTTGAGGGAAGGGCGTGCCTCGTCCACAAGGCGAACTGCGCCACCACTTCTACCCACACCGTCGATGCCTCCTAGAACCCATGCCACTCCCACGGAGAATCAACGCAAGCGTGAGAGGCGCCGAAGGAACCGCCGAGTTCTATACAAAGAACTCGAGGACTTGGTGCTCCGTCATACCCAAGTGCGGGTGCGACCGGATGGCGGGATCGCTCAAGAAAGTGACAAGATTGGCTTCCGTATCTCCCCAGAGTTGGAGCGGCATGAGCGGTACAATTACCTGCTCAACCGCCTAGCTCCAAAACCGCGCAAGGCATCCGCAGGGGGTGCCGAACAAAGGAACACGACGGCTGCACCGCCACTTCCTTCATCGACTCCCAAACTGGATGGCCAGCAAGCGAAGGAGGCCTCCACGTCCTCACATTCGGGACGACAAAAGACACCAGCACCAACAGCTACGCCAATGGAGGGCGTCGAAGAAACCCCTGCCTCCTCCAACACGAAGGCGGATCTTGGGGAAGCGACCACCATTGCCCCGGGACGAAGCGCGATGCCTCCCAATGAGCCATCTCTTGCCCCTCTTCCGAGAGGAGAGCAGGAGGAGGAGGCTGTCCTTCAGCGGGAGGCTGGGGGTGATAAAGAGGCAAAGGAGAAGAACCTCGCCTTGTGCGGCACTGTAGCAGTGCGCCCTAGGCTCGAGCCAAATGATGGATGGCAACCACCTCAGGTCACCCATGAGTTTGGTTATCCCTCGGATGAGGAGATCATGCCAAACCCAAAGGCGGACTTCAAGAGGGGCTTCCTGCCACGCCTCGGCCATGTACGCTCATGGTTCAAGGGCGCCGAGGCGGAATCATCTGCGTCACAAGACGGAGCAAGATCAACTGCACCATGCCTACCTATCATGACGGGGAAGAGCTCATTATCCGACGGTGACTCGGGATATCATCCAGATATATCGCCGCGCCGCTACACCGACATCGCCTCAAGACTACCTCAGGATCCCGATGAACTGCTACATGTTGCAAGTCGTTCTGGAGCCAACACACGGCTACGGTCCATCGCACGACAAAATGTTGCAGTTGGGTCCGCTGACGGGGAGGAACTGGACGACGACAATGATGAAGAAAGCTTCTCCGATTCTTCTTCCTCATCTTCATTGGTGAAACTCCCAAGCTCTCCTCCCTATCACGAGCTAGCCCCGTCCGTGCTATCAGACTGTGAAGATGGACTTGAAGATCTGCACACTGCACCCGCCCACATGGCGGTGGACGGCGTGAACAAAGACGGCACTGCATCCGCGGAAGCCAGCACGTCAACGGCGCGAGAAGTGGCCCTTGAAGAACAAGTGAAGAAGCAGGGCCAAACCCTTGACAAACTATCGTCAAAACTCGATCGATTCATCGAAGCTATGATGAACAACAACAATGGTGGCGGGGGCGCCGTTCCACCGCAAGGAATGCCACACGCGGCGGTGGACCCGCAAGAAGAGGAGTTACACGGCGACACTCTAATGATAGGGGGGCTGAATGATGGGCGCCAACATCAAGAACCAAACGCGCAGACCCGACAGTGGGCTAGCCCAGCTGGTGCTTCAAGCGCAGCAGCACAACCGAGCTTGTTGAAAAGCTACCACGACATCGTCGAAGACATGGTGGAAAAGAGATTTAGGCAACTAACGATCGATCAAACACCTCGCACTTCAGAGTGCGAGCTGGAAAAGCCATATGAAGCGTGGCATGACCGAGTGTCGTTCCCCGCTGGATGGCACCCGCAAAAGGTGGCGTGGTTAGAAGAAGAATCAAGGAGATAGAAGAGGCCGCAAGGGGAGCTCGAGACATCCAGCCCCCATCCCTCTACGTATCTGTGGCTTCTCCATTGGAGGTTTGGGCCATCCCAAGTTTATCTGGGTCTAGAACCCAAACCATTTTCTATAAAGTTCCGCAGGTACAACATTGTGATTCCATATTTGAGCTTCCCCAACCTCGCATTAATACAGAAGAGGCATCGTCAACAATGAAGGCCGAGCCCAAGGTGGCTCGCCTGCTGGAGAAGGCTGGGTTTACCCTTCAGCGAAACAACAGGATCCCTCCGCCCCCCGCAGTGTGCGAGGCGTGGTGGAGGCAATCCGAGGATCTCATCAAGAAGAAGCACAAGGCTCGGCCCAAGTTCGGGCTCGGTTACGTCGACCTTGGCGGCTCCGACGATGAAGAAGAGGGGCCATCCTACGTCCCACGAGCTACGTGCCATGCTACGTCTGTCTCTTCAGGATACGACACCGAACCTTCACGTCGCGGTCTTCATCGACGAAACTACAACGACAACGACCAAACCGAGGTGGGGGAGCTTGACTCGACATCAGCCCCGCAAGAGCTAGAAGACGGTGGGCAGCCCACAATCGACGAGCTCGTGGAGGTCAACCTTGGGACAGAGGATGATCCACGCCCCACTTTCGTTAGCGCCACGCTGACGGAAGAGGAGCGCGAAGGCTATCGAAGCTTCTTGATGGAGTATCGAGATTGCTTTGCCTGGAACTACAAGGAGATGCCGGGGCTGGACCCTCGTGTGGCCACTCACAAGCTGGCGATTGATCCACATCACCGCCCGGTCAAGCAGCCTCCACGACGCTTACGACCTGAATTTGAAGACCAAGTCATCGCCGAGGTAGATAAACTTATCCTTGCAGGTTTCATCAAGGAGGCCAAATACACTCGGTGGCTCGCAAACATCGTGCCCGTAGAGAAGAAGAACGGCCAGGTGCGGGTCTGCCAGGACTTCCGCGACCTAAACCGAGCATGCCCCAAGGACGACTTTCCCTTGCCCATCACGGAGATGGTCGTCGACTCCACCACGGGTCATGGCGCACTGTCCTTCATGGATGGTTCGTCCGGCTACAACCAAATCAAGATGGACCCAGATGACGCCATCGACACCGCCTTCAGGACCCCGAAGGGCAACTTCTACTACACCGTCATGCCGTTCGGCTTGAAGAATGCTGGTGCAACGTACCAACGGGCCATGACGTACATACTCGGAGACCTCATCCATCATTCGGTGGAATGCTACGTCGATGACATGGTGGTCAAGACCAAAGAACGCCAAGATCACAAGGAGGACCTGCGGGTTGTCTTTGAGCGTCTACGTCAACACCAGCTCAAGATGAACCCGTTGAAATGTGCCTTCGCCGTTCAATCAGGGCTCTTCCTCGGCTTTGTCGTGCACCACCGAGGCATAGAGATCGAGCCCAAGAAGATCAAGGCCATCCTCAACATGCCACCACCCTGCAATCTCAAGGAGTTGCGGGCCTTGCAGGGGAAGCTAGCATACATTCGCCGTTTCATCTCCAACCTCTCCGGACGCATTCAGCCCTTCTCAAGCCTTATGAAGAAAGGAGCTCCGTTCGTATGGGATGAAGCTTGTCAAAGAGGCTTCGACGACATCAAGAGGTACTTGCTTAGTCCACCCGTCTTGGCAGCTCCTGTAAAAGGGCGCCCCCTTATTCTGTACATTGCAGCGCAGCCTGCTTCGATAGGCGCTCTACTCGCTCAACACAATGATGAAGGGAAGGAGGTGGCTTGCTACTACCTAAGCCGCACCATGGTGGGTGCTGAGCGGAACTACTCCCCAATAGAGAAGTTATGCTTGGCGCTAATTTTCTCCTTGAAGAAGTTGAGACATTACATGCTAGCGCTACAAATCCAGCTCGTTGCAAGAGCGGACCCTATAAGGTACGTACTAAGTCAGCCTGCGTTGATGGGGAGACTAGGTAAATGGGCACTCCTCATGATGGAGTTTGACCTAACCTTTGTCCCCCAGAAAGCGATCAAGGGGCAAGCCTTGGCAGATTTCCTTGCAGCGCACCCCATCCCCGAGGACTCTCCACTCATCACCAACCTCCCCGATGAGGAGGTGTTCACCGCTAAGCTCGAAGGTCCATGGGAGCTCTACTTCGATGGTGCTTCCCGCACGGAGGTCGACCCTGATGGAACTCCTAGGCGGAGAGCGGGGGCAGGACTGGTGTTCAAGACACCACAAGGAGGGGTGATGTACCACTCATTCTCCCTCCTCAAGGAAGAGTGCTCCAACAACGAGGCGGAGTACGAGGCACTCATCTTCGGCCTTCTCCTAGCGCTCTCCATGGAAGTCCGTTCCTTACGGGCCTATGGAGATTCTCAACTCATCGTTCGGCAAGTCAACGACATCTACGAGGTACGCAAGCCTGAACTGGTGCCGTACTACAACGCGGCCCGGAAGCTCATGGAGAAATTTCAACAAGTCGAAGTGCTCCATGTTCCGCGAAGCAGGAATGCACCTGCCGATGCGTTGGCGAAACTGGCATCAGCGCTGGTTCTCCCAAGTGACAAATCCACGCATGTGACGGTTGAAGAACGGTGGCTTCTTCCCGCTGTCTTGGAGCTCGTCCCGGAGGAAGGCGAAGTCAATACCATCACGACAAACGCCGTGGAGGAGGACGAGTGGCTGCAACCCTTCCTCGACTACTTCAAGCACGGCAGCCTCCCCGACGACCCCGTCAAGAGGCGCCAACTGCAACGACGACTCCCATCCTATGTCTATAAGGCCGGCGTCTTGTACAGACGGTCTCATGGGCAGGAGATTTTACTTCGGTGCGTCAACCGAGGTGAAGCTGAGAAGATCCTGCAGGAGATGCACCACGGAGTCTGCGGTGGCCACCAAGGCGGGGCCAAAATGTACCATGGCATACGCCTAGCTGGGTACTATTGGCCCGGCATCATGACCGACTGTCTCCGGGTGGCCAAGTCATGCCACGGTTGCCAAATCCATGGCGACTTCAAGCATCAGCCGCCGGCGCCTCTACACCCCACCATTCCCGCATGGCCATTCGATGCTTGGGGCATCGACGTCATCGGCCCTATTGACCCACCATCTTCCGGGGGACATCGCTTCATCCTTGCGGCGACCGACTACTTCTCCAAGTGGGCGGAGGCTGTCCCGCTGCGGGAGGTGAAGAGCGACAACGTCATCAACTTCCTAGAGCGAAATATCATATATCGCTTTGGGATTCCACACCGCATCACCTCCGACAACGCCAAGGCCTTCAAATCCAGCAAGATGCATAGGTTCATGGCGAAGTACAAGATCAAGTGGAACTACTCCACTGGCTACTACCCTCAAGCCAATGGGGCGATTGAAGCCTTCAACAAGACTCTTGGCAAGATACTCAAGAAGACGGTGACAAGGCACCGAAGAGACTGGCCCGATCGTCTCTTCGAGTCCTTATGGGCGTACCGTGTTACAGTCCGTACCCCAACTCAGGCTACACCATATTCCCTTGTCTACGGGAGTGAGGCCGTGCTTCCACTAGAAGTCCAGCTACCCTCTCTACGGGTGGCTATCCAAGACGAGCTCACCAAAGACGAACAGGTACACCTGCGGTTTCAGGAGCTCGACGCCCTGGAAGAGGAGCGTCTTCATGCCCTACAAAATCTGGAGCTTTATCGCCAGAACATGGTGAGAGCTTATGACAAGCTCGTCAAGCGGCGCGTCTTCCGGAAAGGCGAGCTAGTCCTTGTGCTCAGGCGCCCCATCGTCGTCACACACAAGACGAGGGGGAAGTTCGAGCCGAAGTGGGAAGGACCATACGCCATCGAGCAAGTCTACGACGGGGGTGCATACCAGCTGGTCGATCCTCAGGGAGCCCGGCCCATGCCTCCAATCAATGGAAGGTTCCTCAAAAAATATTTTTGCTAAACATTTGCCTCTTCCATTGCCTTTTTTTTTTTTTTTTGAATAATGGGGAATCCTCTGTCGGCTCGATCTATGGTGCATTCTTATATGCATAGCGTGGATATTTATTTTCCCCATTTTAAAACGGACCATGTCCAACAAAAAAAACTGGCTTTCCCCCAACACACCACGCTTGTGATTGAAGATTTGGCTACCCTGGGGCTTGTCGGAGGGTGGCACAATGTGTCAAGCTGCAAGTTGAGCGGCTCTTACACCCATAAAGCACGGCACGTACCAAGTGTATGCTTTCGGAGGCAGTGGAGAAGATTACTTGGGCACTTCATCGTACCGAGGCTCCGCGCCCCATGCTTCCTGGCGTGCCACTCTCTCACAGAGGCTCACGCCCCGGGGAAGACCTTAGGCGAAAGATCATGAAAGGCCTGCCCAACCCAGCACAAGTTGGACTAGGTGTGGAGCCACGTGACAACCCTGGGGCGTGCCACCATAAGCTCCAGATAAAGTGCCAGAGGGTTTCGTAGTCCACCAAGATGAATGGTTGCCTTCCAAGTTCTCAAGATGGGTCCCCAAGCAAGCGAAGAAGAGTCCCAAAAGTTCAAGCAAAGAAGAATTACAAAGAAGCTCAAGCAAACAAAAACTCCAAAATAAGTACAAGCAATCTCATGAAGTCCATGGTCATTCAAATGGCCCGTACAAGCAGCCCTCACAAGACGGCAAACATCAAGAAAATCCAATAATCAAGTATAAAGGTCCCAAAGATCGAGGGAACCCATTGGAAAGAAGGCGGAAGGTAGCTGTTCACCACCCCTCAAGAAGGCATGGAAACTCTCATGCAATTGTCCCAAAGCCATTCAGCCCCGTCCTACCATGCCCAAGCCTCTGGGTCCGTGGGGCATCATGCTGGGGGCATGCTGAGCTGTGGGGTTCCTCGGTACCATGATGGGCTAGGGTATAACTCTCTACTGCCTCTCGGAAGCATCTCCGAATACGGCGCCTCCACACACACTTGCACGCAAGGAAAGATATAATCGTCATGGTCTTTCGACGGTTCCCAATGACAAGTCCTTCGGTGGCCTTCTCGGATATCACACATATAGCTAGTGTATAACGGGAAAGCCAACATTTAAAAAAAATCCCAAACCAAAACCTTTTTTTTTGTTACTCTCTACCTTGCTTCGTGTTTCCTTGCTCTTGTTTCCTCGAACCCGAGAAAGTACAGGAACACGCTTTCACAAGTTGAGTTGCGACTCGGCGCCCATGATGATGGGCTCGCCACGACCTTCAAATGTCTACACCGACCTACTTCGACAATACCGGGACGGTGTTGACGCCGATGACTTTCCGGCGGCACATCTACATCGACATATGAAGATACGGGAGCAGTGCAGCGCGCCAGTGCGGCTAGCGCGAATCTGTGAAACCCTTCAATCTAGTCGGCTGGCACCATGATGGCTACATGGTCCCGGCTGGATTGATAAAATTTCTCCACGACACGGCATGTTATTTCGTCGTGGAATGAAGATGAAGGAAGACTAGCCGGTTGGTCGGCATCGCACACGATCCCAACCGGTCTTCTACAAAATGTGTACGCGACACCGCCTCTACATCAACGTTTGGCACTCGCGACACTTTCTCTACGTCAACACCCGACCATCGCAACACTGCCTCTACACCAACACTCGGCACTCGCGACACTGCCTCTACGCCAACAATCGGTAGCCTCGACACGGCCTCTACGTCAGCTGGAAAAGCATCTACATCAACCACCCGGCCCTTAGAGTTGGATCAAAATATGTGACAGGCTGCACAAATATTTGTTGCGCCAAAAGTTCCACCAAGCCGACGTCGGCTCGCTTCGCATGCAACCTCGCCTTGGCGGGGGGGATTTGTTCGACGCGTTTTTGTTACCAAAAATGCAAGTTGAGCTACCAACGACAAGCTGCGTGTATATGTACACATGAAGCTGGTCATTTGTTCGATCAGTTTAATACGTGCATATGCATGAAATCTAGAGAGAGTCCATGGATGTATCAAACGTGCGTGCATGGCACGATCAGGCAGCTAGGATTAGCGCCTAAGCAAAAGGAAAGGAAGGCAACTAACTAGTATTTTGTATTTGTATACAACTAAGAATACTACAGCGTATGTACGGTCCGTCCGGCCGGCCGGCCGCGTGCGTACTGCATATCGGATTCGTTAGCCGCAGCTAACAAAACGGAGGCGATTAGTATCGCAGGGGAGAGCTAGCGCGTGGGACGATCAGATAAACATCTCCAGTTGAAACAAACTCCGAAGAGTCAGCGCTCGTCGCCATCCATTCGGTGTCGCCCGCTGCCTATAAAAGGCATGACCCAACCACAACTCGGAGGAAAAAAGCCAGAAGCGAAGGGACGAAGACGGAGGAAGAACTCTCTCAGGAGGCAGAACTCACCAGCCGGAGGCAGGACGACGAAGACGCACAGCTTGCCGCCCGGAGACGCAGCTCACGCCTGAAGAAAAGGCACCCAGCCATCAAACACCATACACGCACAACTTTCCACAACCTAAACCCATCTACAATTTTCATCCTGTCCACAGTCCAAACACCACACATACACCGATCGGTCAGAAGCAAGGAGGCCATGGAGGAGAAGCTACTTAACGGTGAGAAACATGGTTAATCTCTCTCTCTCTTATTTTGCATTACATGCACACATGCATCTCGCACGGACGCTTCGAGGTGGTGCTCAACCTGCCGGGAAGACGCGATGTCGGGACCGCCGGCGTGCAGCCCGGCATCATCTCCAACTCCGCGAATGGTGTTCAAGGCGACGGTGTCATGGTGGCGGGGTCGCCGGCGCGCTGCCCGGCGCCATCTCCACCACCCGCGAGGCGCGACGATGACGACCTTGATGAGGCTGTCGGCGTGAACCGCGGCGCCATCTTCATCACCCGTGAGGCGTGGCGACGACATCCATGCCGGGGCTGCCGGCGCGCAGAGCGGCGCCAACACCATGACACCCGCGAGGCGCGACGACGACGACCTTGACGAGGCTGCCGGCGTGCAGCGCGGCGCCAACTCCATGGCACCCGCGAGGCGCGACGACGACGTCCGCAACGAGGCTGCCGGCGTGCAGCGCGGCGCCATCTCCATGGCACCCGCGAGGAGCAACGACGACGTCCGCGACGAGGCTGCCGGCGTGCAGCGCGGCGCCATCTCCGTGGCACCGTCGAGGCGCAACAACGACGACGTCCACGACAAGGCTGCCGGCATGCAGCGCGGCGCCAACATCAACACCACGCCTGCGAGGCGCGACGGTGACGCCCATGAGAAGGCTGCCGACGTACAGCGCGGTGCCTGCTCCACGACGCCCACGAGCCACGACGACAACGTCCGCGAGGAGGCTGCCGGCGTGCAGCACGGCGCCATCAACACCACCACAACCCGCAACGACGACGTCCGCGAGGAGGCTGCCGGTGTGCAGCGCGGCACCATCTCCACCACCCGTGAGGCGCGGCGACGACGTCCGCGAGGAGGCTGCCGGCGTGCAGCGCGGCGCCATCAACACACCCACAAGCCGCGACGACGACGTCCGCGACGAGGCTGCCGGCTGGTGCGTAGCCTGGCGCCATCGACACCACACCCACGGGGCGCGACAACGACGTCCGCGACGAGGCTGCTGGCGCGTAGCATGGCGCCATCAACACCCTCACCCACGAGGCGAGACGACGACGTCCGCGACGAGGCCGCCCGCGTGTATCGCGGCGCCACCTCTACCACAGCCGCGAGGCGCAACGACGACATCGGCCGGGTCGGCGCTGCCGGTGTGCAGCATAGATGCTGTCTCACCTATGGCCCATGCCGGGGACGAGGGCGTCCGGACTGCCAGCGTGCAACTCATCTGCCGGGCAGCTGCCATGACGCTGCCTAGAGGCGCGCACGGAAGGAGCGCAGCTCATATTTGGCAAAGTGTCTCTTTCAGTCAATCCTATACTTATGCGTATGCATGCACAAAGCATGCGCGCGCTTAGCACGTATGGGTGCATCGGGCAGCCTCCACGCTGCCCGTGGCCGTGCGATGGCGCTTGGCACGTACGCAGGCAGCCGTTCACCAGGTGTCGGACATCTCCGACGCTCGCCGCCAAAGCTGCATATGCTAGTTACGGTGACCGGGATCACCATCGACCTGAGAGCAATTCTAGGCGGGCATCCGCTGCCCGCCAGCCACGCCGAAGTGGCTCTAGACGGGCGGCTGCACTTTCCGAGAAGCAACGATTCCTTCGCTGCGCCATCGACTCCACTCCACCGCGAGCCCGTGAGGCGGTGTCTTTGACTACTCTGACAGCCATAAACTTGGCGTCGGACTGAGACAAGGCACCGACCACAACGGCTACAACGACTCGTGCAAGCGTGTCGGTTTTCATACCGACGCGATCTCCATCGACAACTTACTCCCGCGAGGCATACCCCTTGCGCACCCCGACAAGGCTACTGGTCGTCGAAAAGTCCCAGCTGAGCGGACCCATGCTACTTCAACTCCAACTACACCAACGCCGTCAAGACCGACGAGGCGCGACGGCGAGGGCGGGCGTGGCTGGAGCAAAGGCCACGCTACGTGCGGCGCGTGTACCGACGAGGACACGGGCTCTGCCGCCGCCCACACACACACCACCACCACATCATGCATGGAGAACGCGAAGCGAAGACGACGAAGACGACCACATGGCTTAATCGGAGGTGTCTCGCGGCGTAACCCGCGGGAGTAATTAACCGGGTGCCTTCCGAGGCCCCGGGAACCAGGAGATCACAATCGCCATAGTCAGGCTGGCCGCGCAAGCAGGCCACGGAGCGCTCTGTATTCGGGAGCTTGTACTTTGTTTCTCCAAGAGAGATTAATGAAATGCATGCTTCCCTATCTTTTTCTTGTGTACTACGGTACACTGGCACGCCCGCACCTATTTTCTTTACCCCGGCGCATGAGAGAAACACGCTACCATCCTTCCCCTCAACGTAGCGCGTCTGGCTTTCACAGACGTTTTTCTCGTGTCAAACAGCAAGCTCTATGTATTTCTTCATTAATGGGTGCAAAGCATATGATGCAAGAGCTTAAACATGAGTACAACAATTGCCAAGTATCACATTATCCAAGACATTTTAGAATTACTACATGTAGCATTTTCCAATTCCAACCATATAACAATTTAACGAAGAAGAAACTTCGCCATGAACATTATGAGTAAAGCCTAAGGACACATGTGTCCATATGCAACAGCGGAGCGTGTCTCTCTCCCACAAAGTGAATTCTAGGATCCATCTTATTCAAACAAAACAAAAACGAAAACAAACCGACGCTCCAAGTAAAGAACACAAGATGTGACTGAATAAAAATATAGTTTCAGGGGAGGAACCTGATGATGTTGTCGATGAAGAAGGGGATGCCTTGGGCATCCCCAAGCTTAGACACTTGAGTCTTCTTAAAATATGCAGGGGTGAACCACGGGGCATCCCCAAGCTTAGAGCTTTCACTCCTTTTGATCATAGTATATCATTCTCCTCTCTTGACCCTTGAAAACTTCCTTCACACCAAACTTCAAGCAAACTCATTAGAGGGTTAGTGCATCATTAATAATTCACTCATTCAGAGGTGACACAATCATTATTTTCACTTCTGGACATTGCATAATGGTACTGGACATTAATGGATCAAAGAAATAAATCCAACATAGCAAAAGAGGCAATGCGAAATAAAAGGCAGAATCTGTCAAAAACAGAACAGTCCGTAAAGACGAATTTAGAGATGGCACCAGACTTGCTCAAATGGAAAAACTCAAAACTAATGAAAGTTGCGTACATATCTGAGGATCACGCTCGTAAATTGGCAGATTTTTTCGAATTTTCTACAGAGAACTGTGCCCAGATTCGTGACAGACAGCAATGCTGTTTCTGCGCAGCGATCCCAAATATAACATCAACTTTGACATAGAAACTTTACTTGGCACAAAAACATGATAAGGAGAGGTTGCTACAGTAGTAAACAACTTCAAGACTCAATAAAACAAAAAATTGCTGTAGGTAAAAACATGGGTTGTCTCCCATAAGCGCTTTTTTAACGCCTTTCAGCTAGGCGCAGAAAGTGCAAATCAAGTAACATCGAGAGTAGAAGCATCAACATCATAGCTTGTTCTAATAATAGAATCAAAAGGCAACTTCATTCTCTTTCTAGGGAAGTGTTCCATACCTTTCTTGAGAGGAAATTGATATTTAATATTACCTTCCCTCATATCAATAACAGCACCAACGGTTCGAAGAAAAGGTCTTCCCAATACAATAGGACAAGATGCATTGCATTCGATATCCAAGACAACAAAATCAACGGGGACAAGGTTATTGTTAACCGTAATATGCACATTATCAATCCTCCCCAAAGGTTTCTTTTTAACATTATCGGCAAGATTAACATCCAAATAACAATTCTTCAATGGTGGCAAGTCAAGCATATCATAAATCTTTTTAGGCATAACAAAAATACTTGCACCAAGATCACATAAAGCATTACATTCAAAGTCATTGAATTTCATTTTAATGATGGGCTCCCAACCATCCTCTAACTTTCTAGGAATAGAAGTTTCAAGTTTTAGTTTCTCTTCTCTAGCTTTTATGAGAGCATTTGTAATATGTTTTGTAAAGGCTAAATTTATAGCACTAGCATTAGGACTTTTAGCAAGTTTTTGTAAGAACTTTATAACTTCAGAGATGTGGCAATCATCAAAATCTAAATCATTATGAGCTACAGCAATGGGATCATTGTTCCCAAGGTTGGAAAAAATTTCAGCAGTTTTATCACAAGCAGTTTCAGCAGTTTTAGCAATTTCAGGCAGTTTTGTACGCTTTGCACTAGGAGTAGAAACATTGCCAACACCAATTATATTACCATTGATAGTAGGAGGTGCAGCAACACGTGGAGAATTAGCATTACTAGTGGTGGTAATAGTCCAAACTTTAGCTACATTATTTTCTTTAGCTAGTTTTTCATTTTCTTCTCTATCCCACCTAGCACGCAGTTCAGCCATTAATCTTATATTCTCATTAATTCTAACTTGGATGGCATTTGCTGTAGTAGTAATCTTATTATCAATATCATCAGGTTTAGCAGCCATTTTATTAATTAAAGAAGATTGTGATGCAGACATGTATGAGATTCGGTTTCAGCATTTGAAATTTTAGTTTGCAGACCAGAAATCTCCCTATTCAAGTTTTCAAGTTGATTTCCTATATTTCTTAACAAGGTAGATTGTTCATTTATGGTTTTAGTAAACAATTGATTTTGCTCATATTGTGATTGCATAAAGTTTTTAGTGGATCTTTCAATTCTAGCATCCTTTCCTCATATCTACCATAATCATTACCACTAGCAGGATATGGCCTATAGTTATTACCAGAGTTGTTCCTATAAGCATTGTTGTTGAAATTATTATTTTTAATGAAATTCACATCAACATTTTCTTCTTGAGCAACCAATGAAGCTAAAGGAACATTATTTGGATCAACATTAGATCTACCATTCACAAGCATAGACATAATCACATCAATCTTATCACTCAAGGAAGAGGTTTCTTCAACATAATTTACCTTCTTACCTTGTGGAGCTCTTTCCGTGTGCCATTCAGAGTAATTTATCATCATATCATCAAGAAGTTTTGTAGCCGCCCCCAATGTGATGGACATAAAGGTACCTCCAGCAGCTGAATCCAATAAATTCCGCGAAGAAAAATTTAGTCCTGCATAGAAGGTTTGGATGATCATCCAAGTAGTCAGTCCATGGGTTGGGCAATTCTTTACCAAAGTTTTCATTCTCTCCCATGCTTGAGCAACATGTTCAGTATCTAATTGCTTAAAATTCATTATGCTACTTCTCAAAGATATAATTTTAGCGGGAGGATAATATCTACCAATAAAAGCATCCTTGCATTTAGTCCATGAATCAATACTATTCTTAGGCAAAGATAGCAACCAATCTTTAGCTCTTCCTCTTAATGAGAAAGGAAACACTTTCAATTTAATAATATCACCATCTACATCTTTATACTTTTGCATTTCACAAAGTTCAACAAAATTATTGAGATGGGCAGCAGCATCATCAGAACTAACACCAGAAAATTGATCTCTCATCACAAGATTTAGTAAAGCAGGTTTAATTTCAAAGAATTCTGCTGTAGTAGCAGGTGGAGCAATAGGTGTGCATAGGAAATCATTATTATTTGCATTTGTGAAGTCACACAATTTAGTATTTTCAGGGGTATTCATTTTAGCAACGGTAAATAAAACAAACTAGATAAAGTAAATGCAAGTAACTAATTTTTTTGTGTTTTCGATAGAGAGCAAGACAGTAAATAAAGTAAAACTAGCAACTAATTTTTTGTATTTTGATTTAGTGCAGCAAACAAAGTAGTAAATAAAATAAAGCAAGACAAAAACAAAGTAAAGAGATTGAGAAGTGGAGACTCCCCTTGCAGCGTGTCTTGATCTCCCAGCGGCGAGAAAAAGAGCTTGATGGCGTGTAACTCACACGTTCGTTGGGAACCCCAAGAGGAAGGTATGATGCGCACGGTAGCAAGTTTTCCCTCAGAAAGAAACCAAGGTTTAATCGAACCAGGAGGAGCCAAGAAGCACGTTGAAGGTTGATGGTCGCGAAATGTGATGCGGCGCAACACCAGGGATTCCGGCGCCAACGCGGAACCTGCACAACACAACCAAAGTACTTTGCCCCAACGAAACAGTGAGGTTGTCAATCTCACCGGCTTGTAACAAAGGATTAAATGTATCGAGTGGAAGATGTTTGCAAAGAAAATAGTAAAACAAGTAGATTGTATGCTATGTAAAGAATAGGACCGGGGTCCACAGTTCACTAGAGGTGTCTCTCCCATAAGATAAAGCATGTTGGGTGAACAAATTACAGTCGGGCAATTGACAAATAGAGAAAGGCATAACAATGCATATACATGATATGATAAATATAGTGAGATTTAATTGGGCATTACGACAAAGTACATAGACCGCCATCCAACTGCATCTATGCCTAAAAAGTCCACCTTCAGGTTATCGTCCGAACCCCCTCCAGTATTAAGTTGCAAAGCAACAGACAATTGCATTAAGTATGGTGCGTAATGTAATCAACAACTACATCCTTAGACATAGCATCAATGTTTTATCCCTAGTGGCAACAGCACATCACAACCTTAGAACCTACTGTCACGATCCCAGATTCAATGAAGGCATGAACCCACTATCGAGCATAAATACCCCCTCTTGGAGTTAAGAGCAAAAACTTGGCCAGAGCCTCTACTAATAACGGAGAGCATGCAAGATCATAAACAACACATAAACAATAGATTGATAATCACCATAATCATAGTACTCTCTATCCGTATCCCGACAAACACAACATATGGTATTACAGATAGATGATCTTGATCATGTTAGGCAGCTCACAAGATCCAACAATGAAGCACAACAAGGAGAAGACGACCATCTAGCTACTGCTATGGACCCATGGTCCAGGGTGAACTACTCACTCATCACTCCGGAGGCGACCATGGCGGTGTAGAGTCCTCCGGGAGATGAATCCCCTCTCCGGCGGGTGCCGGAGGCGATCTCGAATCCCCCGAGATGGGATTCGCGGCGGCGGCGTCTCAAAGGTTTTCCGTATCGTGGCTCTCGGTGGGGGTTTGACGGAAGCTTTAAGTAGGCGGAGGGTCAACGCGAGGGGCCACACGAGGGGCCCAGGGGCAGGTCGGCGCGGCCGGGCTTGGGCCGCGCCGGCCACCCTCTGGCCGCCTCGTGGCCCCACTCGTTATCTCTTCGGTCTTCGGAAGCTTCGTGCAAAAATAGGACCCTGGGCGAAAGTTTCGTCCAATTCCGAGAATATTTCTTTACTAGGATTTCTGAAACCAAAACAGCAGAAAACAGCAGCTGGCTCTTCGGCATCTTGTTAATAGGTTAGTTCCAGAAAATGCATAAATATGACATATAATGTGCATAAAACATGTAGGTATCATCAATAAAGTAGCATGGAACATAAGAAATTATCGATACGTTGGAGACGTATCAGGCCGTTGTTGTAGAAGGCGGATGTCGACGGAGAGAGCACTCCCGCAACGTACGCCGGCATCGACATACTCCATGGTCTCGCGTTGGTGGAAGTGATACACCCGGCTATCAAGTGCTGGTGCACGCGCGCCGCCAGCGTCTTCTTCTCCCGCTGCCCCGCCCTCCGTCCTTTCCGCTCCATCGTCGACATCTTCCGGCGCAGACAGTCTTGATGCCACTAATCATCGGTCCAGCCTTACGGCTTCTTCTTCGCAGCCGGCGCCTTCCGTGGCTTCGCGAAGGGCGCCTTCGCCCCTTTCGTCTCATTGCTCGGCGGCTTCTTGGCCGCTTTCTTGGCCATCTTTTTGGGGGCTGTCGGCGGCGCCATGGATGGGGAGAGGGTAGCGGTGGCGGGTGGAACAGAGTAGCGACGGCGGGAGGGAGAAATGAATCGACGAGATAGGAGGTGAAATGCGCGGCGGGATAGGCGCGATGTGGCGGGAGGGTCGCGATTTGGCGGGAGTGGGGGACGCAATTTTCCTATGCCGCTGACGCGTCGGGCCCGCGTCTCTTCGCCTTGCTTTTCGTTGTGTCCGGCGTGCCCGGAGCGTCCCCTGTGGGGCGGGGACGGGCTCGGGGGTGCCGGACACCGTATCGGGCCTCGTCCGATAAAAAACGGGTTTAGGGGACGCGGCTGGGAAGGTTTTTTTGTCCGGCGCGCCCCAAATCGCTTTGGGGGACGCGACTGGAGATGCTCTTAGAGACCAACAATGGAGCATCTCCAACAGAGACGCGCTGTAAAACGTGCTTGGCGTGCGCTGCAAACGCTTAGCGCGCTGCACCGAATTCTCCTCTACCGGAGGCTCTACAGCGAGGGGCCTCTTGGAAAAGTGTCCGCAGCGGAAGCGCTAATTTACAGCGCCACAAACACATTTAGAAAGTAGCTAGGCTTAATAGAAGATCTAAAAATACATTGAAAATACATTAAAAATAGATAAAGACTAGTTCTAGCGACTAGTTATACTAGTCGTCGGAGGTGGTCTCAGTCCAAATGTTGTCCCACCTATCATCATCGTCGCCCCAAGTCGTATTGGGTTGACTAACTCCCGCTCGGAGATATCCCGACGGCGGCTCCGGTTTGCCCTCCTCTACGCCCTTAGGTCGTTGAAGAACGCCGCCTCGTCGATGACGTTGCTCGGGAACTGATCCCTCCACCGGCGCATCGGCTCCTCATCACGCTCGACGATGGCGAGCCGGCACTGCGCCTAGCGGTGGCAGTGAGGATCCCCATCGTCGAGGAGGCGCGGAGTTGGCGCAAGGAACTCGGCCTCCTCGAGCGACTCCACATCCGGAAAGTGGAGGTCACACGGCGAGCGCCAGAATTGCCATGCGGCCGCGTCGTACGCGCGCGCCGCTAGCTCCAGCGCGCCGTACGTGCCGAGTGTGAGGCGGAAGCCGCCGACGTGGAACTCAGCGTAATACGTGCCGTCAGGCCGTGTCCGGACGGCGCGGAAGCCGGACGACCTGCGGCGGCGCGGCGGCGAAGGAGAAGCGCGCGTGGGAGAGTGGTGGCGCTGGCGCGTGGCGAGAAGAAGCGGCGCGTGGCGAGACGAAGCAGCGCGTGGAAATTTCCTGACGGTTGGTATGCGCGCTCGGCGACCTTTATAGTGCGTGTGCCAGCCTGCGCGGCAATATTTGCGCGCGAGATAGCGCGATAGCGCGCACGTGGGAAAAGATTCTTTTCCCACGCTGGTTTAGCCCCTCCACTGGAGGAGCGCGGAAGCATTCGTGCGCTGTTTTCTGGTTAAAACGCGATAGCGCGTCGTTTCCCGCCTCTATTGGAGAGGCTCTTGGTAGCATACTTAAACAAGTGGCACACATCTTTGGCACAAAAGACATGTCCAATAGACTCCTCAGACCAAGATTGCAAGCACAACCGTCAAATGTAGACATGCAACCTCCACAACCCTCTCTAATGGCCAGCATCACGCGCATGTCCTGCAAAAGGGCCTTGGTTATGCTTCCTACAACCTCAGACAGCCTCAGACAACCTCACTGGATGTGTAATGCATGTACATCTGTAGCTAGAAGCCGCCGCCCTTGTAGGTGAACACGAGTGCCGTCAACGGTTATCTCGGCTTCGACGGTGTAGTCGTTCCAACCTTTGAAGAAGGTGAGCCTTTCACCCATCCATTGCAGTTGGACGTTGTTCTCGCACCACATCCCCAGCAAGATCGATGTCTTCACCGGTTGCCCCTCCCTCCTTCAGCTTGAACTTTGCTAGCTGCACCTGCTCCATGGCGGTCGGCACACTCAAGTATCTAAGGTCAGTGGCACATACACATATTTCTCTACAACGCACACATCGTTTTACATGGCGGTAGGTACTTCTCGACATGCCCCTATTCCCCTTTACATGGGGTGGGGCATGTTGGATTTCTTAATGCATGCGAAAAAAAGCAGCGAACTCTTAAAACTTATGTTTATCTTCTGTCTGCTTTATAAGAGATTTTTATCATCATCTGGTATCTGTTCTCGCGTGTGCGACTATATTTATAAAAAAAATTAGACGGAAGGCTCGAAATGATCCCAGCTTTGAATTAACGAAGCCATCAACCGGCCAGAAGTTACACCAAGAGTTACAACACACACGCGCCAAGCGCACAACCCAGACCACAACAAAAGACAACACAGAAAAGCAAGCCGAAGCGCCATTTGATCCATGAAGAGGGAGCTTTGTCTTCTGTTGCACCGGAGCGATCGCGACCGTGTACACGCCAACAAACCTCCACCGCACCAAGACTGCAACTCAAGGGGAACTCAACGACGGGCCGGTGATGACCCACAAGTATAGGGGATCGCAACAGTCTTCGAGGGAAGTATTACCCAATTTATTGATTCGACACAAGGGGAGACAAAGAATACTTGTAAGTCTTAACAACGGAGTTGTCAATTCAGCTGCACTGGAAACAGACTTGCTCGCAAGAGTTTATCGAGCAACAGTTTTATAGCACTAGGAATAGTGAAATAACAGCAGCGGTGAAATAAAGACAACAGTAGTGATTATAGTAAACAGCAGGATTAAAATACTGTAGGCACGGGGATGGATGAACGGGCGTTGCATGGATAAGAGAATTCATATAACAATCATGGTAGGGCATTTGCAGATAATAATAAGCGGTATCCAAGTACTAATCAATCCATAGGCATGTGTTCCGTATATAGTCGTACGTGCTCGCAATGAGAAACTTGCACAACATCTTTTGTCCTACCAGCCGGTGGCAGCCGAGCCTCTAGGGAAACTACTGGAAATTAAGGTACTCCTTTTAATAGAGTACCGGAGCAAAGCATTAACACTCCGTGAACACATGTGATCCTCACATCACCGCCTTCCCCTCCGGTTGTCCCAATTCTGTCACTTTGGGGCCTCGGGTTCCGGACAGCAATGTGTGTATACAACTTGCAGGTAAGATCATAAAACAACGCATATCATGATGAAATAATAACATGTTCAGATCTGAGATCATTGCACTCGGGCCCTAGTGACAAGCATTAAGCATAACAAGTTGCAAAAATATCATAAAAGTAACATCTACGGATACTAGGCACCATGCCCTAACAATCTTGTGACTATTACATGATCAATCTCATCCAATCCCTACCATCCCCTTCAGCCTACAGCGGGGGAATTACTCACACATGGATGGGGGAAACATGGCTGGTCGATGGAGAGCGTCGGTGGTGATGGCGGTGATGATCCTCCAATTCCCGTCGGCGGAATGCCAGAACGGAGTTTCTGGTTCCGAGACGGAGTTTCGCGACGGTGGCGGTGTACTGGATGATTTCTGGCGACTTCGACTTCCCGTCTCGCGTTTTTAGATCGAAACCCTTAAGTAGTCCAAAGGAGGGCGTCGGGGGCCAGCCGAGGCGGCCACACGGCAGGGCGGCGCCCCCTCTGGGCCGCGCCGGCCTAGTGTGTGGGGGCCTCGGGCCCCCGCTTGCCCTTCTGGCTCTGTCAATATTCTGGGAAAATAGGACCTTTCGCATAAATTCCGAGGATTTTCCTGAAAGTTGGATTTCTGCACAAAAACGAGACACCAGAGCAATTCTGCTGAAAACAGCGTTAGTCCGTGTTAGTTGCGTCCAAAATACACAAATTAGAGGCAAAACAATAGCAAAAGTGTTCGGGAAAATAGATACGTTTTGGACGTATCAACTCCCCCCAAGCTTAGCTTATTGCTTGTCCTCAAGCAATTCAGTTAACAACTGACGAAAAGAACTTTCAGGAACACATTTGTTCATATGATGTAAATATTCTCAAGATATGGCAAGTGCTTAAGCAATTCATAATAAGGTACATGCAAATAAATTCATCTAATAGTTGTGTCAATCATGAAAGAGATACCAACAAACTAATAACAAGCATCATGAAACACTTCAATAAGCAGGATTGCAATGTTCATAGAAAGATATGATAAAGTGGTATCTCGCTTGCCTGTATTTGTACAGCAAAACATAAATGCCCAGGCACCTCTGAAGTTCATAGAAAGACTAGAAGTAAATTTGTCAAAGATAAAAGCATCAAAGTTATACCACAGCTGATCATATTTTGGGACAAGCATATTATACTAAGAATGACAGTTATGCTCTCAAGAAGGTGCTCAAAGAAAGGATGATGACTCAACATAAAAGTAAAAGATTGACCCTTCGCAGAGGGAAGCAGGGATTAACATGTGCTAGAGCTTTTCATTTTTCAAATTATTTTGAGAGGTGTTTGTTGTTGTCAACGAATGATAGTGGGTACTCTAACCACCTCGCCAACCAGACTCTCAAGAGCGGCTCCCATGAAGGACGTTATCTCTACCAGCAAGGTAGATCATCCCTCTTCTCTTTTGTTTACACATGCATTTTAGTTTCATTATGGATGACACTCCCCCCAACCTTTGCTTACACAAGCCATGGCTAACCGAATCCTCGGGTGCCTTCCAACATTCACATACCATGGGGAAGTGTCTATTTGCAGGTTAAGTTGCTTACTGATACGTCCAATTTGCATCACTATTTTGTATCATAATTTGCTATTATTCATTGATATATTTCATATTGGGACACAATACTTATGTTATTTCATCTATTTTGCATGTTTCATCATTATTGGAGGATCGAGCACCGGAGCCAGGATTCTGCTGGAAAAAGCACCGTCAGAACACAATATTTCGGAAGATCAACTGTGGAAGGAAATTATACCAAAAATCCTATTTTTCCAGATGACGAAGAAAGCCAGAAGGGGGAGCCAGCTGGACCCAAGGTGGGCCCAGACCATAGGGCGGCGCGGCCCATGGCCTGGCCGCGCCACCTTGTGGTGTGTCACACCCCTTTCGCCTCCTTTTCTTCGCGTACTCCTTCGTCCCGAAAACCTAAGCCACAGGGGGTACCTCACGAAGAGTTATAGCCGCCTCTGGAGAACACCAGAGAGAAAAGAGCTCTCCGACGGGCAGGAATCCGCCGGGGAAATTCCCTCCCGGAGGGGGAAATCGACGCCATCGCCATCGTCATCGAGCTGGACATCATCTCCATCATCATCATCATCATCTCCACCATCTACACCGCCATCACCACCGCTGCACCTCGTCACCGCTGTAACAATTTGGGTTGGATCTTGATTGTTTGATAGGGGAAACTCTCCCGGTGTTAATCTCTACTTGTTATTGATGCTATTGAGTGAAACCATTGAGCCAAGTTTTATGTTCAGATTGTTATTCATCATCATATCACCTCTGATTGTATTCCATATGATGTCTCGTGAGTAGTTCGTTTAGTTCTTGAGGACATGGGTGAAGTCTAAATGCTAGTAGTGAATTATGGTTGAGTAATATTCAATGTTATGATATTTAAGTTGTGGTGTCATTCTTCTAGTGGTGTCGTGTGAACGTCGACTACACGATACTTCACCATTTATGGGCCTAGGGGAGTGCATCTTGTATTCGGTTGCTAATTGCGGGGTTGCCGGAGTGACAGAAACCTGAGCCCCCGTTAGTATATCGATGCAAGAGGGATCGCAGGATCTCAGAGTTTAAGGCTGTGGTTAGATTTATCTTAATTACTTTCTTGTAGTTGCGGATGCTTGCAAGGGGTATAATCACAAGTATGTATTAGTCCTAGGAAGGGCGGTGCATTAGCATAGGTTCACCCACACAACACTTATCAAAACAATGAAGATTATTTAGCCACATGAAGCGAAAGCACTAGACTAAAATCCCCGTGTGTCCTCAAGAACGTTTGGTCATTATAAGTAAACAAACCGGCTTGTCCTTTGTGCTAAAAAGGATTGGGCCACTCGCTGCAATTATTTCTCTCGCATTTTACTTACTCGTACTTTATTCATCTGTTACATCAAAACCCCTTGAATACTTGTCTGTGAGCATTTACAGTGAATCCTTCATCGAAACTACTTGTCAACACCTTCTGCTCCTCGTTGGGATCGACATTCTTACTTATCGAAGATACTACGATACACCCCTATACTTGTGGGTCATCAAGACTATTTTCTGGCGCCGTTGCCGGGGAGTGAAGCGCTATTGGTAAGTGGAATTGGTAAGGAAAACCTTTACTGTTTGTGCTGATTTTATTTCTGCCTGCTGCTATAAGTCATTATGGAGAGATCTTCTCTTCAATTTCTATTTGGGAAATCTACTACTACTGCAACGGTAGTGGATGAGGCGCCAGGTGAGGAAGTAGTACCATATAAAATACCTATGAAAATTATTGAACGTGTTATGGATAACCGCTATGAAGGGGATGGAACTGTCCATCCTGGTGATCATTTACTGTTTTTGCATGAATTATGCGGGTTATTCAAATGTGCAGGTATTGCTATGAATGAAGTTAGAAAGAAACTATTCACTATATCGCTGTCTGGTAAAGCGGCGCATTGGTATAAATTGCTGAAGAATGGTGATTCTATTGATTGGGAGGACATTGTGCCTTTATTTTATTCTAAATTCTATCCTCCAAGTGAAATTCACAAAGATCGGAACCGCATATATAATTTCTGGCCTCATGATGGAGAAAGTATTGCCCAAGCTTGGGGGAGATTGAAGTCTTTAATGCTCAAATGCCCCATTCATGAGCTTCCTGGTAATGTTATTATTGATAATTTCTATGCAAGACTTTCTTTTCAAGACAAGACCTTGCTGGATACTTCTTGTTCTGGATCATTTACACGCAACAAAGAAGAGTTTAAAAGGGACCTTCTTGATCGGATCCAAGAAAATACTGAAGGATGGGAGAACGACAAGGATAGAGAGTCAGGTATAATTTATGATTATAAATGCATTGAAGCTTTTATGGATACTGATAAATTTCGTAATATGAGTGCTACATATGGTCTTGATTCCCAAGTTGTTGCAAATCTTTATAAAGCTTTTGCCTCTCATTATGAATTGCCTAAGAAGAATTTTGATAAGTATCATGAACCGTATAAAGATAAAGTTGATTCATCTGTAAACAAATGTGTAGTGATTGAAACTGTTGATCATGTTATTCCTGAAGCTTATATTGAAAAAACTCCTTTCCCTGCTAAAATGAAGGAGTACTCTGTCATATCTAGTGCGGTTAATAAAAGTGAAAAGAAACCTATAGAACCTGAAGAACAAATTAAAATTGAACCTGCTGTTGCAATAGTTAAAGATCTTGTGACTGAAAATGTGGAGGATGGTCATATTATTTTCTGTGAAGATGCTTCTAATATTGTTTCACATCCTAATAAACCCAAACAAGTTAGTGTTCCTATGCTATCTGTTAGAATTGGTGATCATTGCTATTATGGTTTATGTGATATTGGTGCAAGCGTTAGTGCTATTCCTTATGAGCTTTACACGGAGATTATGCACGAAATTGATTCTTGTGAACTTGAAGATATTGATGTGGTTATTCAGCTGGCTAATAGAGAAACTATTTCTCCAATTGGTATTGTTCGAGATGTGGAAGTTCTATGTGGTAAGATTAAATATCCTGCTGACTTTTTGGTACTTGGTTCTGCTGCTAGTGATCATTGTCCTATCATTTTTGGTAGACCTTTTCTAAATACTTGTGGAGCTATTATAGATTGTAAGAAAGAGAAAATTTTGACTAAATTTGCTGGTGAACCTTATGAATTTAACTTTTCTAAATTCACTAAAACTCCTTATAAAGCTGACTTGCCTAGTAATGATTTTAAAATGGAGCAGTGTGCATCTATTGTTCTTGTTCCTAATAATCCTTTGCAGCAACATTTGGAGAATAGTGAAAGTGAAGCTTTTAGGAAAGAAAGAGATGAGCTTGAGGAAATTTTTCTTCGCCAACCTATTCTCAAGCATGATTTACCGGTGGAAGATTTGGGTACAACACCGCCACCAAAGGAAGATCCTATTTTTGATTTAAAGCCTTTACCTGATAATCTTAAATATGCTCATATTGATGATAAGAAAATATATCCTGTTATTATTAGTTCTAAGCTTTCAGAGATTGAGGAAGAAAGGTTATTGGAAATATTGAAGAAACACCGAGGAGCTATTGGCTATACTCTTGATGATTTGAAAGGGATTTCTCCTTCTATTTGCCAACATGCTATTAATATGGAAGATGATGCAAAGCCTGTTGTTGAACATCAGCGTCGTCTAATTCCGAAGATGAAAGAGGTGGTAAGGAACGAGGTATTAAAACTTCTTGAAGCTGGTATTATATATCCTATTGCTGATAGTAGATGGGTTAGTCCTGTGCATTGTGTTCCTAAGAAAGGAGGAATGACTGTTGTGCCTAATGATAATGATGAGCTTATTCCTCAAAGAGTAGTTGTAGGGTATAGAATGTGCATTGATTTTCGAAAAGTTAATAAAGTTACTAAGAAAGATCATTACCCTTTACCATTTATTGATCAAATGCTAGAAAGGTTATCTAAAAATACTCATTTTTGCTTTCTTGATGGTTATTCTGGGTTTTCACAAATTGTTGTTAAAACTAAAGATCAAGAGAAAACCACGTTTACTTGTCCTTATGGAACTTATGCTTATAGGCGTATGCCTTTTGGTTTATGTAATGCTCCTGCTACTTTTCAAAGATGCATGTCTGCTATTTTTCATGGTTTTTGCGAAAGTATTGTAGAGGTGTTCATGGATGATTTTTCTGTCTATGGGAATTCTTTTGATAATTGCTTGCGAAACCTCGATAAAGTTTTGCAGAGATGTGAAGAAACTAACCTTGTTCTTAATTGGGAGAAATGCCATTTTATGGTTAATGAAGGAATTGTATTGGGACATAAAATTTCCGAGAGAGGTATTGAAGTTGATAGAGCTAAAGTTGAAGCAATTGAGAAGATGCCCTATCCGAGGGATGTTAAAGGTATTCGTAGTGTTCTTGGTCATGCTGGGTTTTATAGGAGATTTATTAAAGATTTCTCTAAAATTTCAAAGCCTCTTACTAATCTTCTTCAAAAAGATGTACCTTTTGTTTTTGATGATGATTGTAAGGAAGCTTTTGAAACTCTAAAGAAAGCCTTAACAACTGCTCCTGTAGTCGAACCTCCTGATTGGAATTTGCCTTTTGAAATTATGTGTGATGCTAGTGATTTTGCTGTAGGCGCTGTTCTTGGACAGCGAGTAGATAAAAAATTAAATGTTATTCATTATGCTAGTAAGACTCTTGATGCTGCTCAAAGAAATTATGCTACAACTGAAAAGGAATTGTTAGCTGTAGTCTTTGCTTGTGACAAGTTTAGACCCTATATTGTTGATTCAAAAGTCACAATTCATACTGATCATGCTGCAATTAGATACCTTATGACAAAGAAAGATGCTAAGCCAAGGCTTATTAGATGGGTACTTCTTTTGCAAGAATTTGATTTACATATTATAGATAGGAAAGGTGCTGATAATCCTGTTGCTGATAATTTGTCTAGATTGGAAAATATTGCTTATGATCCTGTTCCTGTTAATGATAGTTTTCCAAATGAACAATTGGCTGTAATAAAGGTGAGCTCACGAGAGAGCCCTTGGTATGCAGATTATGCTAACTTTATTGTTTCGAAGTATTTGCCTCCAACCTTTTCAGCTCAGCAAAGGAGGAAATTCTTTTATGACTTGAGGCATTATTTTTGGGATGACCCACACTTATATAAAGAAGGAGTGGATGGTATTATGCGAAGATGTGTTCCTGAATATGAACAACAGGAGATATTGAGTAAATGTCATGGTAGTGTTTATGGAGGACATCACGCTGGAGATAGAACCGCACAAAAGGTTCTGCAATCAGGTTTTTATTGGCCAACACTTTTCAAAGATGCAAGGAAATTTATTTTATCTTGTGATGAATGTCAAAGAGTTGGTAATATCTCTAGACGCAATGAAATGCCTATGAATTATACTCTTGTTATTGAACCATTCGATTGTTGGGGATTCGACTTCATGGGTCCTTTCCCTTCTTCAGAAGGTAACACTCATATACTTGTCGTTGTTGATTATGTTACTAAATGGGTAGAAGCTATACCTACAAAAAGTGCTGATGGTGAGACCTCTTTAAAAATGCTTTTAGATATTATTTTTCCTAGATTTGGAGTACCTAGATATATTATGACTGATGGAGGTTCTCATTTTATTCATGGAGGTTTTAGAAAAACTCTTGCTAAGTATGGTATTAATCATAGAATTGCTTCTGCTTATCACCCTCAAACTAGTGGTCAAGTAGAATTATCAAATAGAGAGATTAAATCTATTTTGGGAAAGACTGTTAATAAATCTAGAAAGAATTGGGCTAGTAAATTGAAGGAAGCACTTTGGGCTTATAGAACTGCTTATAAAAATCCTATGGGAATGTCACCTTATAAAATGGTTTATGGAAAAGCTTGTCATTTACCTCTAGAACTAGAGCACAAAGCTTATTGGGCTGTTAGAGAACTAAATAAAGATCCAAAACTAGCCGGTAATAAGAGGTTGCTGCAATTAAGTTCTCTAGATGAATGGAGAAGTGAAGCTTATGAAAATGCTAAACTCTTTAAAGAAAAAGTTAAGAAATGGCATGATAGAAGGATTATCAAAAGAGAGTTTAATATTGGGGATAAAGTCCTATTGTATCGGTCTCGTCTCAGATTCTTTGCAGGGAAATTACTCTCGAAGTGGGAAGGACCATATGTTGTTGAGGAGGTGTATCGTTCAGGAGCAATTAAAATTAGCTCTCTCCAAGGCAATGCCACACAAGTGGTGAATGGACAAAGACTCAAGCATTATATCTCGGGTGATTCTTATAATGTTGATGTTGATATTATTCAAGTGGAAACACCGGAGGCTTTCATCAAAGGACAAATTGACAGTCCGCCAGAACTCGACTTTGAATAGGTAACAGTACAGGTAATAAAAAGTCCGCGTTTAGCTTTCCGAACAATATTTCTGCTGTTTTTGGAAAATATGAAAAATTACGGGATCGAAACGGAGTGGAGGAGACGCACGAGGGCGTGCCCCCATAGGCCGGCGCGGGCCCCAGCCTGGCCGCGCCGACCTATGAGGACACCGCCTCGTCGTCCCTTTTCCACTCGTTTTCGGCCTGGAACCTTCCTTTTGTTGTAAAAATATTTGCTATATAATCCCCCGGACCCCTGGAGGTCCGTATATCGTTTTCTCGTCGTGTTTTGTTTCGAGCTGTTTTCTGCCAGGATCTGCTTCGGATCTAGATCCACCATGTCCTCGTCGGGAACTCAGAAGGACAGCTTCTTTGAGGACGTCGTCAACCCGTACATGAACGAGCTGAAGATGCACCCCAAAGAATTGCTGCTCGTGGATGGAGAGTTGCAGATCAAAGATGTCCAGGGTCCTAAGGGAGAAGGGAGTTTGGAAGACAGGATGGAGAAACTGGAACAAGAGGTCTTCAACTACAAGAAGATGGCTGAGCGTGAAGTGGACATCTTTCACAAGATTGTGTCTGAACTCATTGATGGACACAAGAAGGAGACTGCAAAGTTGTGGGACGATATCTTCTCACTTCACGACACCACCAACAAACTCCAAGCTCAACTCTATGATGTTCATAATCAAAACTGTGAGTATGAAAACAGGTTTAAGCGCATAAGTCATGCTGCTAGTTTCAGGTTTCCGGAGACCAAGATGTCTTTTGTTGATGGAGAGCCTCTTCCATGGAAGTCTGATGACGGCAAAGATTCGCCATCATCACCGAAGGAGTAATTCATCATCGGTATTGGCATCCCCTTGGTTTGTTCCAAGCACTACAAGAAAAGTTCTGATAGACAACGTCTCAAAATCGTCCGCTAAGGGGTATTTTTCGTCGCCTATGGGCCTAACCCGACGATATGGGTTCCGTTGTGGAAACTGCGTCAGGCAAAGTCCAACGACGATTTTTTCGGTCCGTCGCGCTTGGGCGCCCTTCCGCCACGGAAAATCGGACCGTTGCGGAAGTGTTTTCGGGAGCCCGTTGACTGCTGACGTCATGCAAACTGACACGTGGCAGACGCCGTTAACTGCCAGTTAACGGCGTTAACCGGCTGAAACCCCGTGGTAGATGGTAGGCCCACACGAGGCCTGCCACGTCTTAAGCGGGCCGGGCCAGATGACATAGTTTGACCGGTCAACTATATAGCTGGGCCGGTCCATTAGTTACGTGGGCCGGGCCTAACCTCTAAGGTTGACTGGTCAAAACTTAAATGGGCCGGCCCATTTAACATGTGGGGTCCACCTTACAGCAACTGGGCCGGCCCATTTAGTGTGTGGGGTCCACCGTATAGCAAGTGGGCCGGCCCAACAAGCTAGTGGGCCGGGCCAAAAACAGTGGGTCCCACTTTCCAGTTAAAGGGTCGGCCCATTTAGTTTGTGGGGTCCACCATATAGCAAGTGGGCCGGCCCAACAAAATAGTGGGCCGGGCCAAAAACACAGGTGGGTCCCACTTCCTGTTAAAGGGCCGGCCCATTTAGTTTGTGGGGTCCACCATATAGCAAGTGGGCCGGCCCAACAAAATAGTGGGCCGGGCCAAAAACACAGTGGGTCCCACTTTCCTGTTAAAGGGCCGGCCCATTTAGTGCGTGGGGTCCACCATATAGCAAGTGGGCTGGCCCCAAGATAGTGGGCCGGGCCAAAAACACAGGTCCACTTTCTGTTAAAGCCGGCCCATTAGTATGTGGGGTCCACCATATAGCAGGTGGCCGGCCCAACAAGATAGTGGGCGGGCCAAAAACACAGGTGGGTCCCACTTTCCTCTTAAAGGGCCGGCCCATTTAGTATGTGGGGTCCACCACAAGCAAATGGGCTGGCCCAACAATTAGTGGGCGGGCCAAAAGCACGGGTGGGTCCCACTTTCTGTTAAAGGGCCGGCCCAATTAGTATGTGGGGTCCACCATATAGCAGGTGGGCCGGCCCAATTAGTTTGTGGGGTCCACCATATAGCAGGTGGGCCGGCCCAACAAGATAGTGGGCCTGGCCAAAAACACAGGCGGGTCCCACTTTCCTCTTAAAGGGCCGGCCCATTTAGTATGTGGGGTCCACCACAAAAGCAATTGGGCTGGCCCAACTAAGTAGTGGGTGGGGTCCACCTTAAAGCAAGTGGGCCAGCCCAACTAGAGTGTGGGGTCCACCGTCAATCAAATGGGCTGGCCCAATAAGTAAGTGGGCCAGCCCAATAAGTAAGTGGGCCAGCCCGTTTAGTTGCTGTTTATATGCTGGCATAATATGGGCTTTAGGAATTTGCGGGCAGGCACATATGTGATTTCGCTTAAATGGGCCGTTTAAGGGATGGGAATTCGTGATTTAGATACTGAGAATATTTACGCAGCATTGATTTCTGTCGGATAGCCTCACTTACCACAAGCACCAAAGAAAAAATGCGCGAAAGAACTATAAAAACTAACTAAATATTACATCAGCTGCAAGGCATTGAAAAAATATTACAGAACCCAGAGAAATTGAATGGTAATTAAACCTAGCAATACAATGAAGCGATCCGGCAATCTTTTAAGTTGTCCATGCAGCACCTATATCTGAAACAAAGACATTACAAGTTAAGACAGCAACAATGGAAAGGCAAAGACACTACAATATTGTTTGCCAAAGAATTTGGAACTCATCATTTCGTCGTTATAACAAGATCATTGTAATGCGCACAATAAGCAAACAAAGAGTGCATGCCGCATACCAACAGCCAATATAACAGAGCATGTTAGAATGAAACAGCAGACTTACTACTGTCGAGTCCCATGCAAACCAACATGTTCAGGGAGTACAAAATTGGCATGAACAACAGAGTAGCAGGCTATAAATTTTGTAACAACGACTGAGCAAGATGAAGTTATGATGGCTACATCTACAGAGCAGGGAATGTAAACCAAAAAATAGAAGTTACGATGGCAAAAGCTAAAGAGGAGGGAATGTGAACCAACATGTGCCAAGTGCAATTACTTCATTTTGGCCGTGAACTAAATAATACTCCTGAACTTATAGTGAAGGGGATGCAAATCAAGATGTTTCGGGATATAAACTTGTAATGAGCAACACATAGAGGATAGTTGATGCTGGAGCTTAGGATGGACCAGATACAGAATATAGTGGGATCACCTGTGAACTTGTATAAGAGGGAATGCAAACCAATATGTTCAGCTTTCCATATGTGAGCGTCATGCCAAGTCAGAGAAACAAGTCAATAATGCAGCTTTTGAAGAACAAGATGGCACGCAAAATTATTATCTAGTAGTATGACAAGTTTATTTGTACTACAGGCTAGATAGCAGAGTGATAGCATGCCAAACTAAGTCCTTACTTTGTTAGCTTACAATGAACTAGATACAAAACAATGGCATCACCTGTAGTACAGGGAATGCAAGCCAACATGTTCATGGAGTAAAAAATTGGCACAAACAACATAGTAGCAGGCCATAATTTTTGTAACAACGACTGAGCAAGATAAAGTTATGATGGCTAGATCTACAGAGCAGGGAATGTAAACCAAATATAGAAGTTACGATGCCAAAAGCTATAGAGCAGGGAATGCGAACCAACATGTGCAATTACTTAAAATTGGCCATGAACTAAATAATAGCAGGATGTTACTATAATACCTACAGTATAATTTTTGTAACAACGACTGAGCAAGATAGAAGTTATGATGGCTACATCTACAGAGCAGGGAATGCAAACCAAAATGTTCAATCGCTTAAAGTTAGCAATGAAGTAGAAAATAGGAACGTGTTACGGTCATAGCTAGGAATGAACTAAAAGAGCTTCAGACAAACAAGCATCTGAACCCAGAACATGGCGCTAAAACAAGGGACTTACATTAGGAGAAGCACTCTGTGGGAGTCACAGCAGATCTTCCTGGGGTTGATAGATCCGGTGATGAAGTACACTACATGTGCTACTTGGGGTTGGAGAGACGGCCATTACACTTCATGGTTACTCATCTCATCTGCAAAAACGTAACGGCGCGTCGTTAGCACAAACAGGTTCCCCCAAGATTAAACAAGAACTTGCAGGCAAGCAATAGAAAAGCGACAGTAGAAGAGTTTAGATCATGCACGGCGCCGGTGAAGCAGATCCGGTTCATGCACAGCGGTGTCGGTGAGCAAGATACGATGCGGTGGACGACGGATCCGGCGAAGCGGCTCCGGTGGGGTGGACGATACCGCAGCTGAAGCGACTGCGGTAGACTGCTGGATGAGCATATGGTTTCGAGGTTCGGCGGGGATGATCCGGTCCGGTTGATGACGGCGTCGATGAAGCGGCTCCGGCAGGCAGCCGGATGACGAGGATCGCGAGGGCTCGGGTAGGCCAGGGAAGTCCGGCGGGGATGTTCCGGTGCGGTGGTCGTGGAGGTGGTAGAGAGAGGGACTTGAGAAGTTCCGGTGGGTGGTCTCAGATGAGAGACTGAGGGAAATGAATTTTTTTGGGAGGGTATCCGGGGCTAGGGAGGTGGTGATCCAAAAAATGACGGCCAGACCCCCCCACCAACCGACTTTGCTGTCATCTCCACAGGGGTAGAATCGGAATTTGGAAGCGTGTGAAATTTTTGTATTTTGTGGGCGGGAAGTTTTGCCGCTATGAGATTTTGAATTTCGCTAAGGTACAAGTATAATGATAAAAAATTGTGAGACCGTACTAGTACCTCTGTTCAAGGCCGACTGTAAAATCAAATCATCATCAAGTTGAACATCGGTTACTACCATGATCATCATCGGACACAGATCTGGTGACATGCACCTGAAATTGGTGCATTCGTTGCAAAGTATAATGCTAAAAAAATTAGTGACCGTACTAGTACTTCTGTTCAAGCCCGAGTGCAACATCAAATCATCATCACGTTGAAAATTTGTTACCACGATCATGATCTATCTCTAAATTTGGCGCATCCGCTAAATCTGGCAAACTATAATGATAAAGAAATTGTGAGACAGTAGTAGTACTTCTGTTCATGGTCGAGTGCAACATCAAATCATCATCACGTTTAAAATTTGTTACCATGATCATGATCTACCTCTGAAAATGGGCGCATCCTCTAAAACTTGCAAAGTATAATGATACAAAATTGTGAGACCGTACTAGGACTTATGTTCAAGGTCGAGTGCAACATCAAATCATCATTACATTGAAAAGTGTGTTACCATGATCATGATCTATCTTCTAATTTGGCGCATCCGCTAAATCTCGCAAAGTATAATGATAAAAAATTGTGAGAATGTACTAGTACTTATGTTCAAGGCCGAGTGCAGGATCAAATCATCATCACGTTGAAATTCGTTACAACGATCATGACATATCTCTAAAATTGGTGCATCCGCTAAATCTCGCAAAGTATAATGATAAAAAAAATTGTGAGACTGTACTAGTACTTGTGTTCAAGGCCGAGTGCAGGATCAAATCATCATCACGGTGAAATTTATTACAACGATCATGACATATCTCTTAAATTGGCGCATCCGCTAAATCTTGCATGTGGCGCATCTCAGTGCGGAGCAACAGGCCGGTGCTATCAAGGTTGAGGCGTCAGTAGCGTCATCGGGCTCTCCTTTTTTGATAGATCTTCTACATGGCGTGGCGCACCGCCCGTCGAGAAGCAGTCACATGTGATACCGAGGTGGAGACGTCGCCGGCATCCTCGAGGCGCGGCCGCCCTTCTATGAGCCAGCGTCGACTCAAGGTATATATGAATCCATGCGTTGTCGCGCCCCTTCTTCCGATGAAGTGGGGTGCCTTAGATTTATTGTTCTTCTCTTACGATTATTTCGAGCCGAACATGTGTGCTCTTTCTCTGAATATATTGCTTGAAAAGCTAACCAAGTTAATTAAATTCACTTCATTCTTAATCTTGCGTGCTAATTCTGTTATTTTTGCTGGCAGTGGTGCGTGCAAGGAGATTTATTTGTGGGTGTGCTGAGCTGTTAGGCCTAAGTCATCCTCAGCTTAACGAGGCCTCAGCTTAACACATAAAAAAGGTGTTCAATCTCGCCCACAATGTCCTTTTCTTTCCTCTTCCTTTATTGGAACTTGTTTTGCACACAAGGAAAGTGGCACGTGTAATGTGAGTAAAACCCTCTTAGCCAAAATCAGCTACAAGCAAGATTTTCTGTATTGTAGATGCCCCAATTGACTCTAATCCCCAATGTAGTCTTTTTTTATGTCAGTATAGACTTCTTTACATGGCATGCATTTGCCTAATGAGCAGCATTGTATTGCCATTCTAGCCAACCTGATCGATATGTCAAGCTTCATGCACGAGATGCCATGTTTAATTTACTCCCTCACTCCGATCCATATTTCTTGGTGTAAAATGAATGTGAATCGAAGGGAGTACTTTTCTTAGATACTAGTAGTACTATACCATTTCAAAAAAAAATACTAGTACTACTACATCACAAATGCATCAAAAGAGTACTACCATCACAAGACCACCACGGTTGTACTAGTAGAGTTTAATGCTGAACTTCCAAAGGGAATAAGATTACACATATGAACTTTAAACAGGACCAGGAGCATGAGGGCCAGCAGCAGGGGCGTTGACTGGGAACAAGCCAGGCAAGACGTAATTCTGGAGGAAGAGGCCATATGCTGCGTGCTTGGCCTTGGTTGCAGGGCGGTGCTTCCCCGATGTACTTAGGCCTACACCCGTCGCATGCTGGATCAGGCTGCGGATGTCCTTCTGGAGGATTTTGCCACAGAATGGGCAAAATAGCTCCCCGCGCTTGCGGAAACGAATTTCACCACCCTTCAGCCGCTTCAGAACGTAGCGGCTCTTCTGGTCCCTGCGCTCCTTGTTGTCGTCCATGTCGTCAGAATATTCCTGTGAATTATAAAGTACATAATAATCAGGTGCTTAATGACAGATCGAATAAATACTGCACTATCATAAGCAAACCTTAGAAACCCTAAAATTAAATGTGTAGAACAAGTAAATGGCAGAAGAAATCATACTAAATCACGAGAAAACCCTATGAACAGCAATGAACATAAGCCACAACAATTGCAAGTCCACTAAGTATGAACACATAAATTAATTATATGACAAATCAAGCCAACTACATGGCAGATTAGTCGAAATTAAACTAGAATCTGACCGTACGAACCGTAGAATCAAGTACGTCTACAAGAACAAGGTAGGAGATCAAATCAATCAAGAACCAGGTTCGTGCAAACCACGTGAACAGTAATATGACACAAAAAGGATCGGGACAGTTTCGGTAAAAGAGCAGTACCTCCTCGTCGTCACCCTCGACATCCTCCTGGAACTGAACGTTTGGGCCGAAATCGTCGAAGGGGTCGAGGTCCGCGTCCAGCACCGGGTCGAGGAAGACCTCGCCGTGGTGGCCTGCAACGCCTTGCAGATCTTCGGCGGGAGCAACGGCGTTGCTATCCACCTTCTCCTCGACGGCCAGGACGCCCGTTTCGACCGAGGTCGAAGAATCAGACAAGCAGAGGAGACGAGCGGCCTGGTACCCGGTGAAGCCTCACCCGCCGCGACGGCCACTACCGCAGAGGCATCCTCTGCGCGAGCGGCCGCCGATTGCTCCGCCTCGTACGCAAGACCTGTCTTCATGCTGCTGCGGTTGGAAACGAGGAAGTCGATGCCTCGGAGGTGCGGTGAGTTGATGGGAGGGGAGAGGACGAGCTCGCGAGAGACGATGAGGCCGATTATTTTATAGCCTCTGACTCTCTGTATCAGAATGGCATTAGTTGTGGACGCGAGAGACGATGAGGCCGATTAGTTGTGGACGCGTGAAGTCGTGCATGTACTCGATTCTCACGTATACCAATACTTCCAAACGTCATAAGTAATTCACAATCATTCAGAATAATATGAGACCTTAACATTTTATTGTTTGTGTCAGATATTGTCCATGAAAAATAACATCCTTCAAAAAATAAATCCCCTATGCCAATCCGGTCATGCCCGTCTACTCCAACTAGCTTCCTCGAGTAATTTGTCACCTTACATTCTTAAAATGAACCAAAATTTGGCACAGGGGCATCACATGGAAAATGATGTTACCATTCTCTCTTCCCATTTTTGTTTGAATTTTTCAAAATTGTCATGCCCTAACGGAAAAAAATGTATGTTCCTTCTATGAAGCATGTATCAGAATGGCATTACCAAAACCTGGGGGTGGCGGGGCACATGGTGGTGTGATGATACATCACATTTGGACCACACAACACAATTTGGACCAACCAAAAAAATTCAACAACCCTACACAAACCCTGGTCAAAACTAATTTGACCAATATTACAAAAGTTGTACATAATTCAGAAACCGTCAGAAATATACGAAGCATTCAGGAGTCAATACTGAAGACAAAGCAATTATGCCAAAAGACAAAGGCAGAGGAGGAACAGGTCTTGCTATATTGCACAACAAAGCCAAATTCAACTTTTCATCGATTCCAAAATTCTGGCTGCAATTAGCACACCCTGGTCTCCTGATGTCGCAATAGTTGGCTGCTGGGAGCGGAGACACTCGACTTCCTTCTTCAACTTATCGCACTCTGTGCGAACTTTCAAGTACTTCGTCTCGAAATATTGCGCATGTTCAGCATGCAACTCCACTTCCTGTTGAAAACTTTCACAGTCACAGTTGCAATCACACTGACCAGCCTTGTCAGTGACCACACTCATCGGTGGCTGGGCGCGTAGTTCCTCGACTTCCTTCTTCAACTTCTCACACTCCACGAGAACGTCTGAGTACCGTTTATCAAAAGAAGATTGCATGGAACGGGCATTCTCCTTCGATATGGCACGATTTAAAATGCACCTGCCCACGAGGTGGCGGATTTTCTTATGAAGGATGATGTTGTGGCCCTTGATCTGGTCCAGTTTCGCGGAGAATCGTGTTATCACATCCTGCATTGCAAATTCAACAGCAATGAAGTATGCAGAGTGCAGATGAGGGGGGAGAAATAAACAAATGGAGTGCCAACCTCTTCAATATGCCTGAGAGCTGCAAAGTCCTTGTCCATAGGAACCTCTTCAACGATGGAACCGCCATCCCTGGAAGAAAGACATTTAAGTAGTTGGATCTGGCAGCCAGCAAGGAGGCGATGAAACTGCGGCACGGCAATGGAAACATACACGGCCGAAGATGCACACACGCGCACTGGCTGCTCCTCTCCCGGAGACTGGGCATTCGTCTCTGATTCTGCATTCATGATACCAAACCTATGCAAGAGTTTGAGGTTTCTGTTCTGAAGGGTGGTGTTGTGGCCCTTTAATCTCATAATCCCTTCCTGCATGGAAAAATTCACCAGGAACGAATCAGGGATCCTTTTTCATTCACAGGATATGAAAATCATAAGATTAGGAAAAGCATAGGATTTTGTATACATTACAGAGGGTGTATGCGCTATTTTATGGGCTATTTGGAATGTACAAAATGAAGTCGAGTTTAATAAACCCAAATCTCATCCCTTCTTGCAGGTTATCCCTATGATTATTCACTAGATCCGTATGTTTCTTATCTCCAGCCCGAGGATCAGCAGGATATCATGGAGTCTGGGTGCAACTGACTAGAGACAGCCGCACGGGATTTTTACAGCCAGGGTGGCTGGCAGTTTCCTCATAGAATTACTTACTGATGTGTTTTTGCCTTTTTGGCACCCGCTGTTTTCTATGTTTCGTTGGTGGATCTTTGTGTCGACTCTAGCTGATCCGTGAGAAGTTGTCATAATTTGTGTATGAACTGAAGAAAGCAATAAAGCAGCCATATACATCATTTTGATGCAGAGGCTGTGATATGTCCCCCATTTCGAAAAAAGGAACAAACATAGGATATATTTCTATAAATCAAACAACTAATGTAGGAAAAAAAACCATAGGATCTAAATGCTACACAATTCTTATAGAAGTCCTACGAATTAAAGAAGCCCTCATGCAGTACGGAGATGAAGAGGAAGAAAAAAAAAGCAATGGATATATATTATATAGTGCATACATTATTAATGCTCTTGAGAGCTAACAAGTGCTCATCAAACAACGGGTCCTCGATAGCTAAGTACGAAGTGGATCCTGCGGTAGAAAGCACGAGCCTGGAACCGTCGGCCCTGGAAGATGATAGCCGGTTTAGTTGGCACCGCCTGCCAGCAAGACTGTTGGGCCTCCAAGTGCAGAGGTTTGTAGAACAGCAGCAAGTTTTCCCTTAAGTGGATCACCCAAGGTTTATCGAACTCGGGAGGGAAGAGGTCAAAGATATCCCTCCAGCAACCCTGCAACCACGAAGCAAGAAGTCTCTTGTGTCCCCAACACACCAAATAGGTGCACTAGTTCGGCGAAGAGATAGTGAAATACAGGTGGTATGAATATATATGAGCAGTAGCAACGGTGCCAAATAGCTAGCTTGGCGTGTAGTTGATGGTGGTAGTATTGCAGCAGTAGTAACACAGTAAAACAGTAAACAAGCAGTAGTAACTCAGCAGTATTTAGGGACAAGGCCTAGGGATTACACTTTCACTAGTGGACACTCTCAACATTGATCACATAACAGAATAGATAAATGCATACTCTACACGTTTGTTGGATGATGAACACATTGCGTAGGATTACACGAACCCTCAATGCCGGAGTTAACAAGCTCCACAATAATGCTCATGTTTAAGTAACCTTAAGTGTAAGATAGATCAAAACGACTAAACCAAGTACTAGCATAGCATGCACACTGTCACCTTCATGCATATGTAGGAGGAATAGATCACATCAATATTATCATAGCAATAGTTAACTTCGCAATCTACAAGAGATCATGATCATAGCATAAACCAAGTACTAACACGGTGCACGCACTGTCACCTTTACACACGTGCAGGAGGAATAGAACTACTTTAATAACTTTGCTAGAGTAGCACATAGATAGTAGTGATACAAAACTCATATGAATCTCAATCATGTAAAGCAGCTCATGAGATCATTGTATTGAGGTACATAGGAGAGAGATTAACCACATAGCTACCGGTACAGCCCCGAGCCTCGATGGAGAACTACTCCCTCCTCATGGGAGCAGCAGCGGTGATGAAGATGGCGGTGGAGATGGCAGCGGTGTCGATGGAGAAGCCTTCCGGGGGCACTTCCCCGCTCCGGCAGGGTGCCGGAACAGAGACTGCTGTCCCCCAGATCTTGGCTTCGCGATGACGGCGGCTCTGGAACTTTTCTCGTATCGTGGCTTTTTTCGTAAGGGTTTTCGATGCAGGGGCTTTAAATAGGCGAAGAGGCGGCGCAGGAGGGTCAACGAGGCGACGACACCCAGGTGGCGCGGCCAGGGCCTGGGCCGCGCCACCATGTCATCTGGGCCCTGAGCCCCCCCTCGGCTCTCGGGTGTTGGAAGCTTCGTGGAAAAATAGGAACCTGGGCGTTGATTTCGTCCAATTCCGAGAATATTTCGTTACTAGGATTTTGAAACCAAAAACAGCAGCAGACGGCACTTCGGCATCTTGTTAATAGGTTAGTTCATGCATAAATATGACATATAATGTGTATAAAACATGTAGGTATCATCAATAAAGTGGCATGGAACATAAGAAATTATCGATACGTTGGAGACGTATCAGCATCCCCAAGATTACTTTCGTCCCGAGCAGGTAAAGCGATAACAAAGATAATTTCTTAAGTGACATGCCATCATAACCTTGATCATATTGTAAACATATGTAATGAATGCAGCGATCAAAACAATGGTAATGACATGAGTAAACAAATGAATCATAAAGCAGTGACTTTTCATGAATAGTACTTCTAGACAAGCATCAATAAGTCTTCCATAAGAGTTAACTCATAAAGCAATAATTCAAAGTAGAGGCATTGAAGCAACACAAAGGAAGATGAAGTTTCAGCGGTTGCTTTCAACTTATAACATGTATATCTCATGGATATTGTCAACATAAAGTAATATAACAAGTGCAATATGCAAGTATGTAGGAATCAATGCACAGTTCACACAAGTGTTTGCTTCTTAAGGTGGAAGGAGATAGGTAAACTGACTCAACAATAAAAGTAAAAGAATGGTCCTTCAATGAGGAAAGCATCGATTGCTATATTTGTGCTAGAGCTTTGGTTTTGAAAACATATAGAGAGCATAAAAGTAAAATTTTGAGAGGTGTTTGTTGTTGTCAACGAATGGTAGCGGGTACTCTAACCCCCTTGCCAGACAAACCTTCAAAGAGCGGCTCCCATTTTATTTTTATTTTTGTGTGGCACTCCTTCCAACCTTTCTTTCACAAACCATGGCTAACCGAATCCTCGGGTGCCTGCCAACAATCTCATACCATGAAGGAGTGCCTTTTTATTTTAGTTTTATTATGATGATGACACTCCCCCAACCTTTGCTTACACAAGCCATGGCTAACCGAATCCTTCGGGTGCCGTCCAACAATCACATACCATGGAGGAGTGTCTATTTTTTTTTGTTAATTAATTTGGGACTGGGAATCCCATTGCCAGCTCTTTTTGCAAAATTATTGGATAAGCGGATGAAGCCACTAGTCCATTGGTGAAAGTTGCCCAACAAGATTGAAAGATAAACACCACATACTTCCTCATGAGCTATAAAACATTAACACAAATCAGAGGTAATAACTTTTGAATTGTTTAAAGGTAGCACTCAAGCAATTTACTTTGGAATGGCGGAGAAATACCATGTAGTAGGTAGGTATGGTGGACACAAATGGCATAGTGGTTGGCTCAAGGATTTTGGATGCATGAGAAGTATTCCCTCTCGATACAAGGTTTAGGCTAGCAAGGTTATTTGAAGCAAACTCAAGGATGAACAAGTGCAGCAAGACTCACATAAAAGACATATTGTAAACATTATAAGACTCTACACTGTCTTCCTTGTTGTTCAAACTCAATACTAGAAATTATCTAGACCTTAGAGAAACCAAATATGCAAATCAAATTTTAGCAAGCTCTATGTATTTCTTCATTAATGGGTGCAAAGCATATGATGCAAGAGCTTAAACATGAGCACGACAATTGCCAAGTATCACATTATCCAAGACATTTTAGAATTACTACATGTAGCATTTTCCAATTCCAACCATATAACAATTTAACGAAGAAGAAACTTCGCCTTGAACATTATGAGTAAAGCCTAAGGACACATGTGTCCATATGCAACAGCGGAGCGTGTCTCTCTCCCACAAAGTGAATGCTAGGATCCATCTTATTCAAACAAAAACAAAAACAAAAACAAACCGACGCTCCAAGTAAAGTACATAAGATGTGACCGAATAAAAATATAGTTTCACTAGAAGAAACCTGATAAGTTGTCGATGAAGAAGGGGATGCCTTGGGCATCCCCAAGCTTAGATGCTTGAGTCTTCTTGAAATATGCAGGGATGAACCACCGGGGCATCCCCAAGCTTAGACCTTTCACTCTTCTCGATCACATTATATCACCCTCTTCTATTGACCCTTGAAAACTTCCTTCACACCAAACTTCAAGCAAACTCATTAGAGGGTTAGTGCATAATCAAAATTCACATGTTCAGAGGTGACACAATCATTCTTAACACTTCTGGACATTGCACAAAACTTCTGAAAGTTAATGGAACAAAGAAACTCATTCAACTTAACAAAAGCGGCAATGCGAAATAAAAGGCAGAATCTGTCAAAAACAGAACAGTCCGTAAAGACGAATTTTAAGATGGCACCAGACTTGCTCAAATGGAAAAACTCAAAACTAATGAAAGTTGCGTACATATCTGAGGATCACGCTCGTAAATTGGCAGATTTTTCGAATTTTCTACAGAGAACTGTGCCCAGATTCGTGACAGACAGCAATGCTGTTTCTGCGCAGCGATCCCAAATATAACATCAACTTTGACATAGAAACTTTACTTGGCACAACAAAACACAAAACTAAGATAAGGAGAGGTTGCTACAGTAGTAAACAACTTCCAAGACAACAAAACAAAAATTGCTGTAGTAAAATAAACACATGGGTTATCTCCCAAGAAGTTCTTTCTTTATAGCCATTAAGATGGGCTCAGCAGTTTTAATGATGCACTCGCAAGAAATAGTATTTGAGGCAAAAGAGAGCATCAAGAGGCAAATTTAAAACACATTTAAGTCTAACATGCTTCCTATGCATAGGAATCTTGTAAATAAACAAGTTCATGAAGAGCAAAGTGGCAAGCATAGGAAGATAAAACAAGTGTAGCTTCAAAAATTTCAGCACATAGAGAGGCATTTTAGTAACATGAAAATTTTTACAACCATATTTTCCTCTCTCATAATAACTTTCAGTAGCAACATGAGCAAACTCAACAATATAACTATCACATAAAGCATTCTTATCATGAGTCTCATGCATAAAATAATTACTACTCCCAACATAAGCATAGTCATTCTTATTAATTGTAGTGGGAGCAAATTCAACAAAGTAGCTATCAAATATAGGAGGTATATTGTAATCATAATCAAATTTATCCTCCATAACAGGTGGTAACAAAAGACTACTATCATTATAATCATCATAAATAGGAGGCAAAGTATCATCAAAGTAAATTTTCTCCTCAATGCTTGGGGGACTAAAAATATCATGCTCATCAAAACCAGCTTCCCCAAGCTTAGAATTTTCCATATCATTAGCAACAATGGTGTTCAAAGCATTCATAGTAACAACATTCCCATTAGCATGCATATAAAGTTCCATGGGTTTCTTAATTCTTTCTTCAAACACATCATGTCCTAATTCAAGATAAAGTTCATAAAGATCTCTCATATTTTTGTTGTTTTCCATTATGCCTAACTAGTGTAAACAAGAAACCAAATGTCGCAATTGCAGAGTCTAAAGGAAATAGCCGAGTACTTAACGGCGCCAGAAAATTAGCTTAGTAGCCGAGATCCGGAGTGTGAGTACCTTTTACCTTTCCTCCCGGCAACGGCGCCAGAAAATTGGCTTGATGTCTACGTTCCCCCTCCTTTCTGTAGACAGTGTTGGGCCTCCAAGTGCAGAGGTTTGTAGAACAGCAGCAAGTTTTCCCTTAAGTGGATCACCCAAGGTTTATCGAACTCAGGGAGGAAGAAGTCAAAGATATCCCTCTCATGCAACCCTGCAACCACAAAGCAAGAAGTCTCTTGTGTCCCCAACACACCAAATAGGTGCACTAGTTCGGCGAAGAGATAGTGAAATACAGGTGGTATGAATATATATGAGCAGTAGCAACGGTGCCAGAAAATACTTGCTGGCGTGTAGTTGATGGTGGTAGTATTGCAGCAGTAGTAACACAGTAAAACAGTAAACAAGCAGTAGTAACTCAGCAGTATTTAGGGACAAGGCCTAGGGATTACACTTTCACTAGTGGACACTCTCAACATTGATCACATAACAGAATAGATAAATGCATACTCTACACTTTTGTTGGATGATGAACACATTGCGTAGGATTACACGAACCCTCAATGCCGGAGTTAACAAGCTCCACAATAATGCTCATGTTTAAGTAACCTTAAGTGTAAGATAGATCAAAACGACTAAACCAAGTACTAGCATAGCATGCACACTGTCACCTTCATGCATATGTAGGAGGAATAGATCACATCAATATTATCATAGCAATAGTTAACTTCGCAATCTACAAGAGATCATGATCATAGCATAAACCAAGTACTAACACGGTGCACACACTGTCACCTTTACACACGTGCAGGAGGAATAGAACTACTTTAATAACTTTGCTAGAGTAGCACATAGATAGTAGTGATACAAAACTCATATGAATCTCAATCATGTAAAGCAGCTCATGAGATCATTGTATTGAGGTACATAGGAGAGAGATTAACCACATAGCTACAGCCCCGAGCCTCGATGGAGAACTACTCCCTCCTCATGGGAGCAGCAGCGGTGATGAAGATGGCGGTGGAGATGGCAGCGGTGTCGATGGAGAAGCCTTCCGGGGGCACTTCCCCGCTCCGGCGGGTGCCGGAACAGAGACTCCTGTCCCCCAGATCTTGGCTTCGCGATGACGGCGGCTCTGGAACTTTTCTCGTATCGTGGCTTTTTCGTAAGGGTTTTCGATGCAGGGGCTTTAAATAGGCGAAGAGGCGGCGCAGGAGGGTCAACGAGGCGACGACACCATAGGGTGGCGCGGCCAGGGCCGGGCCGCGCCACCATGTCATCTGGGCCCACCAGGCCCCCTCTGGCGGCTCTCGGGTGTTGGAAGCTTCGTGGAAAAATAGGAACCTGGGCGTTGATTTCGTCCAATTCCGAGAATATTTCGTTACTAGGATTTCTGAAACCAAAAACAGCAGAAAACGAACTGCACTTGGCATCTTGTTAATAGGTTAGTTCAGGAAAATGCATAAATATGACATATAATGTGTATAAAACATGTAGGTATCATCAATAAAGTGGCATGGAACATAAGAAATTATCGATACGTTGGAGACGTATCATAACCGCCTGCCAGCAAGGACTCAACGAAAATCCGGCATGGCGATGGAAACATACCCAGGAGCTTCGTACCCACCAGGTTGGCGAGAAACGAGCGATTTCTCAACTTGGGTAGGAATGGCGCTGAAACCAGCCGCCATGGAAGAAAGACGGTTAAATTGTTTGATCCGCTAGCCAGCCAGAAGGCAGAGAAACTTCGGCATGGCGATGGAAACATACCGGGGAGCTTCGTACCCACCATCTTGGCGAAACACGGTCGATTTCTCGGCATCGGTAGGAAGGGCGACACTTGAACGGGCGGCCCTGGAAGAAAGACGGTCAAATAGCTGGTTCTCCCGGGTAAAAAAATAGTTGGATCTGTTTGCCTTGCTGTAATCTGCGTTCATGGGGGCAAAGAAAGCACATGGCGATAAAAACCTACCAGGACTCTTGCTGGATTACTCTGCCCTGACCCAACAAGCCCGAAGCAGACTGAGCTTGCGATGGAAGCGCAGACATGCCTGTCCGCCGGCGCCGCTGGTAGACTTTCAAAGTCGGAGTTTGCAGGACTTTCAGCGGGATGGATTTCACCGCGGATTTAGTCTCAGACAACAACGCCTCCTTCCTCTTCTTACACTTCTTCATGTTCTTCTTAGACAACTTGTTGAACGATGGATGAATCGCTGGAGGAAGAAGGAAGGGACAAGCAGGTGGGGATAGAAGGGGTCGGTGTAGAGCTCTCCGGGGAGGGTTCCCCGGGGAGGAGGATGAAAACTGGAACGAACAGGACAGGGATGGGACTGGGCAATCTTGTCCGTCCATCCAAAATCAAAGGGCGGGAGCACATAAGACTTTGGGCCATTGACAGGCTGGTCCTGCCACAGGCGGACCCCAAGTTTCAGCGATTCAATGTCAGTGAAAAGATGGGCAATGTAAAAGAATCTTGTTCGGGGTCGGCCGCGGAAGCCAAATCTCTGTGTCCCAAAGTCTACTAGTAGTCTACTCCTATATAGGTATAGCTGCATAGCCATCATACCATTGCATTGATCGAGCTGTACGCCTTTACCACTCTGATTCAGGTACAAAATATTAGTGTTCTCTTGTCAAATCAAAGGCCATGTCAGTTTAACGAAATGGACGTTCTTTAACTCACAAACTACTCCAAGGACATCATTTACGGACTACTGAAGCCATGTACATAATTTCTGGATCGATTTAGTAATTTGCTACAACTGTAATATTATTTCCAATTTTCAGCAATTTATTTGAATTTTAGGATTTTACTTATAAATTTCGCTAATTGACATGTGTAGGAAAGATAGAAAACAACTAGTGTATGCATGACCAATTAATCTGACTAAATAAATCTTATAGTGGCCACTTTGCATCACTCAAACTGAGAGGGCATGTTAGATTCATATGATAGAATAATGGAGAATCGCTATGACATATGCCTCCTTGAATCCTACGGGAAAGAAATCTACATGAATTGGTAGAGCTAGGTGTGTGATGGTATCATCGGAAAGACAAAGGAAATTTCTATAGAGATTGAGAGTGCATAGCATAGTTGTCACAGATGCATATGAACTTTTCCAAGAGGTCTAACCTCTTATTAGAAATCCTATAGGGTTGTACTAGTATAAGAAAACAATACATAGAAATTTTGGAGGATTCAATTCTTCAAATCAAACAAGCTATATAGGGGGAAAATCATATCCTTTGATTCGTACAATTTGTATAGGAGTTATGTAGGATTTGACTATAGGAGTTATGTAGGATTTGACTATAGGATTTGAATATTTGTACGGTTGTGTAATATTTTTACCCAGATCAATTCACATACCACCGGTTATGTATTTTTTTGGGCTATAAAAATAGGAGGTGTGGTATATTTGATGTGTGTAGAGATAATCTCACCATCTTATAGCCACCCCTAACATTTCGAGCAAACAAAAAAAATCTATACCACTACCCACCTCTCGTCCTACACTCAATTCCTACACAACCAAACAACAAAAATTGGCTATCCTAGCCAGGTGGTTGGGGATACTCTCATCCCATAAACCTATCCCCTAAACCAAACAACCCCTAATATGGAGGGAAGGAAAACCTAGATCTGATACTGTACAAAAACACATAAAGCAATCTGGAACCGTCCACATAGAATCAACGGGCCAGAGCAGATGCCTTCTTTGGGAAGGGTCTTGCGCGGAAGCCAAGGAATCCTCTGCGTCGACAATCTGGTGTAGCAGTAAAATAGACCATCATAGCGGAACATTGATGGAGTCACTACAATGCGTCCGAATCCGGGTATAGTCTTGTCATATCAATGGCCATGTCAGTTTCTCCAGATATAATCTATCCGTTAGCTAGTACTACTACTCTAGAGGCTGACGCCACATGCAGAAGTTGTACAGTACTACGACTACTATCGAGTATCGACTAGTCCGATCACGTCCAGGTCGCAACTACTCAAAAATGGCCGTAAAGAAAATGCAGAAGTAGGATGGGGCCACGACAAAAGACATACATCTATTTATGGACAGAGGTAGTATCATATCAGCATGCATTAGCATCTCATTTGCAACTAGTTGCACTCGCATCCTATTATCGGATATCACACTTCTGCACTTTTAAAAAATATGAAGAAAAACAAAACTGGGACACATATTATGTTGTGTATTGCTCCACAGGTCACAGATGAGTATGTAAAAAAAATTCTAGCTTGCACAAAAAAGACAAATGATATGTGAATAGTTAAGGAATATTATTCACATTGGTCTTTTCTTTTTTCCACAGCTCACATATGGTCACCTTTTGAAACAAATGTTTAGATGTGCGAAAGATACAACATAACCCGTGACTATGATTTGAATTTACATTTTTTTACAAACTCGAAATGTGACATCCGACAATAAGATGAGGGATCAACTAGTTGCGAAATGTTTGCACTCCTGACCATGCATCTGAATCTATCTACTAGACTACTACAACAACATACAAAATGCACCAGTTTTGAACTAGAGATGTAACAGCAGTACTAACCGTTGGTTTCCAAAATCTAACGCTTGTGATTAGAGGGATTCGCGTCAAGAGATACCACAACAGCATACACTTCTTTCTAGAACCATCATGTAGCCATTATGTAGAAGAAGAAAAAAGCAGGGTCACACCAATATCACACGTCCCACTCGATAGTAAGAAAGGTTCCAAGTTATTGTTCCCATTTCTCAACTGGTCATACCTATTTCGATGGTGTAACCTACGTAGTATAAGTTATATATTAGTTGTATGGAAAGTTTGAGCAACATTTAGAACACAATTTTGTACTCCTAATTGGTCCAACATGCATGCTAAGATTGGGGTCTTCACCTTGAAACGGCGAGCGCCGAAAAGCGGGTCAAAATCGCCCAGATCCTCGAAGATATCTACAGGCGCAGCCGCTGTATGAGAGACGGAGTGGGAAACGAGTGGGGCGATGTATGAGAGACGGAGTGGGGGTGTAGTATGTACTATAGTAAGACGGCGAGACGGCGAGGTCAGAGTGATTAAGACTAGTCACAATGGGAAGTACGTAGTACGTAGTATCATACACTACTAGTTTGTGATACTACCTCCACAATGCATAGTATCATAATATGGTTCATACTTATGTCATATTTAAAGTTTTGTAGAATCTCAATGCAAATGTGTGTACATGATGTATTTGTCATGAAGTTTTCTAAGTTTTCTAGGTTTATGTGTTATAATACTACTCTCATATCTCACCTCATAATTGATGTGACACATTAGATTTTTGCCAACATGGCATGTATGATACTACTTACGAGCCTTAAAAGCACTTTTTTGTGATGTTGATCAAATTGTACTCTAAAATTGTCACTGGACAACAGGTCGGCCTATTGCAAACTTGTTTGAATGAGCTAAAATAGTTAGAAATCTAGAAAATTTGTCACTTCAATGAATTTTCATCCTATAACGTTTACTTAATTTGAAAAACGAATGGGGACGTTTGCCATAATGGGACGATCATTTCTACAAAAAAGAATAAGATGGAAAGTCTCGCAATGTTATTTATCATGACAACATTGACAATGTCACAACCGTGGGGTGATTAGGGAATCCACTCCGCTAGAAAAAACAAACTTATATAAGGCATGTGTGGCAATGCAGTTTGTCTACCTTATACACATATCTAGATGTGTAGCTATATATGGATTTTATTTTCCAACTTTAGATGATCAGTTTATAGTTCACCATTTAATTAGAATTCATAATTTTTGGGAATAAAATACTTGGAGGTACCCTGCAAGTGTGGTACCACAAACTAAGCCAAAACATGGGTCCCAATAGTACAACATAGCGCGCATAGGAAGTTTGAGCAAATTTGAAACCAACCAAATGAGGTAGAAACAAATCAGAAAAAAGTTGTGAAACATGTGCATGGAGCCATCACATGACATGTACTTACTACTAACAAGTAAAAAATATAAAACCCTATCATACATAGAGGTTTGGGGTGAAGAGTTATTATTCACACACATATAGAATAAATATGGACTGCTTTTGGCTTTCTACCCATTAATTTGAGCAAGCTTCATGCAGTGTCCACTTCAAACTTGACAACATTGGAACCATAGCTGCTTGAGTTCGCCTCGCTAGCCTCTTCCCATATGTAAGCTTAATTAATTGGTTACACTACGAAAACCACAATCAACTTCTGAATAATGCATGCATTGCCCCCCTTTTGCACATATGCAACTTTGCAAAGTAGGGATTTTTGGTTTACCACACATTAGTGTGTTGTTTTCTTTTTATTAGGACCCATGTTTGGTAGCCACATTTTTCCAAAGCCAAAGTGTGGTTAGCCAAAAAAAAAGCTAGTATGGCTAGCCACCAAATTGTGGCTTAAAATATTAAAGCCAAACTTTGTCAAAACTTTGTAAAAAAAAGTTGAGTCTATGACAAATGGACCATATATACATGCAATGAAGTGTGATAAGCCAAATTGTGGCAAAAACCAAACACATGCCAAATAAACTATATGCATGCATGGCTGCCAAATTTTGGCTTCTTGACAAATTGTGGCTAGGAACCAAACATGCCCTTGCTGGCCAAAGGGGTCCGAATATGTGTTTTGTTTATTCGCTATCATGTGCAGTACGTGTGTGCACAATACCGCAAATCAAAATTTCACGGGTAGGCCAAACATGCATGCATGGTAGGCGAATCGCCATTTCGAAGGCTAATTTGTCAAACTAGCTTACCATGAAACCATCATGTGTACTCCAATTAATTAAGTTCGGATATGAATGGTGGTCATCAACCAAACTAAAAAGAATTCAAAATTTGGGATGATATAGGGATGTGCCCTATTGTTGTGGAATCAGAAAACATTAGCCAACGAAAATGTGGGTTGCATCCAAGTATAGTAGCTCACAAAGTCGATTGCCAAGAAGTTTTTGCCTAAATTTGAAATAAAGCCAAAATGAGGTTCAAACTTATTGAAATCAGCAAGCAAGGCAATCACGAAGTCACCAATTACTACTTTTATCTAGGAAAAATAACAAACATGATGGCATGCAAATATTCTTGAGAAGCAGAATCATTCTGTAAATATATATTTTTGGAACCATGCATGTTGGACATTGATTCGCTTCTTGCCACATGGGTGAGCTAGCTTGGTTACCGCAAGAACCATGCATGGCGAACTTTCGAATCATGACCCCTTTTTTAAGAGATCAATGAAAAACTTCTTATTTTCGACTATACTTTGCCAAATAAAGTTTTTTTGGTTTTCCACATAAAGTCTTTTCATTTTTATTGGCCGAATTAAGGGGGGCAAAATTAAAAGGATGTATTTGTGAAGTGGCTACCGCGTGTATTGCGCACACTACCACCTATACAATTTTCACAAGAGGGTGACATGGTTGGATGGCCATGCATTTCCATGGTTTGTTGGATTATCTCATCATGTAGTATATAATAAATTAATTTTGTAAATATTTTTCAATTCAAGTATTAACGATGGTTATATTACAACTCAAATAAATTGGGAAAATACTGGGGTTCGCCTCCCTAGAATCAATCTTGCCCGTCCATTTCCTATCAACTGACTATAGGGAGTACTAGATTTAAATGGCGGTTGGAGTTAATTCCTCAACCTCATCGCAGTATTATTCCCATCTGTCCCCACTAAACAACCCCTGGCGGTTCGTTCTCCCCTGCATTTCGGCAAGTTCCAAAAAACCCCATTGTTTGCAGTTGCTCTCCCTCCCTCCCCCTCAATCCCTCCGATCAGTTCGACGTGCTTCAGCGCTGCCATGGCCGACGGCGGCCTGTTTACGCTAAAGAGGAGCGTCGTTCCCCATGGGACGACCAAGGTGAACGTGGTCTACACGAATGACCCTTCCGTTCTCGAGCACACCCTCAAGATGTACGAACAAAAGCTACTAGAGGACAGGTCCAGGTTCGTCGGCCTCGACCTAGAATACACTGCGGACCAAGTAAGTACCGCCGTCGTTCAGTTGGCCATGGACGACCACGTCCTGGTGTACCATTTCTGCAGGTATGTTCTTCACATGCCTTCCTTTATCCTTTTGTTTTTTAATATAGAAACTCTTCCTTTATCTTGGATCTGCTTTTTTATTTCGACATAGACTAGGTTCTAACTTGTATGAAAACACGAACAAACTAACTTGTATGAAAAATGTGGTCTGGAACGTAATATCCAACATATACTTGTATAATTTTTTTGGATTGACCACGATATCTAGTTTCATGATTTTGGTACTCAAAATTTGCACAAATTTCATGTACTCATACTCACCGATAATCGGCATGGATGTCAAGATATTAACATATAGTAACTGAATCTTAACTTGATGACACTTAAATAATTAGATCATATAGTCGCAACAATAATTCATGTTATTTTGATGTGTATCACTGATGCAAAATCATTGTTTCACTGCAACAAGTATACAGTTTACTGGAAGAAAAATATGTGTACTATTTCAGCATATACGATCTTACAAGATTGATTTGTGTTAACATGCAGGAGTCCTGATAATCTGGCACTGCAAGAATTCCTTCAACATAAAGGAATTTGTTTCACAACTGTTGACATCAGGGGTGACTCTAGCAGGTTTGCTAGAGATGGCATTAAAATTCCTAAACATAATTGGATTGACATTCAGGATATGATCAATTTCAATGGTCCTGGCAATAGGACTGGCATGGGTGATTTGGCAGCCGCCATCATTGACCCATCTTACAAAGACATGAAGACCAAGTTCCCTACTAGCAGCCACGATCAATGGGAGTGCATGCCATTGCCTGAAGTAAACTTGAGGTATGCTGCGATTGATGGGTATGTCAGTTTTGAGTTGTACAGGCGACTCAAAAAAATCAATGATGGGCAGCGTCAAGCACAACCAATTCCAAGGGAAGTGGTTTGCCCGGATTGCAAGGAAGCGGCTAGGTTGGCCGCTCTTCCCCCTGCCTGGCGCGACGAGAAGAAGCAGTGTGTCGGGACAACCTACTGGGAATTTGTATCTTATTGCTTTAGGCACAACATACCATTTGATCCGAAGAAAATGCCACCATGGATAAAGGACTCGTGCGAGCCTACTTCGGGGTCTCCGTGGGATGGCGGTTCACACGGTGAGCAAGCTAGGGCAACGGCTGGATGTGGTGAGCTAGCAAGGGCAGGGCCTGTATCTGGTTGGGAAGCTCCAACAAGGATTCCCGACACACGAAGTGCGAACGAGTGCAGAACTTGGACTGCCAACCCGTGGGAGGCAGGTACAAGCGGCACCGGCAAGCGCATCAAGAGGGATGATGATAATTGGTGAACTAGGCTGGCGTTATATGTTTCCAAGATTGTACATAAGTTTAGAATTATGAACTGGTAGTATTGTTTAGGTGATGTAATTACTTTTGCAACAATGTGTATGAGGTTTCAGAATCACGCATCCTTATTTAAACATGTTTAAAACATGGAAATGAAAAGGTAAGCCTGCATCCTTCTTAGTCACTCCAAAATTAAGCTTTTGGGAAGGTATTTGAAATTTCCATGTTTGAAACCCAAAACGACTTCTCTTCGTGATTGACTTCATAAGACAAAGTTCAGGCTTAGGGGTAGATACATGATTTTTCTGGTTTGAATATGACTAGACCTTGTTTATCAACTTGAGTGCTTACTACTACTAGTAAATGACCATTAAGAAGGCTATTGAGCTTTGCTTTATCATTTGAATTTGATCAAATCCTAGGCACGGTTTGACCAAGATTTGAACAAGTTTAAAATATGAAAATAAAATGTAAGCCCGGCTTCTTAGTCACTCTGAAATGAAGCTTTTGGGAGGTTTTTGAAATTTCCATGGTTCGAAACCAAAACCACTTCTCTTCATGCTTGACTTCGTAAGATAGATTTTAGGGTTAGGGGTAGATACGTACATGATTTTTCTAATTATTTTTATGCCCATTTGAATCTTGGTCAAATCATAGGTTTGACCAAGATTTAAACATGTTTAAAATATGAAAATGAAAAGCTAAGCCTGCATCCTTCTTAGTCACTCCAAAATGAAGTTTTTGGGAAGGTTTTTGAAATTTCCATGATTGAAACCCAAAAACGACTTCTCTTGTGCTTGACTTCATAAGACAAAGTTTAGGGTTAGGGGTAGATACATGATTTTTCTGGTTTGAATATGTCTAGACCTTGTTTATCAACTTGAGTGCTTATTATATGACATAAGAAGGCTATGCTTTGATTTTTCATTTTTTTATACCCATTTGAATCTTGGTCAAATCCTAGGTTTGACCAAGATTTGAACAAGTTTAAAATATAAAAATAAAAGGTATAAGCTCGACTGGATCCTTCTTAGTCACTCTAAATTGAAGCTTTTGGGGGGTTCTTGAAATTTCCATGTTTGAAACCCAAAACCACGTCTCTTCATGCTTGACTTCATAAGACAGAGTTTAGGGTTAGGGTAGATACATGATTTGTCTGGTTTGAATATGTCTTGACCTTGTTTATCAACTTGAATGCTTAATATATGACATAAGAATACTATGTGCTTTGGTTTTCATTTTTTGATTTTTTCTGAATTTTTATGCCCATTTGATCTTGGTCAAATCCTAGGTTTAACCAAGGTTTAAACAAGTTTAAAACATGAAAATGAAAAGGTAAGCCTGCATCCTTCTTAGTCACTCCAAATGAGGCTTTTGGGAAGGTTTTTGAAATTTCCATGTTTGAAATCCAAAACGACTTCTTCTGCTTGACTTCATAAGACAAAGTTTAGGGTTAGGGGTAGATACAAGATTTTTCTGGTTTGAATATCTCTAGACCTTGTTTACCAACTTGAGTGCTTACTATATATGACATAAGAAGGCTATGTGCTTTGGTTTTTCAGTTTTTTTGAATTTTTATACCCATTTGAATCTTGGTCAAATCCTAGGTAGTTTGACCAAGATTTGAACATGTTTAAAACATGAAAATAAAAGGTAAGCATGGATCCTTCTTAGTAACTCTAAAATGAAGCTTTTGGGAGGTTTTTGAAATTTCCATGTTTGAAACCCAAAACCACTTCTCTTCATGCTTGATCGACTTCATAAGACAGAATTTAGGGTTAGTGGGTAGATACATGATTTGTCTGGTTTGAATATGTTTAGACCTTGTTTATCAACTTGAATGCTTACTATATGACATAAGAATACTATGTGCTTTAGTTTTCATTTTTTTGATTTTTTCTGATTTTTTTGCACATTTGATCTTGGTCAAATCCTAGGTTTAACCAAGATTTAAACATGTTTAAGACATGAAAATGAAAAGGTAAGTCTGCATCCTTCTTAGTCACTCCAAAATGAAGCTTTTGGGAAGGTTTTTGAAATTTCCATGTTTGAAACCCAAAACCAGTTCTCTTCATGCTTTACTTCATAAGACAGAGTTTAGGGTTAGGGGTAGATATACGTGATTTGTCTAGTTTGAATATGTCTAGACCTTGTTTTATCAACTTGAATTCTTACTATATGACATAAAAAAACTATGTGGTTTGGTTTGATAGTTCATTGTTCATAATTCATAGTTGATCATACATACGGATCATACATACAGAATTGCGCGATCCTTATCGCGACTTCTAACCTATCTAGTCGTCGAGGAAGATGATGGTCGCGTTCTCCTCCGCATCCCGCGCCTCCTTCTCCTTCACGGCGGCGATGGCCGCCGCCTTGTCTTCTTCCTCCGCCCTCTTCTTGTCGGCATCGTCCTTGAGGGACGCGGCCAGCGCCTTCAAGAAGAGGGGGTCTTCCCCTTCCTCCGCCTCCTCCGCCTCCTCGCCGGCTGGCGGCGCGAATCCGCCGCTGGTGCTCGCCTCCCACGCCGCCTTCGACCGGCGGTTCCTCTCCCGGTCGGCGCGCCATTTGTTGAAGACGGGGCCGCTCATCGGTTTGAGCGGCGGATCCGCCTTGTACCAGAGCCCGCCCGGGGCGAACTCGCGGAGCGACGACGGCATGTACAGGGAGCCTCTGTACCTGCACGCCGCGCGCCGACTCCCGGCGGCGGACTGCTTGCACTGGAGCCGCCACGCCTCCTCGAGCGTGTCCGGCGCGCGGGATCGCTTCGATCCGCTCGCGGGCGACGCGGAACTGGTACGGCGTGAATACATGGCGAGCGGCGAAGAATCACCACCCTGCAATCAAGGCCAAGCACGCAGCATATGGCCTCTTCCTTACGTCTTTTGCCTGGTTTGTTGCCGGTCAACGCCCCTGCTGCTGGCCCTGATGCTCCTGGTCCTGTTTAAAGTTCAGCATTAAACTCTATACTATACAACTGTCGTGGTCTTGTGATGTACAGTAGTACTCTTTTGATGCATTTGTGATGTAGTAGTACTGTACTTTTTTTTGAACTGATATAGTACTATCTAAGAACAGTACTCCCTCCGATTCACATTCTTTTTAGCACCAAGAAATATGGATCGGATCACCGGAGCGAGGGAGTAAATTACCCTTTTGTTGTGGCTTATTTTGACTTTGGCAAAGCCAAAAAAAGGTGCTTTTTGGGCTTTTGGATTTTGGAAGCCAAAAGAATAGAATCTTTGTTCTTGGCTTCCAAAATCCAAAAGCCCAAAAAAGCACCTATTTACGTGCTTTTTTTGGCTTTTGCCAAAGCCAAAAGCCAAAAAAAGCCACAACAAAAGGGCCATAAACATGGCATCTCGTGCATGAAGCTTGACAGATTGATCGGGTTGGCTAGAACGGCTAAACAATGCTGCTCATTAGGCAAATGCATGCCATGTACGATAGTATACATCTAGTAAAGAAGTCTATACTGACATAAAAAAGACTACATTGGGGATGAGAGTCAATTGGGGCATCTACAATACAGAAAATCTTGCTCGTAGTTGATTTTGGCTAAGAGGGTTTTGTGCCCATATTTGTATCTTGGTATAATCCTAGGTTTGACAATGATTTAAACAAGTTTAAAATATGAAAATGAAAAGGTAAGCATGGATACTTCTTAGTCACTCTAAAATGAAGCTTTTGGGAGGTTTTTGATATTTCCATGTTTGAAACCAAGAACCACTTCTCTTCATGCTTGGCTTCATAAGATAAAGTTTAGGGGTTAGGGGGTAGATACATGATTTGTTTGGTTTGAATATGTCTAGACCTTGTTTATCAGCTTGAATGCTTACTATATGACATAAGAAGACTATGTACTTTGGTTTTTCATTATTTTTTTTTAAATTTTATGCCCATTTGAATCTTGGTCAAATACACTAGCTATGACCAAGATGTAAACAAGTTTAAAACATGAAAATGAAAAGGTAAGCATGGATCCTTCTTAGTCACTAAAAATGAAGCTTTTGGGGGGTTCTTGAAATTTCCAAGTTTGAAACCCAAAACCACTTCTCTTCATGCTGACTTCATAAGACAGAGTTTAGGGTTAGGGGGTAAATACATGATTTGTCTAGTTTGTTGTTTAGACCTTGTTTACCAACTACTAGTTCGATTTTGGGCTACTAATATAAAATTAAAATAAGTTGAACTAGTATTCCTCTAAAAAATCATTTTGGTATGCATTGTTTGATACTTTTCATAGCTATAGTGCATCACAAATTTATGATTTCATGCTTTGCTTTGCCAATTTCGATTTTTTCTAACCACCTTCTCTTTGATTTCAAATTTAGGTCAAACTATCGATGCCTACTATGTGTTCTACTTGAATTGGATGCAGCGTGCGCACATGTTTTGCCATTGTTCTGGGCTTCCACACATCTTTGGGGCATCCAAGTATTTAAGTTACCTTGTTTTTTGAATTGTAATTCATACCCTTCCTCCCAATTTTTATGCACATTTGAATCTTGGTCAAATCCTAAGTTTGACCAAGATTTGAACAAGTTTAAAACATGAAAATGAAAAGGTAAGCCTGAATCCTTCTTAGTCACTCAAAAATGAGAAGCTTTTGGGAGTTTTTTGAAATTTCCATGTTTGAAACCCAAAACCACTCTCTTCATGCTTGACTTCATAAGACAGAGTTTAGGGTTAGGGGTAGATACATGATTTGTCTAGTTTGTTGTTTAGACCTTGTTTATCAACTTGAATGCTTACTATATGACATAATAATACTATGTGCTTTGGTTTTCATTTTTTTGATTTTTTCTGAATTTTTATGCCCATTTGATCTTGGTCAAATCCTAGGCTTAACCAATATTTAAACAAGTTTAAAACATGAAAATGAAAAGGTAAGCCTGTATCCTTCTTAGTCACTCCAAAATGAAGCTTTTGGGAAGGATTTTGAAATTTCCATGTTTGAAATCCAAAACGACTTCGATCTCTTCGTGCTTGACTTCATAAGACAAAGTTTAGGGATAGGGGTAGAAACATGATTTTTCTGGTTTGAATATGTCTAGACCTTGTTTACCAACTTGATCGAGTGCTTACTATATGACATAAGAAGGCTATATGCTTTGGTTTTTCATTTTTTTTGAAATTTTATGCCCATTTGAATCTTGATCAAATCCTAGGTACAGTTTGACCAAGATTTGAACAATTTTAAAACATGAAAATAAAAGGTAAGCCCGACCTGGATCCTTTAGTCACTCTAAAATGAAGCTTTTGGGGGTTCTTGAAATTTCAAGTTTGAAACCCAAAACCACTTCTCTTCATGCTTGACTACACATAAGACAGAGTTTAGGGTTAGGGGTAGATACATGATTTTTCTTGTTTGAATATATCTAGACCTTGTTTATATCAACTTTAATGCTAACTATATATGACATAAGAAAACTATGTGCTTTGGTTTTTAATTTTTCTGTTTTTTTTATTTTGATAGATGCACATTTGAATCTTTGTCAAATCCTAGGTTTGGCCAAGATTTAAACAAGTATAAAACATGAAAATGAAAAGGGAAGCCTGTATCCTTCTTAGTCACTCTAAAATGAAGTTTTTAGATGTTCTTGAAATTTTCATGTTTGAAACCCAAAACCACTTCTCTTCATGCTTGACTTCATAAGATAGAGTTTAGGGGCTAGCTAGGGGATAGATACATGATTTGCCTAGGTTTGAATATGCATGTCCAAACCTAGCTTGTTTATCAACTTGAATGCTTACTATATGACATAAGAAGACTATATGCTTTTGTTTTTCATTTTTCTGATTTTTTTAAAATTTTATGCCCATTTGAATCTTTTGGTCAAATCCTTGGTTTAATTTGACACGGATTTAAACAAGTTTAAAATATGAAAATGAAAAGGTGGTAAGCAGGCATGTATCCTTCTTATATATATTAGTCACTCTAAAATGAAGCTTTTGGGAGGTTTTTGAAATTTCCATGTTTGAAACCCAAAACCACTTCTCTTCATGTTGTTGACTTCATAAGATAGAGTTTAGGGGTTAGGGGTATATATACATGACTTGTCTTGTTTGAATATGTGTCTAGACCTTGTTTATCAACTTTAATGCTTACTATATGACATAAGAACACTATGCGCTTTAATTTGGTTTTTAATTTTTTTAAATTTTGATGCACATTTTGAATCTTGGTCAAATCCTAGGTTTGACCGAGATTTGAACAAGTTTAAAACAAGAAAATAAAAGGTAAGCCCGCCAGACTGGATCCTTTCTTAGTCACTTCCATAATGAAGTTTTTAGGGGGTTGTTGAAAATGTAAGCATGTATCCCTTAGTACGTCACACCACAATGAAGCTTTTGGGAGGTTTTTGAATTTCCATGTTTGAAACCCAAAACCACTTCTCTTCATGCTTGACTTCATAATTAAGACAAAGTTTAGAGGGGTTAGGGGGTATATAGATACATGATTTTTCTGGTTTGAATATGTCTAGGCCTTGTTTATCAACTAGCTTGAGGTTGCATTATATGGCATATATAAGAAGCTAGGCGTGCTTTGTTTTTCATTTTTTTTGAATTTTTATGCCTATTTGAATCTTGGTCAAATCCTAGGTACGTACGGTTTGACTAAGATTTGAACAAGTTTAAAACATGAAAATAAAAGGTGTTATGTGATCCTCTTAGTCACTCTAAATGAAGCTTTTGGGAGGTTTTTGAAATTTCTGATGTTTGAAAACCCAAAAACTACTTTTCATGCTTGGTCAGAAGATAGAGTTAGGTTTGGGTAGATACGTACATGATTTTTCTAAGTATTTTTACATCATTTGAATCTTTGTCAAATCCTAAGTTTGACCAAGATTTGAACAAGTTTAAAACATGAAATGAAAAAGGGTAAGCCCTGGATCTTGTTTATTAGGGGGTAGATACGATACATTTTTCTAAGTATTTACGCCATTTGAATCTTCGTCAAATCCCAAGTTTGACCAAGATTTGAACAAGTTTAAAAACATGAAAATGAAAAGGTGTAAGCTCGGATCCTTGTTTAGGGTTGGGGTGGGGTAGATGCTACAAGATTTTTGGTGGTTTGAATATGGCGACCTTGTTTATCACCTTGACATATGACATAGGAAGACTGCAGTGCTTGTTTTCTTTTAATTTTTTATAAACATTTGAATCTTGGCTCAAGTCACAGGTTTGACCAAGATTTAAACAGGTTTAAAACATGAAAATGGGAAAGTAAGCCCGGATCCTTCTTAGTCACTCCAAAATGTACCAATTGATAAATGAGTTAATTCATGGAAAAATAATGTCATGTAAATGATTTAACTTGGCTTTCGTACTACTCTTGAATCCATAGGAAACTTTATTCTGCACTATAATAATCAACCGAGTTTTTACACCAACAGGTCTGTCACTTACGTCTGGTGCCCATGCGTGAGGTCCCACACTTCACTGAGCACAAGTCACGTGCAATAGGCACGCAAAACCTTACCATTTTCTTGTCAAGAGAAGATTTACCAGATGCGTATTGAAGTATGGGTCCTTCTCGATCCCTTGTCCTCTCTACAAAAAAAAAAAAAAAAAAAAAACAAATTCTTCTATTCTTGCCAATGATTGCTATTATTGCCACAGACTTTCTGCTTACTGAGCAACCTCTCGTGACAAAAGTCAACATCATCACTCGAAAAAGGGGAGACCCATAATGCTCTCCCTCCTTCTTCTCTCCTTCCGAGTGATCCCTTCTTCCTCCGAGTTTCACTCGACGTGCAAAACATGTGCTGCATAGTAATAATAAAAAAGTAGAAAAATTGACCTACGAATCTATGATTAAATAGGTTAAACTAGGGTTTTTCCCACTACTACAGATCAAGTTCAGAAATATCCAACTACTAGTTCGATTTTGGGCTACTAATATAAAATTAAAATAAGTTGAACTAGTATTCCTCTAAAAAATCATTTTGGTATGCATTGTTTGATACTTTTCATAGCTATAGTGCATCACAAATTTATGATTTCATGCTTTGCTTTGCCAAATTCGATTTTTTCTAACCACCTTCTCTTTGATTTCAAATTTAGGTCAAACTATCGATGCCTACTATGTGTTCTACTTGAATTGGATGCAGCGTGCGCACATGTTTTGCCATCGTTCTGGGCTTCCACACATCTTTGGGGCATCCAAGTATTTAAGTTACCTTGTTTTTTGAATTGTAATTCATACCCTTCCTCCCAATTTTTATGCACATTTGAATCTTTGGTCAAATCCTAGGTTGACTGCAAGATTTGAACAAGTTTAAAACATGAAAATGAAAGGTAAGCTCCTTAATCCTTCTTAGTCGAATTTCAAAATGAGAAGCTTTGGGAGTTTTTTGAAATTTCCATGTTTGAAACCCAAAACCACTTTCATGCTTGATTTCATAAGACAGTAGTTTAGGGTTAGGGGTATACATGATTTGTCTAGTTTGTTGTTTAGACCTTGTTTATCAACTTAGTTGAATGCTTACTATATGACATAATAAGTGCTTTGGTTTTTCATTCTTTTGATTTTCTTCTGAATTTTTATGCCCATTTGATCTTTGTCAAATCCTAGGCTTAACCAATATTTAAACAAGTTTAAAACATGAAACGAAAAGGTAAGCCTGCATGTATCCTTCTTAGTCACTCCAAAATGAAAGCTTACATATACTCTTGGAATACTGTTTTGGAATCCAAACGACTTCGATCTCTTCTGCTTTTGACTTCATAAGACAAAGTTAAGGGTTAGGGGTATACATGATTTGTTGGGTTTGAATATGTCTAGACCTTGTTTACCAACTTGATCGAGTGCTTACTATATGACATAAGAAGGCTATATGCTTTGGTTTTTCATTTTTTTTGAAATTTTATGCCCATTTGAATCTTGATCAAATCCTAGGTACAGTTTGACCAAGATTTGAACAATTTTAAAACATGAAAATAAAAGGTAAGCCCGACCTGGATCCTTTAGTCACTCTAAAATGAAGCTTTTGGGGGTTCTTGAAATTTCCAAGTTTGAAACCCAAAACCACTTCTCTTCATGCTTGACTACACATAAGACAGAGAGTTTAGGGTTAGGGGTAGATACATGATTTTTCTTGTTTGAATATATCTAGACCTTGTTTATATCAACTTTAATGCTAACTATATATGACATAAGAAAACTATGTGCTTTGGTTTTTAATTTTTCTGTTTTTTTTATTTTGATAGATGCACATTTGAATCTTTGTCAAATCCTAGGTTTGGCCAAGATTTAAACAAGTATAAAACATGAAAATGAAAAGGGGAAGCATGTATCCTTTCTTAGTCACTCTAAAATGAAGTTTTTGGGATGTTCTTGAAATTTTCATGTTTGAAACCCAAAACCACTTCTCTTCATGCTTGACTTCATAAGATAGAGTTTAGGGGCTAGCTAGGGGATAGATACATGATTTGCCTAGGTTTGAATATGCATGTCCAAACCTAGCTTGTTTATCAACTTGAATGCTTACTATATGACATAAGAAGACTATATGCTTTTGTTTTTCATTTTTCTGATTTTTTTTAAAATTTTATGCCCATTTGAATCTTTTGGTCAAATCCTTGGTTTAATTTGACACGGATTTAAACAAGTTTAAAATATGAAAATGAAAAGGTGGTAAGCATGTATCCTTCTTATATATATTAGTCACTCTAAAATGAAGCTTTTGGGAGTGTTTTTGAAATTTCCATGTTGTTGAAACCCAAAACTACTTCTCTTCATGTTGTTGACTTATAAGATAGAGTTTAGGGGTTAGGGTATATATACATGACTTGTCTTGTTTGAATATGTGTCTAGACCTTGTTTATCAACTTTAATGCTTACTATATGACATAAGAACACTATGCGCTTTAATTTGGTTTTTAATTTTTTTAAATTTTGATGCACATTTTGAATCTTGGTCAAATCCTAGGTTTGACCGAGATTTGAACAAGTTTAAAACAAGAAAATAAAAGGTAAGCCCGCCAGACTGGATCCTTTCTTAGTCACTCTATAATGAAGCTTTTAGGGGGTTGTTGAAAATGTAAGCATGTATCCTTCTTAGTACGTCACACCACAATGAAGCTTTTGGGAGGGTTTTTGAAATGTCCATGTTTGAAACCCAAAACGACTTCTCTTCGTGCTTGACTTCATAATTAAGACAAAGTTTAGGGTTAGGGGTATATAGATACATGATTTTTCTGGTTTGAATATGTCTAGACTTTGTTTATCAACTAGCTTGAGTGCTTACTATATGGCATATATAAGAAGCTAGGCTATGTGCTTTGGTTTTTCATTTTTTTTGAATTTTTATGCCCATTTGAATCTTGGTCAAATCCTAGGTACGTACGGTTTGACCAAGATTTGAACATGTTTAAAACATGAAAATAAAAGGGTAAGCATGGATCCTTCTTAGTCACTCTAAAATGAAGCTTTTGGGAGGTTTTTGAAATTTCCATGTTTGAAACCCAAAACCACTTCTCTTCATGCTTGGCTTCGTAAGATAGAGTTTAGGGTTTGGGGTAGATACGTACATGATTTTTCTAAGTATTTTTATACCCATTTGAATCTTCGTCAAATCCTAAGTTTGACCAAGATTTGAACAAGTTTAAAAACATGAAAATGAAAAGGGTAAGCCTGGATCCTTGTTTACGGTTAGGGGGTAGATACGTACATGATTTTTCTAAGTATTTTTACGCCCATTTGAATCTTCGTCAAATCCTAAGTTTGACCAAGATTTGAACAAGTTTAAAAACATGAAAATGAAAAGGGTGTAAGCCTGGATCCTTGTTTAGGGTTAGGGGGTAGATACAAGATTTTTGTGGTTTGAATATGGCAGACCTTGTTTATCACCTTGATATATGACATAGGAAGACGGTGTGCTTTTGTTTTTCTTTTTTTTGAATTTTTATGCCCATTTGAATCTTGGTCAAGTCATAGGTTTGACCAAGATTTAAACAGGTTTAAAACATGAAAATGAAAAAGTAAGCCTGGATCCTTCTTAGTCACTCCAAAATGTACCAATTGATAAATGAGTTAACTTGGCTTCATGGAAAAAATAATGTCATGTAAATGATTTAACTTGGCTTTCGTACCCTTGAATCCATAGGAAACTTTGTATAAATGTAGTAGTATAATAATCAACCGAGTTTTTACATCAACAGGTCTGTCACTTACGTGTGGTGCCCATGCGTGAGGTCCCACACTTCAGTGAGCACAAGTCACGTGCAGTAGGTACGCAAACTCCCAGCCATCTTCTTTGTCAAGAGAAGACGCATCAGATGCGTATTGGAAGTCTGTGGGTCCTTCTGGATCCTTCTGTTGTCCCTCTCACAAAAAAAAACAAATCTCTCTGCCTGCCTGCTTCGACTCGCTCAGTTTTCGCCGCTCGCTCGCACCTCCTGCTCACTGACAAACCCCGCACAAAAGTCAACATCATCACCCGAAAAGGGAGACACCATAATTCTCTCCCTTCTTCTCCTTCCGAGTGATTCCTCTTCCTCCGAGTTTCACTCGACGGGCAAACACACATGTGCTGCATAGTAATAATAAAAAAGTAGAAAAATCGACCTACGAATCTATGATTAAATAGGTTAAACTAGGGTTTTGCCCACTACTATACAGATCAAGTTCAGAAATATCCAACTACTAGTTCGATTTTGGGCTACTAATATAAAATTAAAATAAGTTGAACTAGTATTCCTCTAAAAAATCATTTTGGTATGCATTGTTTGATACTTTTCATAGCTATAGTGCATCACAAATTTATGATTTCATGCTTTGCTTTGCCAAATTGATTTTTTCTAACCACCTTCTCTTTGATTTCAAATTTAGGTCAAACTATCGATGCCTACTATGTGTTCTACTTGAATTGGATGCAGCGTGCGCACATGTTTTGCCATCGTTCTGGGCTTCCACACATCTTTGGGGCATCCAAGTATTTAAGTTACCTTGTTTTTTTGAATTGTAATTCATACCCTTCCTCCCAATTTTTATGCACATTTGAATCTTGGTCAAATCCTAAGTTTGACCAAGATTTGAACAAGTTTAAAACATGAAAATGAAAAGGTAAGCCTGAATCCTTCTTAGTCACTCAAAATGAAGCTTTTGGGAGGTTTTTGAAATTTCCATGTTTGAAACCCAAAACCACTTCTCTTCATGCTTGACTTCATAAGACAGAGTTTAGGGTTAGGGGGTAGATACATGATTTGTCTGTTTGTTGTTTAGACCTTGTTTATCAAATCCTTGAATGCTTACTATATGACATAATAATACTATGTGCTATGGTTTTCATTTTGGTTTTTTCCTGAATTTTTATGCCCATTTGATCTTGGTCAAATCCTAGGCTTAACCAATATTTGAAACAAGTTTAAAACATGAAAATGAAAAGGTGTAAGCATGGATGCACTCTTTCCTTAGTCACTCCAAAATGAAGCTTTGGGAAGGATTTTGAACATGTTTGAAATCCAAAACTATTTCGATCTCTTCGTGCTTATTCTCATAAGACAAAGTTTGTGGGACAGGTAGAAATAAGATTTTTCTGGTTTGAATATGTCTAGACCTTGTTTACCAACTTGATCGAGTGCTTAATATATGATATAAGAAGGCTATATATTTTGTTTTTCATTTTTTTTGAAATTTTATGCCCATTTGAATCTTTGATCAAATCCTAGGTACAGTTTGACCAAGATTGAACAATTTTAAAAACATGAAAAAATAAAAGGTAAGCCCCGACTCCGATCCTTTAGTCACTCTATCGAAGCTTTTGGGGTTCTGAAATTTAAGTTTGAAACTCAAACCACTTTCTCTCAAGTGCTGACTACACACAAGACAATAGTTTAGGGTTAGGGGTAGATACATGATTTTTCTTGTTTGAATATATCTAGACCTTGTTTATATCAACTTTAATGCTAACTATATATGACATAAGAAAACTATGTGCTTTGGTTTTTAATTTTTCTGTTTTTTTTATTTTGATAGATGCACATTTGAATCTTTGTCAAATCCTAGGTTTGGCCAAGATTTAAACAAGTATAAAACATGAAAATGAAAAGGGGAAGCATGTATCCTTTCTTAGTCACTCTAAAATGAAGTTTTTGGGAGGTTTTTGAAATTTTCATGTTTGAAACCCAAAACCACTTCTCTTCATGCTTGACTTCATAAGATAGAGTTTAGGGGCTAGCTAGGGGATAGATACATGATTTGCCTAGGTTTGAATATGCATGTCCAAACCTAGCTTGTTTATCAACTTGAATGCTTACTATATGACATAAGAAGACTATATGCTTTTGTTTTTCATTTTTCTGATTTTTTTAAAATTTTATGCCCATTTGAATCTTTTGGTCAAATCCTTGGTTTAATTTGACACGGATTTAAACAAGTTTAAAATATGAAAATGAAAAGGTGGTAAGCAGGCATGTATCCTTCTTATATATATTAGTCACTCTAAAATGAAGCTTTTGGGAGGTTTTTGAAATTTCCATGTTTGAAACCCAAACCACTTCTCTTCATGTTGTTGGACTTCATAAGATAGAGTTTAGGGGTTAGGGTATATATACATGACTTGTCTTGTTTGAATATGTGTCTAGACTTTGTTTATCAACTTTAATGCTTATATGACATAAGAACACTATGCGCTTTAATTTGGTTTTTAATTTTTTTAAATTTTGATGCACATTTTGAATCTTGGTCAAATCCTAGGTTTGACCGAGATTTGAACAAGTTTAAAACAAGAAAATAAAAGGTAAGCCCGCCAGACTGGATCCTTTCTTAGTCACTCTATAATGAAGCTTTTAGGGGGGGTTGTTGAAAATGTAAGCATGTATCCTTCTTAGTACGTCACACCACAATGAAGCTTTTGGGAGGGTTTTTGAAATGTCCATGTTTGAAACCCAAAACGACTTCTCTTCGTGCTTGACTTCATAATTAAGACAAAGTTTAGGGTTAGGGGTATATAGATACATGATTTTTCTGGTTTGAATATGTCTAGACTTTGTTTATCAACTAGCTTGAGTGCTTACTATATGGCATATATAAGAAGCTAGGCTATGTGCTTTGGTTTTTCATTTTTTTTTTTTTGAATTTTTTTTATGTCCATTTGAATCTTGGTCAAATCCTAGGTATTTACGGTTTGACTAAGATTTGAACATGTTTAAAACATGAAAATAAAAGGTAAGCATGGATCCTTCTTAGTCACTCTGAAATGAAGCTTTTGGGAGGTTTTTGAAATTTCCATGTTTGAAACCCAAAACCACTTCTCTTCATGCTTGGCTTCGTAAGATAGAGTTTAGGGTTTGGGGTAGATACGTACATGATTTTTCTAAGTATTTTTACACCCATTTGAATCTTCGTCAAATCCTAAGTTTGACCAAGATTTGAACAAGTTTAAAAACATGAAAATGAAAAGGGTAAGCCTGGATCCTTGTTTACGGTTAGGGGGTAGATACGTACATGATTTTTCTAAGTATTTTTACGCCCATTTGAATCTTCGTCAAATCCTAAGTTTGACCAAGATTTGAACAAGTTTAAAAACATGAAAATGAAAAGGGTGTAAGCCTGGATCCTTGTTTAGGGTTAGGGGGTAGATACAAGATTTTTGTGGTTTGAATATGGCAGACCTTGTTTATCACCTTGATATATGACATAGGAAGACGGTGTGCTTTTGTTTTTCTTTTTTTTGAATTTTTATGCCCATTTGAATCTTGGTCAAGTCATAGGTTTGACCAAGATTTAAACAGGTTTAAAACATGAAAATGAAAAAGTAAGCCTGGATCCTTCTTAGTCACTCCAAAATGTACCAATTGATAAATGAGTTAACTTGGCTTCATGGAAAAAATAATGTCATGTGTAAATGATTTAACTTGGCTTTCGTACCCTTGAATCCAAAGGAAACTTTGTATAAATGTAGTAGTATAATAATCAACCGAGTTTTTACATCAACAATCTGTCACTTACGTGTTGTGCCCATGCGTGAGGTCCCACACTTGAGTGAGCACAAGTCACGTGCATAGGTACGCAAACTCCCAACCATTTTCTTTGTCAAGAGAAGACGAATCAGGATGCGTATTGGAAGTAGTGGGTCCTTCTGGATCCTTCCGTTGTCCCTCTCACAAAAAAAAAACAACCTCTCTCATTCTCGCCCGCTTTCGACTTCGCGCTTTCGCGCCGCTTCGCTCGCACTCCCGCTCATCGACAAACCCTGCAATAAAAAGTCAACATCATCACTCCGAAAAAGGGAGACACTATAATTCTCTCTCCTCTTCTCCTTCCGAGTGATCCTCTTCCTCCGAGTTTCACTCGACTACAACACATAGCCGTATAGTAATAAAAAAGTAGAAAAATCGACCTACGAATCTATGATTAAATAGGTTAAACTAGGTTTTGCCCACTACTACATCAAGTTCAGAAATATCCAACTACTAGTTCGATTTTGGGCTACTAATATAAAATTAAAATAAGTTGAACTAGTATTCCTCTAAAAAATCATTTTGGTATGCATTGTTTGATACTTTTCATAGCTATAGTGCATCACAAATTTATGATTTCATGCTTTGCTTTGCCAATTTCAATTTTTTCTAACCACCTTCTCTTTGATTTCAAATTTAGGTCAAACTATCGATGCCTACTATGTGTTCTACTTGAATTGGATGCAGCGTGCGCACATGTTTTGCCATCGTTGGGCTTCCACACATCTTTGGGGCATCCAAGTATTTAAGTTACCTTGTTTTTTTGAATTGTAATTCATACCCTTCCTCCCAATTTTTATGCACATTTGAATCTTGGTCAAATCCTAAGTTTGACCAAGATTTGAACAAGTTTAAAACATGAAAATGAAAAGGTAAGCCTGAATCCTTCTTAGTCACTCAAAAATGAGAAGCTTTTGGGAGTTTTTTGAAATTTCCATGTTTGAAACCCAAAACCACTTCTCTTCATGCTTGACTTCATAAGACAGCAGTTTAGGGTTAGGGGGTAGATACGTATTTGTCTAGTTTGTTGTTTAGACCTTGTTTATCAACTTGAATGCTTACTATATGACACAAGAAGACTATGTGCTATTTTTTTTTTGACTTTTTCTGAATTTTTATGCCCATTTGATCTTGGTCAAATCCTATTAACCAATATTTAAACAAGTTTAAAACATGAAATGAAAAGATAAGCCTGGATGGATCTTTCTTAGTCACTCCAAAATGAAGCTGTTGAGGATTTTTGAAATTTCCATGTTTGAAACTAAAACGACTTCGATCTCTTCGTGCTTCACTTCATATAAGACAAAGTTTAGGGGTAGCTAGATACTTGATTTTTCTGGTTTGAATATGTCTAGACCTTGTTTACTGTTTAAATTGAATGCCTACTATATGACATAAGAAGGCTATATGCTTTGGTTTTTTTGAAAATTTTATGCCTATTTGAATCTTGATCAAATCCTAGGTACATTTTTTTGACCAAGATTTGAACAATTTTAAAACATGAAAATAAAAGGTAAGCCCGACCTGGATCCTTTAGTCACTCTAAAATGAAGCTTTTGGGGGTTCTTGAAATTTCCAAGTTTGAAACCCAAACCACTTCTCTTCATGCTTGACTACACATAAGACAGAGTTTAGGGTTAGGGGTAGATACATGATTTTTCTTGTTTGAATATATCTAGACCTTGTTTATATCAACTTTAATGCTAACTATATATGACATAAGAAAACTATGTGCTTTGGTTTTTAATTTTTCTGATTTTTTTATTTTGATAGATGCACATTTGAATCTTTGTCAAATCCTAGGTTTGACCAAGATTTAAACAAGTATAAAACATGAAAATGAAAAGGGGAAGCCTGTATCCTTCTTAGTCACTCTAAAATGAAGTTTTTGGGATGTTCTTGAAATTTTCATGTTTGAAACCCAAAACCACTTCTCTTCATGCTTGACTTCATAAGATAGAGTTTAGGGGCTAGCTAGGGGATAGATACATGATTTGCCTAGGTTTGAATATGCATGTCCAAACCTAGCTTGTTTATCAACTTGAATGCTTACTATATGACATAAGAAGACTATATGCTTTTGTTTTTCATTTTTCTGATTTTTTTTAAAATTTTATGCCCATTTGAATCTTTTGGTCAAATCCTTGGTTTAATTTGACACGGATTTAAACAAGTTTAAAATATGAAAATGAAAAGGTGGTAAGCAGGCATGTATCCTTCTTATATATATTAGTCACTCTAAAATGAAGCTTTTGGGAGGTTTTTGAAATTTCCATGTTGAAACCCAAAACCACTTCTCTTCATGTTGTTGACTTCATAAGATAGAGTTTAGGGGTTAGGGGTATATATACATGACTTGTCTTGTTTGAATATGTGTCTAGACCTTGTTTATCAACTTTAATGCTTACTATATGACATAAGAACACTATGCGCTTTAATTTGGTTTTTAATTTTTTAAATTTTGATGCACATTTTGAATCTTGGTCAAATCCTAGGTTTGACCGAGATTTGAACAAGTTTAAAACAAGAAAATAAAAGGTAAGCCCGCCAGACTGGATCCTTTCTTAGTCACTCTATAATGAAGCTTTTGGGGGTTGTTGAAAATGTAAGCATGTATCCTTCTTAGTACGTCACACCACAATGAAGCTTTTGGGAGGGTTTTTGAAATGTCCATGTTTGAAACCCAAAACGACTTCTCTTCGTGCTTGACTTCATAATTAAGACAAAGTTTAGGGTTAGGGGTATATAGATACATGATTTTTCTGGTTTGAATATGTCTAGACTTTGTTTATCAACTAGCTTGAGTGCTTACTATATGGCATATATAAGAAGCTAGGCTATGTGCTTTGGTTTTTCATTTTTTTTTTTTGAATTTTTATGTCTATTTGAATCTTGGTCAAATCCTAGGTACGTACGGTTTGACCAAGATTTGGAACATGTTTAAAACATGAAAATAAAAGGTAAGCATGGATCCTTCAGGTCACTCTAAATTAGGTTTTTGGGGAGGTTTTTGAAATTTCCATGTTTGAAACCCAAAACCACTTCCCTTCATGCTTGGCTTCGTAAGATGGGTTTGGGGTAGATACGCATATGATTTTTTCTAAGTATTTTTATACCTATTTGAATCTTCACAAATCCTAAGTTTGATCAAGATTTGAAATAAGTTTTGTAACATGAAAATGAAAAGTAAAAGCTCCGGATCTTGCTTAGCTAAGTTAGGGGCAGACATTTACATGATTTTTCTAAGTATTTTTACGCCTATTTGAATCTTCACAAATCCTAAGTTTGACTAAGATTTGAACAAGTTTAAAACATGAAAATGAAAAGGGTGTAAGCCTGGATCCTTGTTTAGGGTTAGGGGGTATACAAGATTTTTGTGGTTTGAATATGGCAGACCTTGTTTATCACCTTGATATATGACATATGAAGACGGTGTGCTTTTGTTTCTTTTTTTTTTGAATTTTATGCCCATTTGAACTTGGTCAAATCATAGGTTTGACCAAGATTTAAACAAAGTTTAAAACATGAAATGAAAAGATAAGCGCCTGGATCCTTTCTTAGTCACTCTAAAATGTACCAATTGATAAATGAGTTAACTTGGCTTTGAAAAAATAATGTCATGTAAATGATTTAACTTGGCTTTCGTGAATCCATAGGAAACTTTGTATAAATGTAGTAGTATAATAATCAACTCTAGTTTTTACATCAATAAATGCCTGTCACTACTTGTGTGGTGCCCATGCGTGAGGTCCCACACTTCATTGAGCACAAGTCACGTGCAATAGGTACTAAACTCCAGCCATTTTCTTTGTTTAAGAGAAGACGATCAGATGCGTATTGGAAGTATGTGGGTCCTTCTGGATCCTTCGGCTGTCCCTCTCACAAAAAAAACAAATCTCTCTCATTCTCTGCCCTCACTCGACACGCCCTGTTCTGTCGCCACACTCCGCCACCGACAAACTCCCGCACAAAAAGTCAACATCATCACTCCGAAAAAGGAGACACCATACCTCTCTCCCTTTCTCTCCTTCCGAGTGATCCTTTTTCCTCCGAGTTTCACTCGACGGCCAACACACATGTGCTGCATAGAATAATAAAAGTAGAAAAATCGACCTACGAATCTATGATTAAATAGGTTAAACTAGGATTTTGCCCACTACTATACAGATCAAGTTCAGAAATATCCAACTACTAGTTCGATTTTGGGCTACTAATATAAAATTAAAATAAGTTGAACTAGTATTCCTCTAAAAAAATCATTTTGGTATGCATTGTTTGATACTTTTCATAGCTATAGTACGTGCATCACAAATTTATGATTTCATGCTTTGCTTTGCCAAATTCGATTTTTTCTAACCACCTTCTCTTTGATTTCAAATTTAGGTCAAACTATCGATGCCTACTATGTGTTCTACTTGAATTGGATGCAGCGTGCGCACATGTTTTGCCATCGTTCTGGGCTTCCACACATCTTTGGGGCATCCAAGTATTTAAGTTACCTTGTTTTTTTGAATTGTAATTCATACCCTTCCTCCCAATTTTTATGCACATTTGAATCTTGGTCAAATCCTAAGTTTGACCAAGATTTGAACAAGTTTAAAACATGAAAATGAAAAGGTAAGCCCGAATCCTTCTTAGTCACTCAAAAATGAGAAGCTTTTGGGAGGTTTTTGAAATTATGTTTGAAACCCAAAACCACTTTTCTTCATGCTTGACTTCATAAGACAAGAGTTTAGGGTTAGGGGGTAGATACATGATTTGTCTAGTTTGTTGTTTAGACCTTGTTTATCAACTTGAATGCTTACTATATGACATAATAATACTATGTGCTTTGGTTTTCATTTTTTTTTGACTTTTTCTGAATTTTTATGCCCATTTGATCTTGGTCAAATCCTAGGCTTAACCAATATTTAAACAAGTTTAAAACATGAAAATGAAAAGGTAAGCCTGTATCCTTCTTAGTCACTCCAAAATGAAGCTTTTGGGAAGGATTTTGAAATTTCCATGTTTGAAATCCAAAACGACTTCGATCTCTTCGTGCTTGACTTCATAAGACAAAGTTTAGGGCTAGGGGTAGAAACATGATTTTTCTGGTTTGAATATGTCTAGACCTTGTTTACCAACTTGATCGAGTGCTTACTATATGACATAAGAAGGCTATATGCTTTGGTTTTTCATTTTTTTTGAAATTTTATGCCCATTTGAATCTTGATCAAATCCTAGGTACGGTTTGACCAAGATTTGAACAATTTTAAAACATGAAAATAAAAGGTAAGCCCAACCTGGATCCTTTAGTCACTCTAAAATGAAGCTTTTGGGGGGTTCTTGAAATTTCCAAGTTTGAAACCCCACTTCTCTTCATGCTTGACTACACATAAGACAGAGTTTAGGGTTAGGGGTAGATACATGATTTTTCTTGTTTGAATATATCTAGACCTTGTTTATATCAACTTTAATGCTAACTATATATGACATAAGAAAACTATGTGCTTTGGTTTTTAATTTTTCTGATTTTTTTATTTTGATAGATGCACATTTGAATCTTTGTCAAATCCTAGGTTTGACCAAGATTTAAACAAGTATAAAACATGAAAATGAAAAGGGGAAGCCTGTATCCTTTCTTAGTCACTCTAAAATGAAGTTTTTGGGATGTTCTTGAAATTTTCATGTTTGAAACCCAAAACCACTTCTCTTCATGCTTGACTTCATAAGATAGAGTTTAGGGGCTAGCTAGGGGATAGATACATGATTTGCCTAGGTTTGAATATGCATGTCCAAACCTAGCTTGTTTATCAACTTGAATGCTTACTATATGACATAAGAAGACTATATGCTTTGGTTTTTCATTTTTCGATTTTTTTAAAATTTTATGCCCATTTGAATCTTTTGGTCAAATCCTTGGTTTAATTTGACACGGATTTAAACAAGTTTAAAATATGAAAAATGAAAAGGTGGTAAGCATGGATCCTTCTTATATATATTAGTCACTCTAAAATGAAGCTTTTGGGAGGTTTTGAAATTTCCATGTTTGAAACCCAAAACTACTTTCTTCATGTTGTTGACTTCATAAGATAGAGTTTAGGTTAGGGGTATATATACATGACTTGTCTTGTTTGAATATGTGTCTAGACCTTTGTTTATCAACTTTAATGCTGCTTACTATATGGACATAAGAACACTATGCGCTTTAATTTGGTTTTTAATTTTTTTTAAATTTTTGATGCACATTTTTTGAATCTTGGTCAAACTTAGGTTTGACCGAGATTTGGAAATGTTTAAAACAAGAAAATAAAAGGTAAGCCCGCCACAGACTGGATCCTTTCTTAGTCACTCTATAATGAAGTTTAGGGGTTGTTGAAAATGTGAAGTACAGACCTCTGTAATGCCACACCACAATGAAGTTTTTGGGAGGGTTTTTTGAAATGTCCATGTTTGAAACCCAAAACGACTTTTCTTCATGCTAGACTTCATAAGATAAAGTTTAGGTTAGGGGTGAGCAGGATACATGATTTTTCTGGTTTGAATATGTCTAGATTTTGTTTATCAACTAGCTTGAGTGCTTACTATATGGCATATATAAGAAGCTAGGCTTATGCTTGGGTTTTTCATTTTTTTTTTGAATTTTATGTCTATTTGAATCTTGGTCAAACTAGTAATGTACGGTTTGACCAAGATTTTAACATGTTTAAAACATAAATAAAAGGTAAGCATGGATCCTTCTTACTCAATGAAGCTTTTGGGAGGTTTTCGAAATTTCCATGTTTGAAACCCAAAACCACTTTCCTCTTCATGCTTTTGACTTCATAAGATAGAGTTTAGGGTTTGGGGTAGAGCATGACATGATTTTTTTCAAGTATTTTTACACCTATTTGAATTTTCACAAATCCTAAGTTTGACCAAGATTTGAACAAGTTTAAAATATGAAAATGAAAAGGGTAAGCCTCGGATCTCACACAAGCTAGGGGGTAGATACGCATATGATTTTTTCGGGCATTTTTACTACTTCATTTGAATCTTCGCCAAATCCTAAGTTTGACCAAGATTTGAACAAGTTTAAAAACATGGAAATGAAAAGGGAAGCATGTATCCTTGTTTTAGGGTTAGGTAGATACAAGATTTTGTGGTTTGAATATGGCAGACCTTGTTTATCACCTTGATATATGACATATGAAGACCGGTGTGCTTTTGTTTTTTTTTTTGAATTTTTATGCTCATTTGATCTTGGTCAAGTCATAGGTTTGACCAAGATTTTAAACAGGTTTAAAACATGAAAATGAAAGGTAAACCCTGGATCCTTCTTAGTCACTCCAAATGTACCAATTGATAAATGAGTTAACTTGGTCATGGAAAAATAATGTCATGTAAATGATTTAACTTGGATTTCCTAATCCATAGGAAACTTTGTATAAATGTAGTAGTATAATAATCAACCGAAGTTTTTAAAGATCAATAGGGTCTGTCACTTACGTGGTGCCCATGCGAGGTCCCACACTTCAAGCATGTTGCCACGCGGCAATAGGTAATGTTAACTCCCAAATGCATTTTCTTTGTCAAGAGAAGATGCATCAGGATGCGTATTGGAAGGTCGTCTCTGGATCCTTCTGTTGTCCCTCTCACAAAAAAAACAAATCTCTCTCATTCTCGCCCTCGCTCGACTCGCTCGCTCGCTCGCTCTCGCTCGCACCTCCTGCTCACTGACAAACCCCGCACAAAAGTCAACATCATCACCCAAAAAAGGGGAGACACACCTCTCTCTCCTCTTCTTCTCTCCTTCCGAGTGATCCTTCCTCCGAGTTTTACTCTTGACGGGCAAACATGTGCTGCATAGAACAATAAAAAAGTAGAAAAATCTAGACCTACGAATTCATGATTAAATAGGTTAAATCTAGGTTTTGCCCACTACTATGGCTGCATCAAGTCTGTAAATATCCAACTACTAATATTTTGGGCTACTAATATAAAATTAAAATAAGTTGAACTAGTATTCCTCTAAAAAATCATTTTGGTATGCATTGTTTGATACTTTTCATAGCTATAGTGCATCACAAATTTATGATTTCATGCTTTGCTTTGCCAAATTCGATTTTTTCTAACCACCTTCTCTTTGATTTCAAATTTAGGTCAAACTATCGATGCCTACTATGTGTTCTACTTGAATTGGATGCAGCGTGCGCACATGTTTTGCCATTGTTCTGGGCTTCCACACATCTTTGGGGCATCCAAGTATTTAAGTTACCTTGTTTTTTGAATTGTAATTCATACCCTTCCTCCCAATTTTTATGCACATTATGAATCTTGGTCAAATCCAAGGGTTGACCAAGATTTAAACAAGTTTAAAACATGAAAATGAAAACGTTTCAAGTTCACCTTTGGTTCGATCTTTCAGTAACCAGGCGCATATATATATGGATGCAAATTGAGATAATTAATTCGTGAAACACTTCATGCTTGACTTCATAAGACAGAGTTTAGGGTTAGGGGGTAGATACATGATTTGTCTAGTTTGTTGTTTAGACCTTGTTTATCAACTTGAATGCTTACTATATGACATAATAATACTATGTGCTATGGTTTTCATTTTTTTTGACTTTTTCTGAATTTTTATGCCCATTTGATCTTGGTCAAATCCTAGGCTTAACCAATATTTAAAACAAGTTTAAAACATGAAAATGAAAAGGTAAGCCTGCATGTATCCTTCTTAGTCACTCCAAAATGAAGCTTTTGGGAAGGATTTTGAAATTTCCATGTTTGAAATCCAAAACGACTTCGATCTCTTCGTGCTTGACTTCATAAGACAAAGTTTAGGGATAGGGGTAGAAACATGATTTTTCTGGTTTGAATATGTCTAGACCTTGTTTACCAACTTGATCGAGTGCTTACTATATGACATAAGAAGGCTATATGCTTTGGTTTTTCATTTTTTTGAAATTTTATGCCCATTTGAATCTTGATCAAATCCTAGGTACAGTTTGTTGACCAAGATTTGTACAATTTTATAAAATGAAAATAAAAGGTAAGCCCGACCTTCTTAGTCACTCCTAAATGAAGCTTTTGATTTCTTGAAATTTCCAAGTTTGAAACCCAAAACCACTTCTCTTCATAATGACTCACACATAGACAGAGTTTAGGTGGGTAGATACATGATTTGTCTGGTTTTGATATATCTAGACCTTGTTTATATCAACTTTAATGCTAACTATATATGACATAAGAAAACTATGTGCTTTGGTTTTTAATTTTTCTGTTTTTTTATTTTGATAGATGCACATTTGAATCTTTGTCAAATCCTAGGTTTGGCCAAGATTTAAACAAGTATAAAACATGAAAATGAAAAGGGAAGCCTGTATCCTTTCTTAGTCACTCTAAAATGAAGTTTTTGGGATGTTCTTGAAATTTTCATGTTTGAAACCCAAAACCACTTCTCTTCATGCTTGACTTCATAAGATAGAGTTTAGGGGCTAGCTAGGGGATAGATACATGATTTGCCTAGTTTTGAATATGCATGTCCAAACCTAGCTTGTTTATCAACTTGAATGCTTACTATATGACATAAGAAGACTATATGCTTTTGTTTTTCATTTTTCTGATTTTTTTTAAAATTTTATGCCCATTTGAATCTTTTGGTCAAATCCTTGGTTTAATTTGACACGGATTTAAACAAGTTTAAAATATGAAAATGAAAAGGTGGTAAGCAGGCATGTATCCTTCTTATATATATTAGTCACTCTAAAATGAAGCTTGGGAGGTTTTTGAAATTTTACGTTTGAAACCCAAAACCACTTCTCTATGTTGACTTCATAAGATAGAGTTTAATTAGGGGTATATATACATGACTTGTCTTGTTTGAATATGTGTCTAGACTTTGTTTATCAACTTTAATGCTTACTATATGACATAAGAACACTATGCGCTTTAATTTGGTTTTTAATTTTTTTAAATTTTGATGCACATTTTGAATCTTGGTCAAATCCTAGGTTTGACCGAGATTTGAACAAGTTTAAAACAAGAAAATAAAAGGTAAGCCCGCCAGACTGGATCCTTTCTTAGTCACTCTATAATGAAGCTTTTAGGGGGTTGTTGAAAATGTAAGCATGTATCCTTCTTAGTACGTCACACCACAATGAAGCTTTTGGGAGGGTTTTTGAAATGTCCATGTTTGAAACCCAAAACGACTTCTCTTCGTGCTTGACTTCATAATTAAGACAAAGTTTAGGGTTAGGGGTATATAGATACATGATTTTTCTGGTTTGAATATGTCTAGACTTTGTTTATCAACTAGCTTGAGTGCTTACTATATGGCATATATAAGAAGCTAGGCTATGTGCTTTGGTTTTTCATTTTTTTTGAATTTTTATGCCCATTTGAATCTTGGTCAAATCCTAGGTACGTACGGTTGACCTAGATTTAAACAAGTTTAAAACATGAAAATGAAAAAGTAAGCCTGGATCCTCCTTAGTCAATCCAAAATGAAGCTTTTGGGAGGTTTTTTGAAATTTCCATGTTTGAAACCCAAAACCACTTCTCTTCATGCTTGGCTTCGTAAGATAGAGTTTAGGGTTTGGGGTAGATACGTACATGATTTTTCTAAGTATTTTTACACCCATTTGAATCTTCGTCAAATCCTAAGTTTGACCAAGATTTGAACAAGTTTAAAAACATGAAAATGAAAAGGGTAAGCCTGGATCCTTGTTTACGGTTAGGGGGTAGATACGTACATGATTTTTCTAAGTATTTTTACGCCCATTTGAATCTTCGTCAAATCCTAAGTTTGACCAAGATTTGAACAAGTTTAAAAACATGAAAATGAAAAGGGTGTAAGCCTGGATCCTTGTTTAGGGTTAGGGGGTAGATACAAGATTTTTGTGGTTTGAATATGGCAGACCTTGTTTATCACCTTGATATATGACATATGAAGACGGTGTTTGTTTTTCTTTTTTTTTTTGAATTTTTATGCCCATTTGAATCTTGGTCAAGTCATAGGTTTGACCAAGATTTAAACATGTTTAAAACATGAAAATGAAAAAGTAAGCCTGGATCCTTCTTAGTCACTCCAAAATGTACCAATTGATAAATGAGTTAACTTGGCTTCATGGAAAAATAATGTCATGTAAATGATTTAACTTGCCTCTTTAATTCTTTGAATCTAGGAAACTTTGTATAAATGTAGTAGTATAATAATCAACCGAGTTTTTACATCAACAAGTCTGTCACTTACTTACGTGTTGTGCCCATGCGTGAGGTCCCACACTTCACTGAGCACAAGTCACGTGCAATGTGTACGCAAACTCCTGCCCATTTTCTTGTTTCATATAAGATGCGTATCGGAAGTATGTGGGTCCTTCTGGATCCTTCGGCTGTCCCTCTCACAAAAAAAAAACAAATCTCTCATTTCCCGGCCTCGCCACTCGCCGTCGTCGCTCGCTCGCACCTCCTGCTCACTGACAAACCCTGCACAAAAGCCAACATCATCACCCGAAAAAGGGGAGACACCATACTTCTTCTCCCTCCTTCTTCTCTCCTTCCGAGTGATCCCTCTTCCTCCGAGTTTCACTCTACGGGGCAAACACACATGTGCTGCATAGAATAATAAAAAAGTAGAAAAATCGACCTACAAATCTATGATTAAATAGGTTAAACTAGGGTTTTGCCCACTACTATACAGATCAAGTTCAGAAATATCCAACTACTAGTTCGATTTTGGGCTACTAATATAAAATTAAAATAAGTTGAACTAGTATTCCTCTAAAAAAATCATTTTGGTATGCATTGTTTGATACTTTTCATAGCTATAGTGCATCACAAATTTATGATTTCATGCTTTGCTTTGCCAAATTCGATTTTTTCTAACCACCTTCTCTTTGATTTCAAATTTAGGTCAAACTATCGATGCCTACTATGTGTTCTACTTGAATTGGATGCAGCGTGCGCACATGTTTTGCCATCGTTCTGGGCTTCCACACATCTTTGGGGCATCCAAGTATTTAAGTTACCTTGTTTTTTTTTGAATTGTAATTCATACCCTTCCTCCCAATTTTTATGCACATTTGAATCTTGGTCAAATCCTAAGTTTGGCCAAGATTTGAACAAGTTTAAACATGAATATGAAAATAAGCCTGAATCCTTCTTAGTCACTCAAAAATGAGAAGTTTTTTTGGGAGTTTTTTGAAATTTCCATGTTTGAAACCCAAAACCACTTCTCTTCATGCTTGACTTCATAAGACAGAGTTTAGGGTTAGGGGGTAGATACATGATTTGTCTAGTTTGTTGTTTAGACCTTGTTTATCAACTTGAATGCTTACTATATGACATAATAATACTATGTGCTTTGGTTTTCATTTTTTTGATTTTTTCTGAATTTTTATGCCCATTTGATCTTGGTCAAATCCTAGGCTTAACCAATATTTAAACAAGTTTAAAACATGAAAATGAAAAGGTAAGCCTGTATCCTTCTTAGTCACTCCAAAATGAAGCTTTTGGGAAGGATTTTGAAATTTCCATGTTTGAAATCCAAAACGACTTCGATCTCTTCGTGCTTGACTTCATAAGACAAAGTTTAGGGCTAGGGGTAGAAACATGATTTTTCTGGTTTGAATATGTCTAGACCTTGTTTACCAACTTGATCGAGTGCTTACTATATGACATAAGAAGGCTATATGCTTTGGTTTTTCATTTTTTTTGAAATTTTATGTCTATTTGAATCTTGATCAAATCCTAGGTACTAGGTTTGACCAAGATTTGAACAATTTTAAAACATGAAAAATAAATAAGCTTCTGCATGGATCCTTCTTGGTCACTCTAAAATGAAGCTTTGGGGGTTCTTGAAATTTCCAAGTTTGAAACCCACTTCTCTTCATGCTTGACTACACATAAGACAGAGTTTGGGTTAGAGGTAGATACATGATTTTTCTTGTTTGAATATATCTAGACCTTTTGTTTATATCAACTTTAATGCTAACTATATATGACATAAGAAAACTATGGTGCTTTGGTTTTTAATTTTTCTGTTTTTTTTATTTTGATAGATGCACATTTGAATCTGTCAAATCCTAGGTTTGGCCAAGATTTAAACAAGTATAAAAATATGAAAATGAAAAGGGGAAGCTCAGATCCTTTCTTAGTCACTCTAAAATGAAGCTTTTTGGATGTTCTTGAAATTTTCATGTTTGAACTCCAAACCACTTCATGCTTGACTCTTATAAGACAGAGTTTAGGGTTAGGGATAGATACATGATTTGTCAGGTTTGAATATGCATGTCCAAACCTAGCTTGTTTATCAACTTGAGAACGCTTACTATATGACATAAGAAGACTATATGCTTTTTTGTTTTTCATTTTTCTGATTTTTTAAAATTTTATGCCCATTTGAATCTTTTGGTCAAATCCTTGGTTTAATTTTACACGGATTTAAACAAGTTTAAAATATGAAAATGAAAAGGTGGTAAGCAGGCATGTATCCTTCTTATATATATTAGTCACTCTAAAATGAAGCTTTTGGGAGGTTTTTGAAATTTCCATGTTTGAAACCCAAAACCACTTCTCTTCATGTTGTTGACTTCATAAGATAGAGTTTAGGGGTTAGGGGTATATATACATGACTTGTCTTGTTTGAATATGTGTCTAGACCTTGTTTATCAACTTTAATGCTTACTATATGACATAAGAACACTATGCGCTTTAATTTGGTTTTTAATTTTTTAAATTTTGATGCACATTTTGAATCTTGGTCAAATCCTAGGTTTGACCGAGATTTGAACAAGTTTAAAACAAGAAAATAAAAGGTAAGCCCGCCAGACTGGATCCTTTCTTAGTCACTCTATAATGAAGCTTTTAGGGGGGTTGTTGAAAATGTAAGCATGTATCCTTCTTAGTACGTCACACCACAATGAAGCTTTTGGGAGGGTTTTTGAAATGTCCATGTTTGAAACCCAAAACGACTTCTCTTCGTGCTTGACTTCATAATTAAGACAAAGTTTAGGGTTAGGGGTATATAGATACATGATTTTTCTGGTTTGAATATGTCTAGACTTTGTTTATCAACTAGCTTGAGTGCTTACTATATGGCATATATAAGAAGCTAGGCTATGTGCTTTGGTTTTTCATTTTTTTTGAATTTTTATGCCCATTTGAATCTTGGTCAAATCCCAGGTTTGATTAAGTTTGACCAAGATTTGAACATGTTTAAAACATGAAAAATAAAAAGGTAAGCATGGATCCTTAGTCACTGTAAAATGAAGCTTTTGGGAGTTTTTTGAAATTTCCATGTTTGAAACTCCAAAACCACTTCTCTTCATGCTTGGCTTCGTAAGATAGAGTTTAGGGTTTGGGGTAGATACGTACATGATTTTTCTAAGTATTTTTACGCCCATTTGAATCTTCGTCAAATCCTAAGTTTGACCAAGATTTGAACAAGTTTAAAAACATGAAAATGAAAAGGGTAAGCCTGGATCCTTGTTTACGGTTAGGGGGTAGATACGTACATGATTTTTCTAAGTATTTTTACGCCCATTTGAATCTTCGTCAAATCCTAAGTTTGACCAAGATTTGAACAAGTTTAAAAACATGAAAATGAAAAGGGTGTAAGCCTGGATCCTTGTTTAGGGTTAGGGGGTAGATACAAGATTTTTGTGGTTTGAATATGGCAGACCTTGTTTATCACCTTGATATATGACATATGAAGACCTGTGTGCTTTTGTTTTTTTTTTTTTTTGAATTTTTATGCCCATTTGAATCTTGGCCAGATCTTGGTTTGACCAAGATTTAAACAGGTTTAAAACATGAAAATGAAAAAGTAAGCCTGGATCCTTCTTAGTCACTCCAAAATGTACCAATTGATAAATGAGTTAACTTGGCTTCATGGAAAAAATAATGTCATGTAAATGATTTAACTTGGCTTTCGTACCCTTGAATCCATAGGAAACTTTGTATAAATGTAGTAGTATAATAATCAACCGAGTTTTTACATCAACAGGTCTGTCACTTACGTGTGGTGCCCATGCGTGAGGTCCCACACTTCAGTGAGCACAAGTCACGTGCAATAGGTACGCAAACTCCCAGCCATTTTCTTTGTCAAGAGAAGACGCATTTTATGCCCATTTGAATCTAGATCAAATCCTAGATACTGTTTTGGGTGATTTGTCATTCAAAAATTTGGTATCATTCGGATCGGAGGAAGTATAGTTGGAGATGAATGGCCCACCAAGTCTCTGCCTTGAAGTTTGCTCTTTGACTAGTATTACTACTCGCGAGGTGCCGAGGAGACGGGGAGGCCAAATTTAAGAACTAACCTTTGCTCTTGCCGTCTTCCTCAGTTCACCACTTTGTTTACCTCTTGGAATACTACTTCGCCACCATGACCGGGAGCAAGTCTCGCCACAGAAGGGCTCGTGCGGCTGCGGCGAAGCTGAGGGAATCCCAGCAATGGCGTCCCTGTGCTGCTGTCGAGGTGCCTTCTGCGCAAGAGTCTTCAAGGGCGTCGCAGCCCGCGACTGCTACCTTCAGGCGATCCTCCGTTCTTGCGCATCTTTCTATGTCTTTCACAACTTATCATCCCCTCCTTTTCTTACCTTCTCTCAATCGTATATTCAGGTCGGGCGGCCTTAGTTTTCCCGCAGCCCTCCTGCCTGCGGAAACATCTTCCACGGAGCCAAGTTCTCAAAGCAGCGAGGTATAGACATTCGTGCAAATTGGGATTCCCATTTTCTCTTTCTTGGTACTTCTCTGGGTACACTTCTGATTTTGTGCTCCATCCCCATCTGATAGAAGCCCCGCTACGAGATCGGTCCCATTTTAGAAATGGTTATGGGCGATTTCTGCGTCGAGACGGCGGACAGAAGCGCCCTCGCCGATGAGTGCATGAGACTTTATTCTGAGCTCGCCACTGAGAAGATCCGGATTCGCATTCTCGACGATATCGCCATGAAATCGTTCACTGCGAGTAATGAGATCCAGCGGCGGAGCCTCGGCCAGGCGGAGACCATGGACAAACTCGCCGGACTGATCCTGAACCTCACGGTTAGGACGGACAAACTAGAGGCCGAGCTGTCACAGGAGAAGGCTCTCAACTCCGAGCTGAAGCGTCAAGCAGGCTCAAGGTAGATCTTGACCAGGTCACTGTGTACCACTAGCTGCAATCCTTGATGACTGTTGTGTCACCTGGCTTCCGAGTTTCTGAAGGTTAATTTTCGAAATTTTGTTCGTAAAATTGGCCTGTGGAAATGTAAACTAACTAGTACTCTTACTTTATTATATTAGTACTTGTGTCAATGTAGTAGTTGTGTCTGAGTCGAGTCAATGTTGAGTCGTTCTCGTTGAGTCACCTAGTCTTCTATTATATACTAAAAGCAAAATAAGATGTTTTAATTTTAAATAGAGACACAAGGTTAATCCACATCATCTTAATTATTATTAATCGTTGGATCTGTAATTTGTGACTAGGATTTACTAATAGATGAATATAACGTAAACGTACACATGTGTAACACGAACTCAAACTTGACACGATCTATTTTTTTTATTTGGTGCGGGAAAGTCTAAGGTTGCACGTAAAAGTGTAGTTTTGGGAAAAACATGGAAACAGAGTCTGTTGCCCATACGAGTTAAACGTACACATGTGTAACACGAACTCAAACTTGACACGATCTATTTTTTTTATTTGGCGCGGGAAAGTCTAAGGTTGCACGTAAAAGTGTAGTTTGGGGAAAAACATGGAAACAGAGTCTGTTGCCCATACGAGTTTAACATATGTTGTTTTCTTTCTTTGACCGTAAGAATCCTATCAGATTCTGTCAAAAAGAAAAGAATCCTATCAGATCACGTTTAAATGGGATCTAGATTGAGCCATATATTTACGTGCATGTGACCTATCCCGTCACGTTTAGACCAGTTTTTTTGAAAGTTTAGATGAGTTATCTGTGTATTATCCTAGCGTCGGACTGTGTCGTGTGCATACATATTCTGAACCACACGTGCATGACAAGGTTTTTAAACTAGGACGTGTAATATTTTAAAATTAGAATTCATTTTTTTAGTAACCACATGAGCTGAGCGAGAGTGCCGGCGAGGAGGACGTGTTATGCGTCGAGCTACTACGGTCGTCCTGCCGTCGAGCCGGGTAGCCTGGAAGATGAGGATGTACGCTAAATAGTGTGAAGTGGTTTATACTACATGAATTGAGTGTACTTAAACAAATCGAAAGAAAAAAGGTTACCCTCACTCTCGAGAAGGATATAGCAGATTTTTAAAATTGGGACGTTTCTTTACACCTACACTAAATAGTGTATAGATTCATCAAAATTTAAAAAGAATTGCGACATCTTTTTCTGAACAAGGTAGTACAAAGTAGAGCACATGTATGTACTCCCTCCGTTTGTTAATGTATGACATTTAAACAAGCTAGATTGGCTAGCTAAAACGTCTAATATTTATAAACAGAGGAAGTATGATATAAAAAAATATTATCTAAAAATATTGAGCACGCATCTTGCTCCACAATTATCTTGCTCGATAGTTAGATACGAAGTTTTTCCCCAAACTTCATTTGTAGGTAATACGGTTGGTCATTGCCATAATCATATACACTCATGGTAACCACATGCTATCCTGTGTTCGTCACACACAAACATTCCATCTGGTCTATCCCAAATCATTCTAAATCAGTTATTATGAGAGAAGGGTGTAATTGGTTCTGAAGAGTGAATAAGTTCCAATTAGACCAATTATTTTCGATAGAGTGCTGTGTTTCGAAGAAACATGTTAGAAAAATCTCTATAGATGATTATAAATACATTATTATATGATTTTGGATTTAAAGCTCACCGCCATGTTTAGCTACGTTTATTTATGAAAATTTTACAAAGTGTAATATCTAGATAGTCATGTCCCACTTCTAAGTCGGCTACACAAGTTTATGGTTATACTAATTGGGACTCCGGGTCAGAGGGTACGACGCGGTAAATAAAAAACAATTATATCCGGGTGAGAGTACTATTTTGCGTGGATTTAAGTGGTTTTATCAAAATTTCCACAGGCGTATGGATATAGAATCAGGACAAGATTGCTCCATTGTACCTTAAGTGTTAGTTTTAGAAAGATCATGTCAACAATATTGGAGTTCTTATTTGGAATCAAACTCATAGGCACATAAGTAATCCACTAGCATAGTTGGATTAAATAGAAGAGAGAGTAAGGACAATATGTATATGGAGGTAGTTCGTCGGTCTATTATTAGAGAGAATAATGATGTAAGTGTAAGAGTAGCAATAACAATAGGTTGTTTTGTCACGATAAAAATCCACTAATGCAAGGCTACACCTTCAATATTTAGTCATCAAACCAGTGGAATTTTAAATACCAAAAACTCAAATATAAATTGTAGAATATGTGACATGGTATTCTTGGAAATGTCATAGTAACTATTCATGGTAAATCAAAATTGCGAGGGCCATCTTGCTAGTATCTATAATATCTAAATAGGAACAAGAAATCCAAAATTTTCAAATTCTGGCAAAAATTAGAACTTCTCAGGAAAATCTATTTTTTATAGGAAATCAAAAACACTGAAACGAGTATACTATTTTAATTTGAGCCATTTATGTGCAGATTTGCATAAAAAGACTGACATTTTCCCTAAACTTTGTATATTGTGAAGTCAAGCATGGAGAGAAGTGGTTTTGGGTTTCAAACATCCTTTTCATTTTCTTGTCTTAAACTTGTTTAAATCTTGGTCAAACCTAAGATTTGACCAAAAGATTCAAACATGCATAAATTCAAAAAAATCAGAAAATGAAAAACAAAGCATATAGTCTTCTTATGTCACATAGTAAGCATTCAAGTTGATAAACAAGGTCTAGACATATTCAAACCAGAAAAATCATGTATATATCTACCCCTAACCCTAAACTCTGTCTTATGAAGAGAAGTGGTTTTGGGTTTCAAACATGGAAATTTGAAGAACCTCCCAAAAGCTTCATTTTAGATTGTGACTAAGAAGGATCCAGGCTTACCTTTTCACTTTCATGTTCTAAACTTGTTTAAATCCTAGTCAAACCTAGGATTTCACAAAGATTCAAATATATGGGTATAAAATACAAAAAATAGAAAAATGAAAAAACAAAAGCACATAGCTTTCTTATGTCATATAGTAAGCATTAAAGTTGATAAACAAGTCTAGACATATTCAAAACTAGACAAATCATGTATCTCCCCCTAACCCCTAAACTCTTATGAAGTCAAGCGTGAAGAGAAGTGGTTTTGGGTTTCAAACATGGAAATTTCAAAAACTCTCCCAAGAGCTTCATTTTGGAGTGATTAAGAAGGATGCAAGCTTCCTTTTCACTTAGATAGTCTTAAACTTGTTTAAATCTGGGTCAAACCTAAGATTTTGATCAAAAGATTCAAATCAGCATAAAATTCAAAAAAATCTAAATGAAAACAAAAGCATATAGTCTTCTTGTGTCATATAGTATATATTCAAGTTGATAAACAAGGTTCAGGACATATTCAAACCATAAAATCATGTATATATCTACCCCTAACCCTAAACTCAGTCATGAAGTCAATCATGAAGAGAAGTGGCTTTGGGTTTCAAACATGGATATTTCAAGAACCTCCCAAAAGCTTCATTTTAGAGTGTGACTAAGAAGGATCCAGGCTTACCTTTTTCATTTTCATGTACTAAACTTGTTTAAATCCTGGTCAAACCTAGGATTTCACAAAGATTCAAATATATGTGTATAAAATATAAAAAATAGAAAAATGAAAACCAAAGCACATAGTCTACTTATGTCACATAGTAAGCATTCAAGTTGATAAACAAGGTCTAGACATATTCAAACCAGAAAAATCATGTATATATCTACCCCTAACCCTAAACTCCGTCTTATGAAGTTAATCATGAAGAGAAGTGGTTTTGGGTTTCAAACATTGGAATTCCAAGAACCTCCCAAAAGCTTCATTTTAGAGTGTGACTAAGAAGGATCCAAGCTTACCTTTTCATTTTCATGTTCTAAACTTGTTTAAATCCTGGTCAAAACTAGGATTTCACAAAGATTCAAATATATGGGTATAAAATTCAAAAAAATAGAAAAATGAAAAACCAAAGCACATAGTCTTCTTATGTCATATAGTAAGCATTAAAGTTGATAAACAAGGTCTAGACATATTCAACCTAGACAAATCATGTATCTACCCCCTAACCCCTAAACTCTGTCTTATGAAGTCCAACATGAAGAGAAGTGGTTTTGGGTTTCAAACATGGAAATTTCAAAAACCTCTTAAAAATTCATTTTAGAGTGACTAAGAAGGATGCAAGCTTCCCTTTTCATTTTCATGTCTTAAACTTGTTTAAATCTTGGTCAAACCTAAGATTTGACCAAAAGATTCAAACGGGCATAAAAAAATCAGAAAAATGAAAACCAAAGCACATAATTTTCTTATGTCATATAGTAAGCATTCAAGTTGATAAACAAGGTCTAGACATATTCAAACCAAAATCATGTATATATCTACCCTTAACCCCAAACTCGTCTTATGAAGTCAATCATGAAGAGAAGTGGTTTTGGGTTTCAAACATGGAAATTTCAAGAACCTCCCAAAGGCTTCATTTTAGAGTGACTAAGATGGATCCAGGCTTAATTTTTCATCTTCATGTTTTAAACTTGTTTAAATCCTGGTCAAAACCTAGGATTTGACAAAGATTCAAATATGGGCAAAAAATTCAAAAAAAATAGAAAAATGAAAAACCAAAGCACATAGTTTTCTTATGTCATATAGCATTAAAGTTGACAAAAAAGGTCTAGATATATGCAAACTCCAGATAAATCATGTATCTACCCCTAACCCCTAAACTGGCTTTATGAAGTCAAGCAGAAGAGAAGTCGTTTGGTTTCAAATATGGAATTTTCAAGAACATCCCAAAAGTTTCATTTTAGAGTGACTAAGAAGGATCCAGGCTTACCTTTTTCATTTTCATGTTTTAAACTTGTTTAATCTTTGGTCAAACCTAGGATTTGACCAAGATTCAAATAAGCAAAATTTAAAAAATCGTAAATGAAAAACCAAAGTACATAGTCTTTCTTGTTATGTGCAAGTGGTTTGCTGATAAAATGGTTCATGTCGGCGTCTTAGCTCCTAAAAAAATTATACACCAATTGATTTGATGAATTGATGATTTACTCTAGTCTGCTTCTAGACCATGCAGCTAGCGAGTATTCATATGTACTGCATGGAGCCCCCAACTTTTGACTTCCCGTGTCGGAAAAGGCCTGTCTAATAATGTGGGGCAGTGAGGTATCCCGAAGTATCTAGAGGGTTCCAGTGTTTCAGGCTTTCAGCATCGCCAGTCCAAGGGAAGGATGGGTGACGAATCCGTGCATTCACAGCCGTTAGATCTGAAGAGTCCTTGTATGATGAGCGGTAGATAGCACCTCTAAGCTGCAAATCAACAGCTTCAATTACTTCAAATGAGCATTGGCCGGAAGGCTGACAGAGTGAAAAAATTCAATTTCAAAAACTCATGTATAGAATAGAAAAAAATAAAAAACATGTAGATAGAATAGAGGTATAGATAGATTAGCCCAAAAAAGAAGAGGACGGGGAAATTTCGAACGCTCGCCTTTAACTCAGCACAGCAGACACCTCCCTCGCGCACCTAAACTTTCGAACGCGCGCCCAATATTTCGAACGCTCGCCTTTAACTCAGCACCCAGCCCACCTTGTTCTTCTCTAGACACCTCCTTCGGCGCCCTGTTCTTCTCTAGACACACCCTCGGTGAACCAGGCCGCGCACCAAAACTTCCCCACGCTGTCTATCAGCCGCGTCAGCCGGCGACTGCTGGTGGCGCCGTTCTTCTCCAGCCGCACCGGCAGGCGCGGTCAGCTGGTAGATCCTCACGGTATGCATGCTATCTTCAGGCCTGGGCAAGTACGATTCATTATAGCTCAATCGAAGTCAGTCGCCGTCGCCCAGCCCTTATAAGTTCGTTAGTTCGTTCGAATCGATCGGTTGATATTGTTTTCCTCTCGATGTGTTTGTTTGACATTGTTTTCCGCTTTACCTATTTGCTCGAATTCGTTCGTACTGTACACTGTACTGCTCACCATTGCCCAATGTCTGTAGTCGTCGCTTGGTGCCAGTCCTCTATGGACCTGTTTGTAATCTTATTACTTCTGGGTTCTTTGCACTGCTAATACATCGGTGGATTTACGGCCAAAAAGAAGAAAGAATTTGTTGGTATTATATTGCTTTCGATTGATCTGTTCGCCCCCAAGCTTTTACAGAAGCCGCAAGAGATTCAAGGATGAAATGGCTCTCCTTGTTTGCAGTGGCGGATCTACAGGGTATGCCGTATATGCCACGGCATACCCTGCGTCCAAGCCGTGCAAGATCTTTGATAGTTTAATGAGCTGAGCAATTAATCAAGATGAGTGATGTATATGTATACATGCGGTGCTAATACATGTGGCGTGCAGCCATGCGAACACTGAGCTAGTGCATGTAACCGATTGATTAGACATCCGATTGATTAATGCATTGGCTTTAGCCAACAGTCTACTTGCATGTTTTTCAAGATGTGCGATTTTGTCTCGCGTGTAAGCCTACAAGGCCAGCTATGGCCATGCACCATGACCTGATTAGATATCATGATTAATCAAAGGAAATATCTTGCTACTGTATATACGATTAATCAACTGATAATTAATCTTTGGTAGTCAAGTATATGATTAATTATATATATTTAGTGAGAATTCAGTTCAAAATTAGAGCACCCCGTCAACGGTGCATTTTTCAACAATTTACATTTTGATTATATGCAAAATCTGTTTTATTTAATCATTTTGACATACTCCCTTCAATCCAAATTAATTGACTCAACTTTGTCTAGATACTGATGTATCTTAGACAAGTTTGTTGAGTAGATACATTTATATCTAGACAAATTTGAGTTAATTAGTATGAATCCGAGAAAGTATTTTATTTAATTATTTTTATTAGGACAAAAGAAATTCAATAGAAACTCCAAAATTTTGTTGTGTCATACCCTTTCCTAAAATCCTAGGTCCGCCACTGCTTGTTTGTAAGGCAAAGAGGAAATCATATCATGGCTTATCATCATGGGTATAACCTTTTTAGCTAGATTTTGCTGTTTGGGATCTATGATCCTTTTAGTTGCTGCTCTCCAGTAACATTTTCCCTCTTTTTTATTACAGTGAAAAATACACAGCGAGGAAACCACTGTCCAGCCTAAAAAAATAGACCTCAGTTGGTTTGCTGAAATCGGCTCAAATAACGTGGCATTTAGTTATATAGTTTTATATTCGACCTGTTTGCTCAGATATGTTGGTTTACGTTCATACGCAACCTGTTGGGCAAGTATGGACACAGCTTCAGTGACTTTCAGGTCAAAATTCCAGCGGTTGAGTGATTTTTGGTTGGATCCATTCCTGTGCGTTCGATCGGCTTTTGATGGCTGTTATTGAGACAAAGTCATGGCTGGACTTTTGACGCAGCTCCAGTGACGTTCAGCTAGGTCAAAAGCCCAGCGTTGACTTTGGTTCAATATCAGCCATCCAAAGCCAATCGAACACACATGAATGTATCCAACCAAAAATCACTCTACAATAAGTCGTTTCCAGACAAAAACAATGTTTATTCCCAAACTATTTTTTTTGAATCCGACCAATCTTTCCCGGAATGCAGAAGAAATATATAAGATTTACTGGAATGTTGTTCTTTTTACTGGACAGTTTGAATTTTAAGTTTAAAGTTGGTTGTAAAACATAAAATGAGGTTTATTGATAAACAATATGGCTGAATCTGATGAAACTCCCCCAGAATGCATAACCCGACATATAAGATTTACTGGATTTTTGTTTCAAAAACTTCTAGGCAGTACGAATTTTAAGTTTAAAATTTTCTCGTGAAACTTAAAATGGGTAAATTTTGGATCCATTCTCGTGCGTTCGATTGGCTTTTGATGGCTGTTATTGAAACAAGTGTTAATTGGTTCTATGCCACTCCTCAATTCACAAGTTGTGTTTATGCCATTACAAAAACTGAAGTTGTGTTTATGCCACTCTCAATTCTCAATATCCCCTTCTATATATGCCATTTTCAATACTCCACTATAATAAATATAGCATATCTATGATAGTACTCTATGATACCACCCACTATGCACCCATGTTCCAAACACCACTCCCGCTGACTGTACCTTATTGTATCGAGCGATAAGCTTGATGAGCAACCCAAACAAACAAACAAAAAGACTGTACCTTATTGTACTTGCTCTTACCCGTATCTTCTCTTTCTTTTTCATCGCGAGTGCAGCTAATTCAGTTAGTCTTCCAATGAATATTAATATTTTGTCTCAATGATGTCATGTTTCGACTAACAATTAGCACTTTGAATTCTTAGATTGCTTTTTCACACGATGCACTTCTTTTAATTTATTTTACCACATTTCAATGTGAACCTTGACCAAATAAATAGGACAACAATATCACGATCATATAATACATAAGCAGCATTGTTAGAATCGTGTTGGAAAATACTTTCTAATGATACCAGTTTTATATCAATTTTTTTTTTACTTCATCCTGAAAAATATGTTTCAACTTCATCAAAACTTGCATGTATCTGCAAACTAAACTCATCTAAATACATGTATATCTACATAAAATTGAAACATCATTTTTAAATAGAGAGATATAGATTAATATTTTTTCGAAGATAAAATACGAAAAACAAGGGTGCATTGTTTATTGAAATGGAGTGAGTAGTATATATAAAATCATTTTAGTTGCCAATGATCATGTTGAGGGCCTCTATTTCTTGTTTTGCTCAGGCCCTCCGTATTCTCAGGTACGGCCCTGGTGGTCTATGAACCTGTATGTAATCTTATTACTTTTGGCTTCTTTGCACTGCTAATAGATCGGCGGAATTACGGCAAAAAAGAAGAAAGAATGTGTTGGTATTGTATTGCTTTCGATAGATCTGTTCGCCCCTCCCCCCAAGCATTTATAGATGGCACAAGAGATTCAAGGATGAAATTGCTCTCCTTGTTCATAAGGCAAAGAGGAAATCATATCATGGGTAGAACATTATATATATATTTTGCTGCTTGGGATCTATGATCCTTTTAGTTGCTGCTCTCCAGCAACTTTTGTACATATTTCCCTCTTTTTATTAATAAAAAAATACAAAGTGGGGAAACCCAGTGGTCAGCCTAAAAAAATCTGTTCGCTAGGTAGCCGTAGTTTTGCACTCAGTTTGTTTGCTGAAATCGGCTCAAATAATGTAGCATTTATAGTTTTATATTCGACCTGTTTGCTCAGGTATGCTTGCTTACATTCGTAGGTGACCTGTTTGTTGAAATAGCTTATCGCTTCTCTGACCATCTATCTCCTCAACAGATGGACAGAACTTGGATATTATTTGACTCATTAACCACACCAACATATTTGAGTGGTATTGAAGACTTCATGAAGCACGTTAGTGATTTTACTGACGGCGACAAGACAAAGGAAGTGATTTGTCCATGCCGCGTATGTTTGAATATTGGGTCCAAGCCTCAACATGTAGTCTCAGATCATTTATTCGTTTATGGGATGGACCAGACATATATCAGGTGGATTAACCATGGTGAACACTATGATCAGCCTGACATTATTGATCCTCTTTATTCTGATGGTTATCAGCCTGAAGATCTCGTCCAGGATGAGGCTACTGCTAATTTGTTACGGGATCTGTATCCATATGCAAGCCAACAGCCCCATGCTTATCACAAAAAGCCTCTTTTCCATGACCTGATAGAAGATGCTAAGCGCTTAGTGGCCCCTGGTTCTGTTGTGTCAAGATTCGAATTAATTGTGAAATTACTTCATGACAAGTCATACCAGGGGATTACCAATAAAGCGTTCAATGCAGTTGCGAAGACATACAACGATGCACTCCCTGGGGCTGGACTGCCAAAATCCTTTTATGAGGTGAAGCAGTACATCAAGGTACTGGGACTTGGATATGAGAAGATTGATTTTTGCAAAAATAACTGTGCACTGTTTTGGATGGAGTATAATGACCTCGATGAATGTCCAGTATGTAAGGAATCAAGATGGAAACATGATGGAGCTGGTGGTAAGAAAAAGATTCCTTGGAAGGTTCTGAGATACTTTCCACTTGTACAAAGATTGCAGAGGTTGTTTGCTTCAGAACAAACATCTCGGGAAACAAGATGGCACAAAGAGATTCTCACGCCCGACCCTGATTTACTGAGGCATCCTGCTGATGGCGATGAATGGAAGCAATTCGACCTGGATCATCCAGATTTTGCTGCAGATCCAAGGAACCTGAGACTTGGCCTTGCTACAGATGGATTCAACCCATTTGGCAACATGAGCAACTCGTATAGCATGTGGCCAGTACTAGTTACACCTTACAACCAGGCTCCCTGGACATGCACCGATCAGTCGAACTGTATGATGGCCTTACTCATCCCAGGTCCCAAATCTCCTGGGAAGGATTTTGATGTGTTCATGCAGCCTCTTATTAGAGACTTGCAAACATTATGGGAGGGTGTCCCTACATGGGATGTGTGTCAACCTAAAGAACAAAATTTTCTATTACGTGTTGCTGTACTGTATTGCACCCATGATTATCCAGCTTTGGGCACTATGTCAGGCAGAGTAACATCAGGTTATAATGCATGTGTTCACTGTGATACTGATCAGCTGGCAGTGAGGATAATAAACAAGATATGCTATATGGGCCATCGCCGTTTCCTTCCATTAGATCACAGTTTCCGAAAAAATAGAAAAAATTGCAATTTATTGGTGATCAGGCCTGTAAAAAGACTAAACCGCAGCACTTTAAGAGTCACGAGTTGGAGGCGCACCTAGAAGCGGTCAGAAATGTTAAACCAGGAAAACCACCAGCCGCCACAGCAGGTACAGGCGTACAGCAGAGAGCATAGAGCAACATCTCTAGTTATATTCCTTTATTTTTCATGTCTAAATTGTTGTATTTGTGTTTGCTTGTAGATGATGACAATGGACAAGAAGCTAGCTTCTGGAGTGTTCTTGAAGATATTGAGGAAGGCCTCGAGGTTAGCATCTATCTCTAATACTGTAGCATTTTCACTATACTACTATGATAGATGAATGGATCATCAGTTATTCACTTGCTTGTTTCGGACAAGATGATGATACTACTATGATAGATGAATGGATCATCAGTTATTCACTTGTTTCGGACAGGATGATGATACTTGTATAGAACAAGCTTTCAGTCTAATCTTTTCACCTTATGCAGGGCCTGAAGCTGTAATGTTTAGTGAGTCGCAGCCTGCACTTCAGTGCTTCTACAAGTCTGAAATGATGAAGCAAAGCTTGGAGTAAAGACTGCAATTTATCTTCATTTTCGGTTCATTCGAATTCTGTATTGTCATGAGTCATGACTCTTGTCATGTAATGGCTGAAGTTAAACTGCCAATTGATTTGTGTCATGTAATGGCTGAACTTAAACTGCTACTCCTACCATTTGTGTCATGTAATGGCTGAAACTTAAACTGCTATGTGTCCCTGTGCGGCTATGTGCCCAGTTTTCTCCTATTGATTTGCTGTCAATATTTTTAGCTAAGGTACTAGAGAAGTGCTGCTCAATTTTTTTTAGCCTATTGTCAGGGATGGGTAACCGCTGGTTAGCCGTTAACCCGATGGTGGTGGTTATGGTATGCAGTATGTCCCCGTGGCAGTTATCAGGGATGGGGACGGGAAGAACTTTGCCTCACGGGGACGGTTTTGGTTTAGTAATAACCAGCGGTTTCTCTCCCCGTTGCCAAATGGAGGTACAGCAGAGAAGAATACAGAAGATGCAGCAGCAGTAGTAGCAGATAGAAAAAGGAAGAAGAGACGAGATGAACTGAGTCTAGCAGCTACCAAAAGGAAGATGGGAGGTGAAATAGCAGCACGTACCAAGAGGAAGGAAATGGAAAATGATAGACCGAGAATATTTTATAAGCGCAGGACCACTCTTTGGGACTTGCCGTATTGGGCTGGTAAGAAGCTTCGGCATAATATTGATATCATGCACATGGAGAAGAATATATGTGACAGCATTGTCGGCACATTACTCAACATTCCATCCAAGACAAAAGATAGCTCAAATGCTAGGATTGATTGTGCAACATTGAATGTTAACAGGCACTTGCAACTGGATCGTAATGACAAAGTGAACAAAGGCAAGGAAAAACATTATAAATTTCGAGGCGCGGAATTCACATTGCCGATGCCTAAAAGGAGATTATTTTGTGAGTACCTCCGAGGTGTGATGTTCCCGTTCGGATTTGCTTCCAACATTGCAAATTGTCTCAATGCTGAAGGAAACAAGCTCCAAGGGTTGAAAACTCACGATTGTCACATCCTGCTGCAAAGGCTTTTAGCTATTGGCATTAAAGATTTAGTGAAGCCAAATATGTACAACGTGATTGCAGAGTTGGGAAGGTTCTTTAGGGAAATATGTAGTAAAACTCTAAGCAGAGCTGTTGTAGAACGTCTTAAGGTGGACATAGCAGTAATCCTGTGCAAGCTGGAGCTGATATATCCTCCAGCCTTCTTTGATGTGATGGTGCATTTGGCTGTTCATCTACCTGATGAGGCACTTTTAAGAGGTCCGGTACAGTATGGATGGATGTACCCTATAGAACGTCGACTGTGCACTTTCAAGAATACAGTTAGGAACAAAGCTAGACCGGAGGCTTGCATTGCAGTGGCGTATATTGCTGCTGAAGCATATACATTTGCCTCAAGATATATTCCTGATATTGAGACCAGATTCAATCGGGGTCGCAGAATTTTGGAAGTTGGAGGATCTGTTTTTAAACATGGTGTTGAGCTAATAGGAAAGAGGACCGAAAAAACATTAGAGCAGTCTGAATTTGAACAGCTGTCTTGGTATGTGCTGAATAATGCTGCAGAGGCTGATGAATATGTTAAGTGAGTACTATGCACACGAACTACTCAGTTCCTCGCATATACTATGAACTTGTATCAAAATGAAATATATTCAGCTGACTTGGCTATGTTTTGCAGGTTGTACATGGAAACGAATGGAAAGCTATCGGCACGTGGGAGTGGGTTTCAGGACTGGTTTGAGAAATATGTAAGATGTTCAATTGCACTCTGACTTGTCTATGTGTTTTCACATGAGATGACCTCTTGTCTATTTTGTAATCGTAGATCTCGAAACTCCATGCGGAGAATCCAGGCGCTGTTAGTGCTGATCTCCTTGTCCTATCACGTGGTCCAGATAAGAGGGTGTTGGTAGCTGCAGCTTGCAATGCCAATGGTGTCCATTACAGCTCCTATGAGCGTGAACAACATTTGAAGACACGAAATAGTGGCATCACAATCCATAAGAATGGTCATGTTGACAAATTTGATCCAGTGTTGAACAGAGCCAGAAACATTTCAAAAACTTGAGCATGGAAGAGGCTAGGGGTAAATGCCCCAAGGCCAGCCGAGCCTATCGTAGGTGCCGTCCCGAGGAGGAAGTACCTTAATTTGGGGCGCGCGCGGACGCTGCGGTACCCCGAGCTCGAGACGCCGCCGTACCGGTAGCTCGACCCGCGACGAGGCATGGCGGCGGCGGCGGAAGCGGAGCGGCGGCGGCGGAAGGTAAAGCTCCTGCTGACAAACATATTAGGCACAAATGGGCAACCTTCAGTAACCCATGTTCCATTTTTTTTTGTCAGGATAACCCCATGTACCACCTTCCCAATAGAAAAAGTACTGTTCAACCTTCCCCTGTTGGGCCCAATATTTCACTTTTGGGTTGCCAAGGAACATCTACATGGTAATTGTTATCGGTCTACTTGCTCCGGCCGTCGAAGCCCAATAACTTCAAATGGGCCTTTCTGCTCATGCAATTTCGGCCCTTTTCTAATGAAACACAGATCCTATGATTGGCAAAAAAAAAATACACGGAGATTCTACATAAAAGTTGTTTTTATTTATTTTGAATTATAGGGTTCCAATTTTTGAAACTGCTCATGCCCAATATGAAAATCCTTGATCGCTCCATACCCACATGGATAACGGTATTTTTAAAAATTCATAAAGTGGATTTGAAATTTAAAACATATCCTAATAATTCCTTGATTTAATCTATCAACTTGCAAGATCTTGGAGCCAAAGAGCTTGTATTAGTCTGCGAAAATAATACTGATAAACCTGTCGTTAACAAGAAATGAAGGTTTATCGTTCAGAGAGGATGCCATGTGGGACCCATGAGACAGTAGCGTCCTCAACGTTTCAAAGAAAAAGGCAAGTAGCCCGAAAATAGGGGTAAAAAATAAATCCTACAAAGGAAACATTTATTGTTCATAGAGGCTGACATGTGGGACCGATCTGCCAGCTGCATCCTCATCATTTCGAAGTCGGCAGGGATCAGAAGAAAAAGGCAAATAGCCAGAAATTAGGGGTCAAAAATAAATCCAAAAAGGAAACTTATATTCTTCATAGAGGATGACATGTGGGACCGACCTGCCAGCAGCGTCCTTTCAAAGGCCGCAGGGGATCAAAAGAAAAAGGCAAATAGCCAGAAATTAGGGGTAAAAAAAATACAACAAAGGAAAGGTTTATTGTTCATAGAGGCTGACTTGTGGGACCCATGAGCCAGCGGCGACCTCAATTTCAAAGGCGGCATATGATCGAAAAGAAAAAGGCAAGTTAGCAAAAATCAGTGGGTAAAAAAATCTAAGAAATGAAACTTTATTGTACAGTCCCATGAGCCAGCACCTTACTCAACGTTTCAAAAGGCGGCATGAGATAGAAAGAAAAAGGAAAGTGACCAAATATCAGGAGAAAAAAATAATCCAAGAAAAGAAACTTTATCGTACATAGATGATGACATATGGGTCCCACTTATGTGCTTTCTTCATTAGACCTTCAGTGGAAAGATTGTAGCAGAGGAGGCAGCAGTGACCATGAAGCCATAGTGAGCATTTACCTAATGTTCCTACACAGATCAAAGAAAAGAAGGAGCTAGAAATTGATAAACAATTAACTGCCAGTAAAGGAACCATTGTCATAAGAGTGTTACTGCGGACCTACACACACAGCAGTTTTCTACTGGTTTTCAAGGGCATGAGACGGGGGTGAGCAGTGACAATACTGGAGCACACAAAATATCTATGTGTAAATCAACAGGCAGTAAGATGACATGGCAATCCATTTGCAGCAGAAGTCAACGTTTCAAAATGCGGCTTGAGATCAAAAGAAAAAGAGAAGCTTAAATTAGTGGGTAAAACTCCAAGAAAAGAAAGTTGATTGTACATAGAGGATGGTACAAGTGTCCTATGACTCAAAGACCTTACTCAACGTTTCGTAGGCGGCATGAGATCGAAGAAAAAGGAAAGAGACCAAATACCAAGGAGCAAAAAATAATCCAAGAAAAAGAAACTTTTATTGTACATAGAGGATGACACGTGGGTCCCATTTTACAAGCTCTTCCGCCCCAAGATCTTGCAAGTTGATTGTACATAGAGGATGACGCGGGCCCCTTGTGTCAGCAGCTTAATCAATGTTTCCAAGGCGGCAGGGGATCAAAAAAAGGCAAGTGACCAAAAATAAGAGGGTAAAAATCCAAGAAAAGAAAACTTTATAGTATCGAGGATGACATGTGGGTCCCATGAGCCAGCAGCTTCTCAACGTTTCGAAGGCGGCATGAGATCGAAAGAAAAGGCAAGTGACCAAAAATAAGGGGTAAAAAAATCCAAGAAAAGAGACTTGATTGTACATAGAGGATGACATGGGGGACCAGCAGCTTACTAACGTTTCCAAGGCGGCGATCAAATGAAAAGGAAATAGCCAAAGATCAGAGAAAAAAAAATCAAAGAAAAGAAACTTTTATAGTACATAGAGGATGACATGTGGGTCCTATTTTGCAGCAGCGTTCTCAACGTTTTCAAGGGCGTATGAGATCGAAAGAAAGGCAAGTGACCAAAAATCAGAGGGGTGAAAAATAATCCAAAAAAAGAAACATTTATTGTACATAGAGGATGACATGCCGTCCCAACGTTTCAAATGCGGTTTGAGATCAAAAGAAAAGAAAGTAGCCAGAAATTAGGGGAAAAAAAAAACTCCAAGAAAAGAAATTTATTGTACATAGAGGATGACATGCGGGTCCTATTTAGCAGCAGCGGTATCAACGTTCTGCTACAAGTAGTGGGATCAAAAGAAAAGGAAATAGCCAAAAATCGTAGAGTGAAAAAAACCCAAGAAAATAAACTTTTGTAGTACATAGAGGATGACATGCGGGTCCCATGAGCCAACAGGTTTCCCCAACGTTTCAAACGTGGCATGGGATCGAAGGAAAAGGCAAGTGACCAAATATCAGGAGCCAAAAATAATCCAAGAAAAAGAAACTTTATCGTACATAGAGGATGACATGCGGGTCCCATTTTGCAGCAGCGGTCCCAACGTTTCAAATGCGGCTTGAGATCAAAAGAAAAAGAAAGTAGCCAGAAATTAGGGGGTCAAAAAAACTCCAAGAAAGGAAAGCTTTATCGTTCATACAGGCTGACATGTGGGACCTATGAGCCAGCAGCTTATGAACGTTTCAAAGGCGGCATGAAAAGAAAAATAGCCAGGCCAAAAATCAGAGGGTGAAAATCCAAGAAATCAAACTTTTATTGTACATAGAGGATGACATGCGGTCCCATGAGCGGGCAGATTCCTCAACGTTTCAAACGTGGCATGAGATCGAAAGAAAGGCAAGTGACCAAATATCAGAGCCAAAAATAATCCAAGAAAAGAAACTTATTGTACATAGAGGATGACATGCGGGTCCTATTTTGCAGCAGCGAGCGGTCTGAACGTTTCCAAGGCGGCACAGACCAAAAGAAAAATGAAGTAGCCAAAAAGAGGGTGAAAAAATACAAGAAAAGAAAGATTTTAATTGGGCTGCATCTGGACATCTGGGCCTTCGAACTATCCTTCTGGGCCTTTTGACACGTACAATTTCAGCCCACTCCAGAACATGATAGTTCGGATTTTTCTCAAAAAAAAAACAGGAAAGTCCTATGCTTCGCCAAAACAAAAAACAAGGAGATTCAAGATATATGTTGTAAAAATAAAGATTTAATTTATCCGTTTGCAATAGCTCAGAGCGAAATACACTGTTTATTGTCTGCAAAATAATCAAGATATCACATGTTTCTTGTACGGGGAGGCTGACATCGTGGACCCATGAGCCAGCAGCGTCGTTTTAAAGGCGGCAGGGGATGGAAAGAAAAAATAAACCAAAAATCTGTTGGTAAACAAGAAAAGAAACATTTTCGTTCTGAGAGGATGACATGCGGGACCCATGAGGCAGCAGCGTCCTCAGCGCTTATTGTTCATAGAGGCTGACATGTGGGACCCGTGAGCCAGCAGCGTCCTCAACGTTTTAAAGGCGGCAGGATATCGAAAGAAAAAATAAGCCAAAAATATTTGGTAAACAATATCCAAGAAAAGAAACATTTACCGTTCTGAGAGGATGACATGCGGGACCCATGAGGCAGCAGCATCCTCAACGATTCCAAGGCGGCAGGGGATCAAAGAAAAAAAAAGGAAATATCCAGAAATTAATTAGGGGTTCAAAAAAATCCATCAAAGGAAACTTTTATTGTTCATAGAGGATGACTTGTGGGACCGACCTGCCAACAGCGTCCTCATCGTTTCAAAGGGGTAGGAGATCCAAAGAAAAAGGCAAATAGCCAGAAATTAGGGGTCAAAAATAACTCCAAGAAAGGAAACTTTTATTGTTCGTAGAGGATGACATGAGGGACCCATGAGCCAACAGCTTACTCAACGTTTCAAAGGCATGAGATCGAAAGAAAAAGGCAAGGGACAAATATCAGGAGCAAAAGATAATCCAAGAAAAGAAACTTTATTGTACATAGAGGATGGCATGTGGGACCGACCTGCACAGCTGTCCAATGTTTGTACGCGGCTTGAGATCAAAAGAAAAAGAAAGTAGCTAGTAATTAGGGGGTGAAAAAAATCCAAGAAAGGAAAGTTGATGGACATAGAGGATGACATGCGGGTCCCTTGAGCCAACAGCTTACTCAACGTTTCAAAGGGGGCAGGGGATCAAAAGAAAAAGGCAAGCCAAAAATCAGAGGGTGAAAAAAATCCAACAAAGGAAACTTTTATAGCACATAGAGGATGACATGCGGGTCCCATGAGCCAGCAGGTTCCTCAACGGTTTCAAACGTGGCATGAGATCGAAAGAAAAAGGCAAGTGCCCAAATATGAGGAGCCAAAAATAATTCAAGAAAAGAAAGTTTTATAGTACATAGAGGATGACATGCGGGTCCCATTTAGCAGCAGCGGTATCAGCGTTTGAGAGGTGGCAGGGGATCAAAAGAAAAAAAGAAATTGCCAAAAATCAGATGGTGAAAAAAAACCAAGAAAAAGAACTTTTATAGTACATAGAGGATGACATGCGGGTCCCATGAGCCTGCAGGTTCCTCAACGTTTCAAACGTGGCATGATGAGATCGAAAGAAAAAGGCAAGTGAAAAAATATCAGGAGCCAAAAATAATTCAAGAAAAGAAAGTTTTATAGTACATAGAGGATGACATGCGGGTCCCATTTAGCAGCAGCGGTATCAGCGTTTGAGAGGTGGCAGGGGATCAAAAGAAAATAAGAAATTGCCAAAAATCAGATGGTGAAAAAAAACCTAGAAAAAGAACTTTTATAGTACATAGAGGATGACATGCGGGTCCCATGAGCCTGCAGGTTCCTCAACGGTTCAAACGTGGCATGAGATCGAAAGAAAAGGCAAGTGAAAAAATATCAGAGCCAAAAATAATTCAAGAAAAGAAAGTTTTATAGTACATAGAGGATGACATGCAGGTCCCATTAAGAGCATCGTATCACCGTTTGAGAGGCGCAGTGATCGGAAAGAAAAAGTCAAGTGACCAAATATGAGGTGCCAAAAAATCCAAGAAAAGAAAGTTTTATAGTACATGGAGGATGACATGCGGTCCCATTTAGCAAGAGCGGAATGTGAGAGGCGGCAGGGGATCGAAAGAAAAAGGTAAGTGACCAAATATGAGGGCCAAAATAATTCAAGAAAAGAAAGTTTTATAAGACATAGAGGATGACATGTGGGTCCTATTTTGCAGCAGCGGTCTCCGTTTGAGAGGCGGTAGGGGATCGAAAGAAAAAGGCAAGTGACCAAATTTGAGGTGCCAAAAATAATCCAAAAAAAGAGTTTTGTAGTACATAGAGGATGACATGCGGGTCCCAGTTAGAAGAAGAAAGCGGTTTCACCGTTTGAGAGGCGGCAGAGTGAAAGAAAAAGGCAAGTGACCAAATTTGAGGTGCCAAAAATAATCCATGAAAAGAAAGTTTTATAGTACATAGAGGATGACATGCGGGTCCCAATTAGCAGCAGCGGTATCACTGTTTGAGAGGCGGCAGGGGATCGGAAGAAAAAGGCAAGTGACCAAATTTGAGGGGCCAAAAATAATCCATGAAAAGAAAGTTTTATAGTACATAGAGGATGACATGCGGGTCCCGTTTAGCAGCAGCGGTATCACCGTTGAGGCGGTGACCGAAAGAAAAGGCAAGTGACCAAATTTGAGGTGCCAAACTCCAAGAAAAGAAAGTTGATTGCACATAGAGATGACATGTGGTCCCATTTAAAGCAGCGGGCTCCCAACGTTTCTGTAAGGCGGCAAGGGATCAAAAGAAAAAGGCAGTATCAGGGGGACAAAAAAAATCCAAGAATAGAAAGAATTTTGGTTCATAGAGGATGACATGCGGGACCCATGATCCTGCATCGTAAACGGCTCGTTGAACGAGATGGCGCGATGTAGAAAAAAAACAATGCCAGAGAGGCTGCCATCTGGGCCCTACATCCCTCGGCGGTGCGGATTTGCGTTGACTCGGCCGGCGAACCCGAGATTTCGAGATGCACCACGTCCCGGGCCACCATACGCCACGTTTTGGCCGCTTTCGTCTTTGTTGTGGCTCACCAAGCCAAGCAAGTTTATTATTTGCCCTACCCATGTCAAAAGGAGTACCTCAAAGGCTGGGAAGTCGTGTTCAAGGTATCACCACATGGTAAGCTACCCATGCCCTCCGACGAGGATTACAACAACATTGACCCTGTAACATACGAGGGAATTTTTTATCAAGAGCAAGAGAACTTTGGGGATTTCGAAATAGAAATTGGTCTTGAGGACCTCGAGAACGAGGCACATCTTCATGGTGAAACAGTGGTGGACCTAAAGGACATACAAATGCTCACCAAGTTACATGAGGGCAATGGGTTCAATGATGAGCCTCCACCGGACATTCCCACCCAACCTCATTACTCACATGATACTGATAGTGATAGTGAAAATGAGAACCCAATGCCTCGTTATGAGAACCCAATGCCTCATTATGATAGTGATGATTCGAGGTGAGGGTCCTTTATGCCTTTATGCTTAGTATCTATTTTTCAATATGCTTCTTATGCTTAGTATCTATTTTTCAACATGCTTCGTGCTTAGTATCTATTTTTCAACATGCTTCGCCATATGTTTTTTTTGCTTAGTGTCTACATTTTATTAAGGCATGAATGCTTACTTGTTTACTCTTTGTCAATGCAGGTGATTGATCAATATGAGCGGAAGCAAGGAATCCATGAACTCCATTCTGAAGACCATGAGGACCCAGAAGTTCACCGGGACCACTAGAAGTGGAAGACCAACGCGTGCCAGCTCGCGTTACGCGGACGATGACACGGGTGGAGTTGGAGGTGGAGGTGTAGGTGGAGGTGGAGGACGTGGTGGAGGTGGAGGACGAGGACGAGGTGGAGGTGGAGGACGAGGTGGAGGTGGAGGACGAGGACGAGGTGGGAGGTGGGAGGACGAGACGAGGTGGAGGTGGATCTCTCCCTTGATGACATACACTTCCTTCGGCGACGTGGCTTCCCAGTCCGCTCACACACAGTCTACTGAGGGGGAGATGGAGGTGGAGATGGAGGTGGAGGGGCAGGACGAGGAGGCGGAGAGGGAGATGGCGCCGAAGAAGTTGCGCATTCGTGGTGAAGCGCAAGTCCCTGATGAGAGGAGGGAGCCTACTAGCCAGGATGCGAAAGCCCTCATCATCCCGAACGAAAAAGAGTAAGTTTAATTTTGAACATTTAGATTCATTTTGCTATGTACTAATGTTTTCATTATTGTGCATAACTGATTGGCATACTAATGTTTTGATTATTGTGCAGCAATTGGACATATGACAAGGGGGTTCGCCAGCCGTCGAGCATGATTGGAGCTCTTATTAGGCAGTACTGGCCGGGCTTTTACACTCCGGTCCCCGGCGGCGAGAAGAAGCTAGCCGAGACTTGGGCGGACTATGAGGCAGCTCCTTGCCCGGGCTTTGGGACAGCTTCTGACGCCGTGTACACCAAGTTTTGGGTAAAGCATGCTTCTCGAGTTTACTTCATAGTTGATGACCACACTATGCTAACTCATGTCTCTCTCACAATTATTTTTATATGATTATGTGCCCATTATAGGGCAAATTGGATGATATGGCTGAGCTTGGGAAGGCGGCACCGACTAGGGCTTGTCAAAGGTTGACACTAACAAAGGGGTGCTGCCAACAATCAGAAGTATGCCCGACTGCACTTGAAGGCCGAGCAAGCAGTGCATGGAGGGTCAAGAAAGTCGATAAATGCCGTGACGATACACATCCTGATGAGTGGATGATTACATGAAGGTAAGTAAATTGTCCATGAGATTCCATGTTGCTGCATAGTTGGGATTGCATTATGTGTTCTTCAAATGAGTTTTGGTTTTTCAGGTTATGCCCCTATGGTGCGAGAATAAGGAAGACGCATTTGAGGCCTTGGTAGCGAGGTGGGTTGGCGAAGACGCCGACTTCAACGCCAAGAGCGCGCGCAACAAGGCAAACCGGGGCACTGGAGGAACACACAGTGCGGGAAGCCGCAGCACTGAGCGCTACAGGAAGCACAAGGTACATATATACATGGAACAACTTGCATTTATTTCCCCTCATATTACTACTTGATACACATAACATTTATCTTGCTGTGCAGGAGGCGGAACTCGGGGAGCCTCTCACCGAGGTGGGAGGGTGGCAGAAGATGAAGCTGAAGCAGCCGAGCTGTGGCCTCACCCTCGCTGCTCGAGTACTTCGCTATGTCGAAGAGGAGCCGGAGAAGTACCGTCGGCGTTCGGGCGGCCCTCATCCGGAGGTGGATGATCCTATTGAGCAGGAGACCGACTTGACGGCGATTATGTTGGCGGGCGCGGCGCTGGATGGCCGCACGAAGCTTCTTAGTGGGGTGATCAAGCCGCAGAGGACCCTCACGCAGATCAGGTCTACCCTCACCACCGGCGACCCACCGGTCGCGCCTCCTCGACACCGTCGTACGGATGTAAGTTTTCTCATTTCCATCTTCTTTCCAACATTCATTCCTGAATGGCTAAATTGATTTGACTTTTCTGGCACTGTAGGCTGATCTCTGAGCCGCCACGCGGCCACTTATGAGAAGTATTTGAGGTTGTAGCAGAGTGGGACCTCAAGAGAGCGGCTTGGGAAGAGTACCAGGAGGCGACGAGTCGTGTAAGTTCCAATCTTTTATGGTTCAAAGACATGACAAGTCCCACCTCCCCTTTTTTTTTTTTTCTGCGGCGCTTGACATCTAAACTATCTTGCAGGCGGTCAGGACGTTCTTCCAGACTGGAGAGAGGATCGCACTTCCGGAAGAGGAGCCACCTAGGCCGGGGCCGACTCCTTGTGCCCATCGAGGAAGCCGTAACATCCCAAAAATTAAAAAATAATAAAGAAAAATGATCCAATTTCCAAATTTTGGGAACCAACAAAAACTTTTATTAAATTTAGTTTGACACATAGTGACCTAGTTTAATACTTGTGTTATTGCCATGATTGTTTGTTTATTACATTAAACATAATTCCCAAAACCCAAAACCCTAATCTTCCAATAATCATTTGGATCTATTTTGAGAAACCCAAAATAAAATAAAAGACATATGTGGGCATATAGCCTAGTATGCAAATCTTGACTAATACCCTTCTTACTTTTCTAAATAGTGGTGAACCATTGTTGGCCCCACAAAACCCTAAGCTTCATCCCTTCATCCCCATCCACTAGAAAATAAATAAAAAGAATTGAAATTAAATAAGAAAAGGGCATATGTGCCTATGGCTATTTTTGTGAAACTTTACCCTAAACCTTTCTACTTTGTTTAAAATTTGGAAAACCTTCATACACCTTACCTAGTGCCTATCAAACCAAATCCAAGTTGAAACCAAAGTTTATAAAAAGAAACTAAAAATGCCATAAAGGCATATGAGAGTAAAATAGCAAATATGTGAATTTAAGAATCTTGACCCTAAGACTTGTGGTGAATGGTTGGATCACTCCTCTATACCATTTCAACACTCAACAACATCAATTGGGCCAAGCCAAATCAAATTAAAAATCAAATGCAACATATGCATAAAGGCATATGTGGCACATCACCCATTTTACCCAAACCTTGTCCTAGGCTATTATAAGTCTTGACCAAAGGGTGTGAAACCCCTTCAAAACTAATCTCACACTAATTAGACCCTAACCCCTGCCCAAGTAATACAAGATAAATAAAAGAGGAAAATAATAAAAATACACAATATCATATCTTATGTTATGGCTATTTTTGCAAATCTTTGAGCTAGACCTTTTGGAATGGTTTCAATGGTTTGAAATTGTGTTTCTAAACCAATAAGAATCACTTTGGAGAAAAGAAAAGTCAATCAAATAGGGAGAAAATCCCATTTTCACTCACATACACACTTAGCCAATTTTGCAAATCTTCAACCAAGGCCACCATTGCTTGTGCCATTGTGTGTAAAACACTTATATATCAATAACACACCCTTTTGAATCAAAGAAACCCAATTCAAATAAAGACACATGCAAATTCCAACTTACATATGATAATGGTCATATGTCATACTTTATAAAATCTTCACCACTTTACCCTCTCGTTTTGACTTTTTCAACCAACCCTTGACTGTCCTTGCCATGTCATCCAAGACCTTGTCAAAGTGAACAACTTTGCTGTTGACCACCCATGCTGACTTTGACCAGGTTGACCAGAATGAGATGACAAGAGAGGACTTTGAATCAAAGAGTAGATTTACCCAATTTTTGAATTTTGCAAACCACCATCAAAATGAATACCACCACCACCATTCCATCACATTAATTATATGTTTGAGATTCACCAAAAAGAATTCCAAAATTTGACCAAAATGTTTCATGTCATTTCTCAAACACTGCAGGCATGAATCTCACCTATGATATTGCACTTTAACCTCCTCGTCCAGTGACCAAAACCCTTTGATTGCTCATGGAGGCTCCATCTATTGCATCATCTCCCGCATCGCAACAGAAGAAATGGAGGAAAGATCACCATTGCATCCATGCCGTGCACATGCCGCCACCCTCACCCCATCCCTCTCTCTGGCTCGACTCCTCTCTCCCTCTCATCATGGGTCCCACACCCACCTGGCCACGACGATCATCACCCATGGCTGCCCGAGTCGCCAAGCACCCGCATTGGCCGTAACACCGCACGCCTGCACGCGCGCCCATGCCGGCCATGGCGTCAGCTGCAGCGCGCATGGGCACCGTCCTGGACTCGATAAAGGCATCAGTCGCCCTGTCGTCACGCTGCTTCTTCCTCTCCTTGCGCATGCCCCCTCCACACCGCACCAGGACACCGTCGGACACCGGGCCATTGGCCATCACCGCGCCGTAGACGACGCCATCATCAAGCTCTGCCGCGCCGGTACTGCGAGGACGACGATGACGCCGCACGCTCCTGTCTCCCCAGCTGCGCCATCAAGCTTCCTTTCGATACGTTCAGTTGCCGCTACTCCTCCTGCGCCCCATCCTTGCCTCTTCGCGTCTCGGATCGCCGCTATCGACGACCGTCGCCTTCTCCGCCACGCTCTACCCCTCGCACTACAACAGAGGTCATTCCAGCCTTCTTCCACAAAGAACTTGTTCACCCTCTCTTGACTTTCAACGCCAGTTACACTTATTAAGCTCTCACGCTCCAATTACCATCGATCGCTGGTCTCCGCCAGATCAACTTGACGACCAACACTATTGAGCGCAACCGGCACTGTGCGACTCCCCTTCGTCGACAACGCCTCGCTAGCACCGCCGCCCCTCGCCGGAGTCCCAGCTCGCCGTCGACTTCTACCTCCGCCTCGTTCGCACCGCTTCGCCGACGATTGACTACTTCACCGTTGGATCTTCCTCTAACTCAGGATCCAGTTACTCCCACTGCTTCGTGTGTGAAAATAAGTCACCGACCATGACTCCTCCTGCCAGTTGCCCATGGCGCATGAAGCTGCGACGGGGCTGGCCTGCTGCGTTTTTAAACCTTCTCGCCCAATTCGTTTCCCCGCTCTAGCCCATCTAGATTAATTCAAATGTTTGATTCGCAGAATTTCAATACTATGCTTTACTAGAAATTGAATAGTTTCAAATCTACAAACCCAAATTGAGTGATTCGAAATGTTCTAAAGTATGAAATTATCTAACTAACCCCACTGGTTTCAACCTCATAGCTTGTGTAGTTTTTGAATAGCAAAAATAACAAAACAGATACTTTTCAGTATTCAAATAAATCTATAAAATAAACCTATATTGAATTTGAGATTCCACCTTCTCATAATTCACATTTCACCAACTCTAATTTACTATGTAAAAATATGATATATGTTCTGTACATGATCATGGCCTAGTTTAATGAAGTACTATATGGCTATTGCTAGTCAAAAATATTGTCCCAAAACTATCACTAAATCATATGGGAGTGTTTCTCTCATTTAAATCTTGTCACAAACAATTCCCAAATAAGGTAGAGACTCTGGTAATTTAGGTTCTCATATGTTTGGTTTGAGGATATTAAATCATTACCATGTTAGTATTAAATTGCATGAGGTATGGAACCTCAATTAAATCAAACCCCTAAGTGTTATAAAAGTAATGAGACGACCAGCATGGTCTCATATTTTGCCCACTTAAGGATCTTAAACCAAAGTAGTTTTTAAAATGCATGGGGTGAGGACATTAGTCTTCATGACCCATATGTTCTTATTTAAGATTATTAAATCATTTGTATAGTAGTATTTAAATTGTTCCAACTACTTATTAAATCATATGAGATGTATTGGTCTCAAGTAAATCTGTCTGAAGTAATTCCACATGAGATAATGACCTTAATCTAAATAAACCTCTCATGTGGTATGAAGTGATGATATTAAAATTATTGACAAGATAGCAACAATTGCAAGGAGTGTGTATTTCCTCATTTAAGTCATATTTCATGATATGTGAAGTGTTAACTGGTCAACATGTGATCATACTCTCTTTCAACGGAGGAGATTAAATCTTAACAAGGTCCAATGAGGAAATTAATTCCCGTAACAAATAAATGAAACCCTAATAAATATTTCAATGAGAGGAAATTATTCCTAAGAATAAATAAATAGAAACACTAATAAATATTTCAAATGAGAGGAAATTATTTCTCAAAGAATTAAATAGACCCTAATTAATATTCGTAATGAGAAAATTATTTTTCTTTAGTAAGACCAAGTCAACCCACAAGTGAATAATATGGTGATGCTAGACTAGCTTGTGTGAACCATTTGTGTGATTAGTCTAGCACTTAAGTATTGTTTGGTGATTGTATCCTCGTACTCGTTTATAGACGCTAGTACCGGAGACTATCAAGAGGAGGAGGTATTCTACCAAGAGGAAGAAGAAGAACTTTGATCACCTCACCAATCAAGGCAAGCTATATTATTGCAAGCTATTACCAAGCTACCCTAATGCAGCAAGCCACATTAGTGTTATGATAAAGGCCTACCAATGCAAGTTAGACTAATATAGTTATATTGTTGCAAGCTAATACTCTTGCAAGCCACCTTTTAATGCAAAGTTTTCATGAGCAAGGCACAATACATATTACTTTATGTTAGTGGGAACCTATCCCATGTATTTGCTTAACTATTATTTTAAGTATTGTATTTTTCAAAGTTTACTTTTGCTTCATGATTTACTTCTGTCGTAGAATAGACAAGAACATCAAGCATACAAATAAAGCTAGATAGCACCCCCTCATGACTAGTTGCTAAAAATAAATAAAATTGACTACTCTAGATGGGAACAAAAGGTGAAATGAAATGACTTTAAAAGATTTGGAAGGTGATTTGTACTGACTAAGTTAAACTGGTGAAAAACCGATGATTGTCTTGATGCATACCCTTCCAATTCTTACAAGGTACCCCCACAATACCGTAATATGGGTAAGGGCTAACTAGAAATTATGTGTCCTTAGTATGGTTCCCAACAAGCGCCGAGGGGTTATGTTGTGCTGCTCTCCATCAGAACTATGAAATGATGAATGAGGTGAATTATCTCGGCCCAAGCCTCGTGGGCAGCTCCCAAAGGACGGTGTGTCTTCACTGGGAGGCCAAGCTCATGGGAGAGGTGCCTATACTAGGGTATGTAGGTGAAAGGTTATGGTTGGTAGTCCCAGGACACGAGTGTGGTAAATCAGGGCCGCCAATCCGACGAGATTATTGCACCAGGCGCTGCGTACGCCACCTTCAGTAGTGTAGAACTATTCGACAGCCGCGCCACCAAGCATGGACGGCTGGAAAAGCTGCAACGTTCAGCCATCAGCCCATTTTCAAAAATGTGACATGTGACTTGTGACTTGAATTTGAAAGGTGAATGGTTACTTTGAATTGAATCGCAATAGAGTTGTGAATGACACTAATGTTCCCACTTGAGTTAGTCTAATGATTCAAGCATCTTTACTAAATGTTTATGAAATAAACTTGGCTTTATGCAAATAAACCTAGAGCTTAGCATCCCCCTTACTATAGTTGATAGTGCTTACATTAGTATTAGTTTGCGAGTACTTTAAAGTACTCATGGCTTTGTCCCTGGCTATTCAAATGGCCAGACTATGAAGGAGAACAACAGTACGAGGAAGATGGACAACAAGACGTCTACGACAACTAGGACTGCTCCGACGCCAAGCGTTGGCCTTGGATTAGACAGCCACTACAACTTCACTTCCGCTTATTTGTGATGTTCGTGGATCAATAGATCAACTACTCTTGTAATATTTGGATCATGTGATCTACCTGGTAAAAGACAATTATGTGGTTGTAATAAATGATGACTCTATGATATTCAACTATTATGTCTCGCAACAACACTATTCCTGGGATTGCGAGGAATGACATAATAGGCATCCGGACCTAAAAATCCGGGTGTTGACAAGTTGGTATCAGAGCCATTGTTTGTCCTTAGGAGACCCTAGTTTAGAATGGACGTTCGGAAAAAGTTAGTTTCAAAAACAAATGAAGGGGATATTTCGGAACGCATCTACTTTCTTATCTTTAAGACCTTTTTCAAAATGCTGAGTCATGCTTTACCTTGTAAATTCACGTAAAATTTTGTCACTTGCTCATCTCTAACTTACTTATCCAATTCACTTTCGTATGGAGGGAGCTCACCCCAAGTTTTACCAGCTGTAAAAGGTGGAGATCTGATTTTCTAGAGAGACTTGGACAGGACCGTGAGTTTCTGACGCCCGCACCCCGAGCCTCACGGGAGTCGGATCCCAACCCGGAGGGAACCATGCTGGATGATCACCGCTGACTGAGGGGCAAGATGGAGCCTCCGACTCTCGGAGAGGATCCTCTTCTCCTTCAAGGCAAAGCAACTGGATGGACGGACTTGCTCGTGCCCTTCAGGAGGCACTTGCTCGTGTGTGCGGACAGAACATCGCTGTACTCCAGGGTACTCGCTTCACGCACCCTTGCGAGGCATGCCACCATTGGAGAGCCCATGGCCCTCTCTTCGCACCCGGTGCTCAAGCATCATGTGGAGCATCTGGACTTTATGGATCCGAATGCGTGTCCACGCTAACCGCACTCGCTTTCCGGCCTCGGCTCACCATGCCGATGCCATCAAACTGTTTCAGGATCGCAGGTCATCCCGCCCGCACGCGCCAAGAAGGACGCCACCATTGCGCCTCCTCCGCGCGAAGATACCTGCCTTGGAGGCCACCGTCATGCCCAAGAGGATGAGCTGAAGGAGCTCGGAGGAGGATGATGTAGGACATCCAGGAGGCGAGGACTTCGAGTGACGACAACGACTTTGAGGAGGATGAGTTCACTGAGGAGGAGGACTACGAGTTTCTGGAGTCCGGAGAGGATGGGATCATTCCCATCGATGTGGATGAAGATGATGAGGAGTAGTTGCACTAGTCACTTGTGTAGGTGTGAGTTGTACCCCCGCCCGTTGTATCGTAGCTGGAGAAGAATGGTTCTTAAAACCATTAGTGTGGTGTGTTAGTTTGTAATATATGTCAATAAATGAATGAGGTAGGTTATTTTCATCATCAAAAAGAATTCAAGTTTTTTAAAGTTTTTAACTTCACCCAAACAAACCACAGGAATTTTATCCTATCATCTATCTTAATGATCAGATGGCCCCTCCGAATCGCTGGCAAATCCGTACGCAATGATGCAACTACTAGTGCACTCCCCGATGCATGCATCGATAGCTGAGAGAGCTGAACGACGTCAACATTGTTGCACTTCAACAAATAGCTCGTAACAATCAAGGCCATGAAACCACGACCACCCGGGTCAAAGCTGAAAAACTTTCTAACACAAACCACCCATGTTCAACAAGATAGAAGAGCCACTTGGACGCAGATGATTGGCTCAAACAATGGAGAACAAATCCTAGAAGTTGCGGAGTTGAAGGCGCGAGAGTACTATTCGCCACCCACTACTTGTCAGACTCGCAAGAGCCTGGTGGAAAAGTGCACGTGCAATGAAATGATGGACTAATAATGAATTGGGCAGATTTCAAGTTGAAATTCAAGAAATACCATGTACCCTAAGGACTCGATAGCGGTAACTCACACGTCTGGGAACCCAAGAGGAAGGTGTGATGCGTACAGTAGCAAGTTTTCCCTCAAAAAGAAACCAAGGTTTAATCGAACCAGAGGAGCCAAGAAGCACGCGAAGGTTGATGGTCGCGAAATGTGATGCGGCGCAACACCATGGATTCCGGCGCCAACGTGGAACCGGCACATCACAACACAACCAAAGTACTTTGTCCCAACGAAACAGTGAGGTTGTCAATCTCACGGCTTGCTGTAACAAATGATTAAACGTATCGAGTGGAAGATGTTTGCAAAGAAAATAGTAAACACAATTGCAGAGATTGTATGCTATGTAAAGAATAGGACCGGGGTCCACAGCTCACTAGAGGTGTCTCTCCCATAAGATAAAGCATGCTGGGTGAACAAATTAAAGGGTGGGGCAATTGACAAATAGAGAAAGGCATAACAATGCATATACATGACATGATAAATATAGTGAGATTTAATCCGGGCATTACGACAAAGTACATAGACCGCCATCCAACTGCATCTATGCCTAAAAAGTCCACCTTCAGGTTATCATCCGAACCCCCTCCAGTATTAAGTTGCAAAGCAACAGACAATTGCATTAAGTATGGTGCGTAATGTAATCAACAACTACATCCTTAGACATAGCATCAATGTTTTATCCCTAGTGGCAACAGCACATCACAACCTTAGAACCTACTGTCACGATCCCAGATTCAATGAAGGCATGAACCCACTATCGAGCATAAATACCCCCTCTTGGAGTTAAGAGCAAAAACTTGGCCAGAGCCTCTACTAATAACGGAGAGCATGCAAGATCATAAACAACACATAAACAATAGATTGATAATCACCATAATCATAGTACTCTCTATCCATCGGATCCCGACAAACACAACATATAGTATTACATATAGATGATCTTGATCATGTTAGGCAGCTCACAAGATCCAACAATGAAGCACAACAAGGAGAAGACGACCATCCAGCTACTGCGATGGACCCATGGTCCAGGGTGAACTACTCACTCATCATCCGAGGCTAATGCAAGGTGTAGAGTCCTCCGAGAGATGAATCCCCTCTCCGGGGCAGGTGCCGTAGGCGATCTCCGAATCCCGAGATGGGACGCGGGCGGCGGCGTCTCGGGCAAGGCTTCCGTATCGTGGCTCTCGGTACTGGGGGTTTCGCGACGGAAGCTTTAAGTAGGCGGAGGGTCAACGCGGGGGGCCACACGAGGGGCCCAGGGGGTAGGTCGGCGCGGCCAGGGCCTGGGCCGCGCCGGCCTCCCCTCTGGCCGCCTCGTGGCCCCACTTCGTTATCTCTTCGGTCTTCTGGAAGCTTCGTGCAAAAATAGGACCCTGGGCGAAAGTTTCGTCCAATTCCGAGAATATTTCTTTACTAGGATTTCTGAAACCAAAAACAGTAACAAAGAATCGGTTCTTCGCATCTTGTTAATAGGTTAGTTCCGTAAAATGCATAAATATGATATATAATGCATAAAACATGTAGGTATTTCATCAATAAAGTAGCACGGAACATAAGAAATTATCGAATAATGCTGAGATGTATCAAAGATCCCTGTGCTTAGTTTCGCTCACCTTGTTATGTAAAACGATGACAAAGATACTTATGACATGCTATCATAATCTTGATCATACTATTTGTAAACATATGTAATGAATTCAGCGATCAAAACAAAAGTAATGACATGAGTAAACAACTAATCATAAAGCAAAGACTTTTCATGAATAGTGCTTCAACAAACATCAATAAGTCTTGCATAAGAGTTAACTCATAAAGCAATAAATTAAAGTAAAGGTGTTGAAGCAACACATAGGAAGATTAAGTTTCAGCTGCTGCTTTCAACTTATAACATGTATATCTCATGGATATTGTCAACATAAAGTAATATAACAAGTGCAATATGCAAGTATGTAGGAATCAATGCATAGCTCACACAAGTGTTTGCTTCTTAGGTGGAAGGAGATAGGTAAATTGACTCAACAATAAAAGCAAAAGAATGGTCCTTCAAAGAGGAAAGCATCGATTGCTGTATTTGTGCTAGAGCTTATTTTGAAAACATGAAACAATTTTGTCAATGCGGTAGTAATAAAGCATATGAGTTATGAAAATTATATTGCAAGCCTCATGCATAGTGTACTAATAGTGCCCGCACCTCGTCCTACTTAGCGACTACCGGATCTTTGCATGCCATGTTTCAACCAAGTGTCACAAGGGGGTACCATGCCGCCCGTACAAAGGTCTAAGGAGAATGCTCGCATTTTGGATTTCTTCTGATTATTCTCAACTTAGACATCCATACCGGGACAACATGGACAACTGTGATGATGGACTTCTCTTAAATGCATAAGCATGTAGCAAAGTTATTATTCTCATAATGAGATTGAGGATATATGTTCAAAACTGAAACTTCCACCATGATTCATGGCTTTATTAAAGGCCCAATGTTCTTTTCTCATCAATTTTGCATGTTCCAACCACTAAAATGATAGATCCTTCAGACAAGACAGACATGCATAGCAACTCACATGATATTCAACAATAGTTGATGGCGTTCCCCAGAAGCATGGTTATCGCACAACAAGCAACTTAATAAAATATAAAGTGCATAAGTACATATTCAATACTACGATAGTTTTTAAGGCTATTTTGTCCCATGAGCTATATATTGCAAAGGTGAATGATGAAATTTTAAAGGTAGCACTCAAGCAATTTACTTTGGAATGGCGGAGAAATACCATGTAGTAGGTAGGTATGGTGGACACAAATGGCATAGTAGTTGGCTCAAGGATTTTGGATGCATGAGAAGCGGGTATTCCTCTCGATAAGGTTTAGGCTAGCAAGTGTTATTTGAAGCAACTCCAAGGATGAACAGGTGCAGCAAAACCATAAAAGACATATTGTAAACATTATAAGACTCTACACCGTCTTCCTTGTTGTTCAAAACTCAATACTAGATATTATCTAGACTTTAGAGAGACCAAATATGCAAATCAAATTTTAGCAAGCTCTATGTATTTCTTCATTAATGGGTGCAAAGCATATGATGCAAGAGCTTAAAACATGAGCACAACAATTGCCAAGTATCACATTATCCAAGACATTTTAGAATTACTACATGTAGCATTTTCCAATTCCAACCATATAACAAATTTAACGAAGAAGAAACTTCGCCTTGAACATTATGAGTAAAGCCTAAGGACACATGTGTCCATATGCAACAACGGAGCGTGTCTCTCTCCCACAAAGTGAATGCTAGGATCCATTTTATTCAAACAAAAACAAAAATGAAAACAACCGACGCTCCAAGTAAAGAACACAAGATGTGATTGAATAAAAATATAGTTTCAGGAGGAACCTGATGATGTTGTCGATGAAGAAGGGGATGCCTTGGGCATCCCCAAGCTTAGACGCTTGATTCTTCTTAAAATATGCAGGGGTGAACCACGGGGCATCCCAAGCTTAGAGCCTTCACTCCTCTTGATCATAGTATATCATTCTCCTCTCTTGACCCTGAAAACTTCCTTCACACCAAACTTCAAGCAAACTCATTAGAGGGTTAGTGCATCATTAATAATTCACTCATTCAGAGGTGACACAATCATTATTTTCACTTCTGGACATTGCATAATGCTACTGGACATTAGTGGATCAAAGAAATAAATCCAACATAGCAAAAGAGGCAATGCGAAATAAAAGGCAGAATCTGTCAAAAACAGAACAGTCCGTAAAGACAAATTTAAAGCTGGCACCAGACTTGCTCAAATGGAAAAACTCAAAACTAATGAAAGTTGCGTACATATCTGAGGATCACGCTCGTAAATTGGCAGATTTTTCGAATTTTCTACAGAGAATTGTGCCCAGATTCGTGATGCTGACAGCAATGCTGTTTCTGCGCACATCTCAAATATAACATCAACTTTGACATAGAAACTTTACTTGGCACAAAAACATGATAATGAGAGGTTTACAGTAGAAAACAACTTCCAAGACTCAACAAACAAAAATTGCTGTAGGTAAAAACATGGGGTTGGGTTCCTCATAAGCGTTTTAACGCCTTTCTTAGCTAGGCGCGTAAAGTGCAAATCAAGTAAATACCCAGAGATGAACATCAACATTATTATTCTTCATGCAAACACAACTTGTTGCAGAGGGTACTTTAGGTGCTCCATTATCTAAATTTTCTATGGTGGTGCTAGGGGTTTTAGCAATTTTAGGCCTATAGTAATTCTTTTGTTTAGGCACTTTAGAGGCGTACATGAATTTTTGCTCTTTACCCACATAAGCTTTCTCATTATACTTGAGAGAAGAAAAGGTTGAACCCAAGGTTCCCATAGCTTTTTCAAGTTCATCAATCCTATTGGTTTGATTATCATGGATAACACAAGTTCCTAGGACACTAATTCTTTCATTAATTCCTCCTAGGGATTTATCAAGTTCATCAGTTTTATCCAATAACATTTCTAATTTAGTTTCAATACTTGGAAAATTTTTCTCTATGGTTTCCAATTTTTTCATAACATCTTCAAGAGAGATTTCAATTTTAACTTCATTAACAGGTGGTATTCCAACTAGACTCTCAATGATGCAACTAGCTTCTAAAGCGGGAGTACCTAGGAAATTACCTCCCGAAAGAGTATCAAGAACATATCTATTCCAACTAGATAAACCAACATAAAAGTTCCTAAGAAGGATAGTAGTGGAGTGTTTCTTAATGCACCTTTGATGAGCATTACTAATTCTATACCAAGCATCTTTAAAACTTTCTCCACCTTGTTGCTTAAAAGAACGAACTTCAACCTCTCAGGATTACTCATGATAACAAGAATAAAGTAAACTAGGCAAATAAAGTAAAGACAAGTAACTAATTTTTTGTGTTTTTGATATAGAGAGCAAGACAGTAAATAAAGTAAAACTAGCAACTAATTTTTTTGTATTTTGATTTAGGTGCAGCAAACAAAGTAGTAAATAAAATAAAGCAAGACAAAACAAAGTAAAGAGATTGAGAAGTGGAGACTCCCCTTGCAGCGTGTCTTGATCTCTCCACTTAAAAAAGAGCTTGGATGGCGTGTAACTCACGTTCGTTGGGAACCCCAAGAGGAAGGTATGATGCGCACGTAGCAAGTTTTCCCTCATAAAGAAACCAAGGTTTAATCGAATCAGGGGGGAGCCAAGAAGCACGTTGAAGGCTGATGGTCGCGAAATGTGATGCGGCGCAACACTGGCTACCAACGCGAACTCCGCACAACATTGCTCCAAGTACTTTGTCCCAACGAAACAGTGAGGTTGTCAATCTCACCGCCTTGTGGAACAAAGGATTAAACGTATCGGGGGGAAGATGTTTGCAAAGAAAATAGTAAAACACAATTGCAGTAGATTTTCAGATGTAAAGAATAGACCGGGGTCCACAGCTCACTAGAGGTGTCTCTCCCATAAGATAAAGCATGTTGGGTGAACAAATTACAGCTCTGGCAATTGACAAATAGAGAAAGCATAACAATGCATATACATGACATGATAAATATAGTGAGATTTAATCCGAGCATTACAAAAGTACATAGACCGCCATCCAACCGCATCTATGCCTAAAAAGTCCACCTTCAAGTTATCATCCGAACCCCTCCGCTTTTAAGTTGCAAAGCAACAGACAATTGCATTAAGTATGGTGCGTAATGTAATCAACAATCACATCCTTAGACATAGCATCAATGTTTTATCCCTAGTGGCAACAGCACATCACAACCTTAGAACCTACTGCACGATCCCAGATTCAATGAAGGCATGAACCCACTATCGAGCATAAATACCCTCTTGGAGTTAAGAGCAAAAACTTGGCCAGAGCCCTACTAATAACTGAGAGCATGCAAGATCATAAACAACACATAAATAATAGATTGATAATCACCATAATCATAGTACTCTCTCTATCTGATCCCGACAAACACAACATATAGTATTGCATATAGATGATCTTGATCATGTTAGGCAGCTCTACAAGATCCAACAATGAAGCACAACAAGGAGAAGACGACCATCTAGCTATCGCTATGGACCCATGGTCCAGGGTGAACTACTCACTCATCACTCCGAAGGCGACCTGGCGGTGTAGAGTCCTCCGGGAGATGAATCTCTCTCCGGCAGGGTGCCGGAGGCGATCCTTAATCCCCGAGATGGGACGGCGGCGCATGCGTCTCGGCAAGGCTTCTCCATCGGCCTCTCGCATCGGGCCCCGCGACCTGGGGCTTTGGCGTAGGCTGAGGGCTCACGTGGGGGCCCACACGAGGCCCAGTGGGGTAGGTCGGGCGCGGCCAGGGCCCGGCCGCGCCGGGCCACCTCCTGCCGCCTCGTGGCCCCACTCAAGACCCTCGGTCTTCCGAAGCCTGCAGTACAGGGACCCCGGGCGAAAGTTTCGATTCAATTCGGTGAATATTTCATTAGATTTTCGAAACCAAAATAGCAGAAACAAGACCTGTTCTTTCGGCATCTTGTTAATAGGTTAGTTCCGGAAAAAATGCATAAATATGACATAATGTGCATAAAACATGTAGGCATCATCAATAAAGTAGCATGGAACATAAGAAATTATCGATACGTTGGAGACGTACCAGCAGACTGATCAAGAAAATGAGAGACGAGTTTCGCGAACTCAAGCAAGGAAGAATGTCCGTAGTGGAATCGCGACAGGTTCCTCACCCTGTCAAGGTATGCCCCGGACGAGACCGACACCGATGAGAAAAGGAAGGAAAAGATTTCTGAATGGACTGCATGACGAAATGCAAACGGTGTTAGTAAACATTCTGCTCGTCGACCTCAAGCTCCTCGTGGACCCTACCCATGCTGCATGGGAAGGAAAGCCGATCAAAGCCAACAACCGCAAGAGAAGAATTATGAAACTGCAGGGACCCCACCATATCCAGGGCTATCGCAACAATTCCCCGGAGGATTTGCCCAAGATACAAATAAGCCCCCTTACCGTAGTTATCGCCCCAACTACGCCAACAACAACGGAGGACCCCCGAAGCCCGGAGGCAACCACAACAACAACAACAACAACCCCAACACACAACAACCACCACCCCAATGGGAACAAAACAACATCAACATCGGCCCGAGAACCGGAGGTAATGCTATCCCTATCACCCCCAAGGACAAGGCAACAATCACCTGCTATAATTGTGGCACCTGGGCCACTACTCAAAGGAATGCCCCAAGAAACTTGCCACAACTGCCCCCAATACCGCCGCACCTGCCCAAAGAACAACGTCGTCGCAGTAGAAGGAAACTTAACAACAACAACGGTCGCTCTACCACATGGATGCCACTCGAAGCCCGTGAAGCACTCCGCACCATGCCAAGTATGTTTTCCTGTTAATCCAATTGCTCAATCTCTAGAAACCCAACTTTTCTTAAAATCTCGGGACGAGATTTGTTTAAGGGGGAAGGGCTCAGAATAATCTCTCAAAAATTAAAAAAATAAAGAAAATGAAATTTTCCAATTTCCAAATTTTGAAACCAACAAAAACTTTTATTAAATTTAGTTTGACACATAGTGACCTAGTTTAATACTTGTGTTATTGCCATGATTGTTTGTTTATTACATTAAACATAATTCCCAAAACCCAAAACCCTAACCTTCTCAATACCCATTAGGGCAAACAGAAGAAATTTAAATAAAATAAAAAGATACATGGTGTTATTACAGTCTCAGTATGCACATCTTGACAAATACCCATCTTACTTTTCTAATAGTGGTTAACCATTGTTGGCCCCTACAAACCCTAAGCTTCATCCCTCTTAACCCCATCCACTAGAAAATAAATAAAAAGAATTGAAATTAAATAAGAAAAGGGCATATGTGCCTATGGCTATTTTTGTAAACTTTACCCTAAACCTTTCTACTTTGTTTAAAAGATTGGAAAACCTTCATACACCTTACCTAGTGCCTATCAAACCAACCAAGTTGAAACCAAAGAAAATAAAAAGAAACTAAAAATGCCATAGAGGCATATGAGAGTAAAATGCAAATTTGTGAATTTAAGGATCTTGACCCTAAGACTTGTGGTGAATGGTTGGATCACCCTCTATACCATTTCAACACTCAACAACACCAATTGGGTCAAGCCAAATCAAATTAACAATCAAATGCAACATATGCACAGAGGCATGTGGCACATCACCCATTTACCCAAACCTTCACCTAGGCTATTATGTCTTGACCAAAGGGTGTGAAACCCCTCTAAACCTAATCTCACACTAATTGGACCCTAACCTTGCCTGCTACAAGATAAATAAAAGAGGAAAATAATAAAAATAAGAATATCATCTCTTATGTGTTATGGCCATTTTTGCAAATCTTTGAACTAGACCTTTTGGAATGGTTTCAATGGTTTGAAAATGTTTCTAAACCAATAAGAATCACTTTTGGAGTCAAGAAAAATCAAATCAAATAGAGAGAAATCAAATAGGGAGAAAATCCCATTTTCACTCACATACACACTTAGCCAATTTTGCAAATCATCTTCAATCAAGGCCACCATTGCTTGTGCCATCGTGTTTGTAAAACACTTATATATCAATAACACACCCTTTTGAATCAAAGAAACCCAATTCAAATCAAAGATGAATTCAAATTCAACTTACATATGATAATGGTCATATGGCCACTTTATAAAATCTTCACCATACTTTACCCCCCTGGTTTTGACTTTTCTTAACCAACCCTTGACCAACTCTTGCCATGTCATCCAAGACCTTGTCAAAGTGAAAACTTTGCTGTTGACCACCCATGCTGACTTTGACCAGGTTGACCAGAATAGAGATGACAAGAGAGGACTTTGAACTGTAAGAGTAGATCACCTCTAATTTTTGAATTCCTGTAAACCACCATCAAAATAAATACCACCACCACCATTCCATCACATTAATTATATGTTTGAGATTCACCAAAAAGAATTCCAAAATTTGACCAAAATGTTCTTGCGGCCATTTCTCAACACTTGGCAGCATGAATCTCAATTTGACATACACTCTTTTATCCCTCTCGGGTCCATGACCAAAACCTTGTGATCATTGCTCATGGAGGCCTCAGACCCCATTGCATCATCTCCCGTAACTGCAGCCATGAAGAAAATGAGTGAAAGATCACCATTGCATCCATGCTGCACATGCCGGCGCACCACCCACCCCCCTCTCTCGTTCGACCTCTCTCCTCATCATGTCCGGTACACTCACCCGGCCACGACGATCATCACCATGCACGCGTAGCTCGCCAAGGCACGGCATTGGCCGTAACACCGCACGCTAGACGCGCCGATGCTGTGCCATGGCGCGCCGTGAGCGTATGGGCACCGTCCGGACTTCCCAAAGGCATCGAGTCGCCCGGTCGCTGTCAAGCTTCTCTCCTCTCTCCTTTGCGCATGCCCCCGCTACACCGCACCAGGACACCGCCATTGCCATCAATGTGCCGTAGACGACGCCATCTTCAAACCTCTCGTCGCGCTGCAGACCGCAGCAAGGACGAGCAAATGACGCCGCACGCTCCCTGTCCTCCCCTAGCTGCGCCATCAAGCTCTCTAGCATTGCCCAGCCGTCGCCACCTCCCCGCCCATCCCTTGACCCTTCGCATCCCGGATCGCCGACATACCGACGACTCCGCCGCCCTCCGCCGCCACGGCCACCCCCTCGCACTATAAATAGAGGCCATCTCCAGCCTTCTCCTTCCACAAACAAACTTGCTCCACTCCCTCCTGACCTCTCAACGCCGCCCACACCTCGATTAAGCTCACGTTCCACTGTTCGCCGATCACCGGAGTCCGCCGCAGATCAACCCGACGCGGCCACCATTGGAGTTGTAACCGGTACCGGTGCGACCCCCTTCGTCGACAACGCCGCCTAGCACCAGCGCCGCCCCTCGCCGGAGTCCCAGCTCGCCGTCGACCCCTGCTCTCCGCCGTGCTCCGGGCTGCTTTTCCGTTTCGGTCGACGACGCACGACGCTCCACCGTTGGATCTTCCTCTAATCGCACGATCCAGGTTAGCCCCTACCGTTTCGTGAAATAAGTCACCGACCGGGCCGGACCTCTCCCTGGTCAGCTGGCCCGTGGCGCGTTGGAAGCGTTATCGGGCTGGCCTGCTGCGCTTAAACCTTTTCGCCCACCTGCTTTCCCCGCTAGCTCATCTAGATTAATTCAAATAAGTTTGATTCTGAGAATTTCAATACTGGTGCTTTACTAGAAATTGAATAGTTTCAAATCTACAAACCCAAATTGAGTGATTCGAAATGTTCTAGAACGCTTAAGAAATTATCTAACTAACCCCACTGGTTTCAACCCCATAGCCAGTAGATTTAGAATAGCAAAAATATTAAGTCAGATACTTTTCAAATATTCAAATAAAATCTAGAAAAATAAAACCATATTGAATTTTGAGGTGATTCCACCTCTCATAATTCACATTTCACCAACTCTAATTTAATATGTAAAAATATGATATAGGTTCTGTACATGATCATGGCCTAGTTTAATTAAAGGACTATATGGCTATTTCTAGTCAAAGATATTGTCCCAAAACTATTAATAAATCATATGGGAGTGTTTCTCTCATTTAAATCTTGTCACAAACAATTCAAATTGAGGCAGAGACTCTGGTAATTTAGGTTCTCATATGTTTGGTTTGAGGATATTAAATCATTAATCATGAGTAA